>JABFEB020000045.1:19668146-19688414 GCA_019775895.2 Stomatorhinus ivindoensis | reverse complement strand
TCAAAACAATTAGTCGTAGGTAACTTGGTTTACAGACAGAAGAAAATGCTTCCAAAATGCTCTTTACTTTTGTAACAGTGTCTGATGGATTGGAAAATACATTGATAATTTTGGTGTAATTAAAGTGAATAGTCATGAATATATACTTGATAGATCTGCAGTTGTAACAGTAGTTGATAGCTACCAGGTGATATTGATAAGAGACATTATTTGTAGCTGAGCCTCAGAGAAATACAATGTTTACCTGCATTGCTTTATGAATATCCTTGGTGTTATACTTGAAACATGCTTTTGTGTTTGTTACTTGTAGACAAGACACAGTCAGCTGTATTGATCTTTGATATCATTTATTGGCCATCTAGCATATCAGGCATTTCCTCAGTGTGCTGATGGACATGTGGCCTGGCAAAATTTGTTTACAATATTTTAAGTCCAGGGCTGAAAAGCGGTTAGGTGTTATACTGTGTCAGTCAGGTTGGCAGATTCATAGTCAGACCCGTAGGGGGAACTGGACTAATGAGCAGATGTTTTTAGCATCTTTGGGTGATTCCTTTTGTGGTTTTTGACTTGATAGCTGGTGTTACCTGTATTCATGACTCTTTCAGTTGTGTTGATACTTTAGGTATCATTTATAGTAAAAATTCATTGACAGTTTTGGTGTTACCTGTACTTGAGACTCACTCGATTGTATCGATGCCTTGGTGTTACCTGGAGTCGAGATTCAAAGGGTTATATCAAGAGTTAACTTTTTTCAATTAAATTATTTTTTTCATGCAGTGTACTATAATGTAATTCAATGGTTCTTCCTTTCATTGCTCTCTCTCTCATCGTTATATATTCCATGGCATTAAATAGAAAAGCGGCTTTTTTACACCTCCACTTTTAATTGTAATTGTTATTTAACATGTATATTAATACTTGTATTACATTGCAAATTAATCATTATTATATCAAAATTATGCTAAAGGGCAAAACTGAGTGGATATTATGCCTATTATTGCATAGTAATAAATCACACTATTTTATCGTAATTGATCTGTTTCACCAATTATGTTAAACAAGTAGTCATAGCAACATATACAGATAAAAGAGTTATTATAACCTGGTCTTTTTTATACTTTTGAATAACATATTATGACATCAACCCTGCCACCACTAATAACCTGAATGATATTAATTATGAAATGACTATAGTTATGAGGTATTTTTGTTTATTAATCAAAAACAGTTTTTAAATGTTGCACAATAACGTGATAAATGTAAGAACTATAGTAAAGTGTTAGTTTTGTTGCCCAGATAAAGTCAATTATGACCATTTCACCATTTATACTTGCATATCTGTTTGGTTGTTGAAATAAGCAGGGTTTACAATCATTTTATGGATTTGAATTTCAGACCATCACACTGCACCCTAGAAAGCATCCTACATTGTGTGTGCTATGTTTTTTTTTTTTTGATAACCTCTCACCATGCTGAAAGTGAACCTTTTTCTTTGTAGATTGGTTATTGATTTTTTTTTTCTAAGAATAATACATGACACGCAATTTTTCCAAATCATTTATCTGGTATACGTATATCTGGTCCAGTGCTATTACATGAAATATTCCAGGAATAATTCAGCATGGCATCTTCCAGTGTGGTCCTTAGTCAATATTGGTCGTTTTGGGAGTAAACTAGTTTGACCCTAAGACCTGTGCATTAAAAGGATCTTCTTTGTTTTGCCTTGCTCTGTAATCCACTCACTCAATACTTGTCTAATTTTTCCAACACCAAAAACTGAATTTATATGCTCTGCTTGGTCAGTTCAGATCTTCTCCATTAAAGGAAGATTCACTTTCATGATAGTTTGTGTGAGATGATCTAGTCTGAAGGTAGAGCTTACTATATGTGATTTCTTTCTGATGACCAACAAGAGACTTAACGAACCATTTAGCAAACCAGGCTTCCCCTCCATTAGCCATGGATTAATTAAACTGAAAAAGGATCTTTGTGAAGAATTATTTTATTTTTCTGATGGTAATTTGATTCAGATGTTGTTATATCTCGTGAAAGGGTCTATCAGATACCATCATGTGTGGTCAGGCTGGTCCTAAACCTTCAACCATAGAGTGTCCTCACCCTACAGCAATGTTGAGCACAACCGTTCACAGTACGAGGGTAGCTGGCAAGTGACCTCGGCTGAAACCAGCTGGGAACAGTTTAATTGGCGCCTAAAAAATCAGCTGCGACTTTCCATTCCTCATTTAAAAAAAAAAATATCTAGGGACTTTTTTTGTTGGTCTCTCAATATCTAGTTAATTCAAATTGGTACTGCAATCATCAGAAGCAATGTAGATGCAAATTTAAATTGAATATAAATTAAATAGTAACAAGGCCTTTTAGATTGGGATTTAGAAAATCTGAAACACTTTCTTCGTAAGTATATATGTGTGTGTATGTGTGTGAATAGCATAATTTCACATTATTACCATTTTTGATGCATTCTATTATTGAAATTATACTATGGCACTGTGTTAGTACCAGTACTGAAATCAGAGCATTCAGTTTGTATTATATATTGTCAAACAAAACAATGTCACAGCAGCCATGTTTCAGTGAGAAAATGGCCCAAATGTTGGGATTCTGGGGCCCTCAGTTAGACAGAAAAAACTAGAACTTGGGTCATTAAAGATGATTGTAGACCATTAACCTGTTCTGATGTTCCCCCAAACACTTACTCGTTAAGATCATCATAACTTAAATACACAATGGAATTCAACTTCTTAAAAATAACATATTAAAATTGATTTAAAGTGTCTAATTTTAAGAGTCAGGTGACAGTTTTTGCCTTTAACTCTCAAACGTAACAAAAATTTGCAATTGGAATGTTATCTGATTTTTTCCCCCGCATATTTTGGTTTAAAAACATCTTTTTATTTTTCCTGTAAAGGCTTTTGTGTTCCTAAATGCTCAGTGCAATTTGAAAACACAGTATGTGTTATGGTGCATTTTGAAATGATTTTCTGGTGATTTTGAAACTCTCCTGTTTCATTCAGCCGTCACTTTGCCGGGGCAGCCAGCTGTATCTGTTTGTTGCTGTCAGAACCGACACAAACTTTAATCAATCATCTGATTACTATTTCCACATTTGGAGGATGAGTATGATATATGTTAAATTAGATGGTGTACTGTTATTCCAATTGAATTAGTAACCAGTGTGTCTCAAGGGCATGTGTCTCTGTGCCATAATTCTTGAACTTAATTGCAGTACTTGAGGTTGCCTTATGGGTGTAATATGTTTTTTTCTCATTTTCGATATAAAGGAACACTGCATAGTTTTGCAACCTTACACCCACTCACCTATCTTTCATAACTGCTTCCCAGTATAGGGTTGCAGCCCAACCATGCAGCTTTCCAGTAAATGAACACTAAAGATGAGTCAGGGCTACAACTGAATGTTTTATAGCACCAGAGGTGGACATTTAAGGTCCGGAAAGTAAAAGTCCAGACCAAGATTTAATTTTTTCAACCAACCAATTCAGTATAAAGAATTTCAATCAGAGAGTTACTCAACTGGCTGGTTAGAACAAAATTTTGGTCTGGATTTACTTTTTCTGTACCTGAAATTCCCACCTCTGTATAGCGCTGAACCTCTTGATGCTCAGGATGAGGCAAGAGCCTGCCGACCAACGCTGTAGCACACTGATAGTATCACTCTAATGGAAGCAAATTTGACTAGCTAGCAAACACCGAAAAGGACCTAATTCTTGTACAGAGGTTTCTGTGTTCTTTGAATTATTTTGTGCCTGTTTATTGCCAGGTGGCCGTATATCGAAATCTTGCCCGTTCTCTGCATGCAAATTCAAGGACCCTGTAGTGAGGGCGGAGAATGCGTAATGCGGCTGCTAAGGCTTCCGAGAGGTTACATAATGCTTCCCAGTAGTGAGAATCGTAGGGCAGTTGTGTTGCTTGCTTTGAAGTTTTTGGGCATAACGTCGGCGATCAATGAAGAGCTTGACAGTGTTCTATGGAGAGAATTGCGTTCATAAGGGACAGTTAAATAAAGGCAGTAGCATGGTGTGTTCCCCTACAATGAAGAGCTCACTATCTTCATTTCACACACCCTTTGATACCGCATATATTGTTCACCAGAACTTTTTCCACTAAAGAGACTTTGAGTCAACTACCAAAACTGGCTTCATATTAAAATATTCAGTCATATGCCTATAAATAACAAAGTGGGTATTTAAAGGCCTATAGTCAGACATACTGATGAATATGTCATATTTTATAAGCCTACAGTGCTTTATAGAAATTACCCGTGGTGATTTACGTTAACTCTAGCTAGATATCAAATATGTGAAATTGTTTAATGTGTTTGGACAATGAAGTATTTAACAGTGGTGCTATATATTTTGATTCCTTACAGTATTGGGCTTTCTGAAATAACTGTCTCTTCAACTCGTCAATTAAATGATTCGGCTAGAAGCCATTTCAGCACTAGCTGCAGTAAACTATATCCGATAGGTTGCAAAATTTAGAATAAGTCTCATAAGCCGAAAGAATTTTTCAAAATGGATGGTAGTGCCTTCTGCTCATCAAAAGGACATGGGATTAACCTGAATCCAGGCCACATTTGGGGAGACAGGGGGCTGAGATTATCTGAGGGTGGAATCTGGGCGGTGGAACCCTGTGGTCGACAGGCCTAATCTGGGAAGGTCTGGTTCAGGAATTGCTCGGGAGTACATATTTGACCAAGCTTAAATGGAAGCCGCTTAGGTCATAGGGGTTGAGGACATTTCGGCTTTGGTATCTCTCTGAGAAGCCCCCCACGGGGTGAAAAACAGCACAGACCCAAATGAATCCTGCATCATATATTCCTGTGGGGCCAGCAGCCAAACGGTACATCCTTCGACAACTTTTCATCACTGATCTCTGTTCTTTGGAATCATCATCAGAGGGCACTCAGCCCTCTCTTTCTTGAGCTCTGCCACATCGCTAGATGTTGTGTGACTTACATGTCACAAGGTCAGGGTAATAGGAATGGATTTAATTGAACTTTTGGCTATTTATGAAAAGGATAAGGTCCTTTAAAAAAAAAGTGCTAAAACAAAAAGAACAACGGATGCTTCTGCACCTCTCACTCTCCCAGGGTTTCTCTCCATGGCCTTAAAGGTCACTCTGCATCCTAACAAGGCCAATCACTTGTTAAAGGACAGTTGGTTTTCATTGCCTGAAGTCCTCATTGCCCTGAGGCTTTAATCGCCTTTGATCTTATCGATGCAACTGATCATCCCTAGCGGTTTCTCTATCAGTAAGAAAATTCATGAGATACATGGAATCATAGATGAAGTCATATCTTAAATGTTGACTAGTTATATGAGAGGAAGGCCCAGTGCAAAGCAAACAACATCTGAAATAGCAGTGAGAAATTTACAGTTGGTGTTATGATTGGATTTAAGACTAGAGGTTGCAGTGCAATCATTTTAAATGAAGTAAGATTTATTGTTTCCTTTGCATGGTGTCCAGCTGTGCCTGATGTCTTGGAAAATGAGGGCTGTTCCAATTAAGCCTAACCTCTGGTCAAAGTGACTTCCTATTTCTCATTATCTATATGTTGTAGGTTCTATTCACCAAATCCCATTGCTGACTTGTTGCAATATGTGAACAGATGGGTTGATTCAGAAAAAAAAACTTTTCTGTCAAAGAAACCACAGAGAGAACAGATCTATTCACAAACTGAGGTCTTCTAGGCCTTTAAAATCCTCCTGCTTAATTGTAATGAGTTTATACTGCAGTGCTGTTTTCCAGAGGAGCTAAGGTCATTTTTGGTAGAGTCCTGCCATAGTTCCAAATTCATTCTTAATTTTAGTAGGTATATGATACACAGTAATTTAATATGCTTGATGCTGTGAGTATTTTCACGCTTTGTGCTGTCACTCTGTACAAAAGCCAAATAAAGAATCTTGAATCTTGATTGATCTTAGAGTTCTTTTCACTGTAATGTTTATTGCACTCACATAACTCAATGCAGGAAGACTTTATTGAAAAAAGGCTAATCAGTGGGATATCTGGGGTATTTAAAAAAAAAAACTCAGTCACGGTATAGCATATTACTCAAAGGCACAATGGTGCAACTGAACTGGCAACACTCAGGTCACAAGTTATTTGGAGATAGATGCTCAGCTCTCCTTCCTTCCTCGTCTCCCACATCAGACTCCGTTACCCATCAGACCTATTTCCATATCCATTGTTTCCTTTTTCCTTTCATTTGCACATAAATGAGCAAGATGCAATTTGGCTCACACAAAAATAACTATAGAAGCCCATGTGCAACACCTTGTTTGTTTTTCTAGATTTCAAATTCAGTACAATATAATGTATAACGAATGCAAAAGCAACAAAGCAAATAAATATATGGATGTTTGTTTAAAGAAATAATATGCATGTGTGTAAATATACACCAATGAGCTGAAACATTGTAACCGCCCCATGTGAAGAGAATGATGTTGACTATATCGCTAAAATGGTTGCATGTCAACGTATGGAATGTATCGCATAGTAAGTCAACATTTGGTTGATTCAGTTGAATGCAGAAGAAATGATTGGGGGTAAAGCTCTAGTGATTTTGACAAGGGCCAATTTGTTGTCGTCCTGTTCACAGCTGACTGTGAGCAGCCCACAAGCCTTGTGGTCTTAGAGATGCTCTGACCCAGTCGTCTGGCCATAGTGATTTGGCCACTTGGGTCTTTATCCCTGGCCATTTCTTCTGCATTCAACATGTCAACTATGAGTACTGAATGTTGAATTGCTGTGTAATACATCTCAGACCGAGATGTGCTGTTTATACAAGATCGTCAATGTTAGCAGCATCGTGTGGGACTGGTCATAATGTTTTGCCTAATCAGTGTACACATATAATTTTTTTTCACCAGGGGTGGAAAACTCAACATTGTTCTTTGACCTATGATTCTCCATTTAGGTCAGAATCATCAGAAGGTCCTATATATAACACATGTATGAAGCCCATTCAATTAAAAATTTTTATTATTCATTGTTTTTTCTTTTTCTCCATTGATGGGGATTTTTGATGGAAGCACTCACCTAGAAACCACTCAATAGCCATTTTCTTTTGGCCAAAGGGGACAACCTTTTACCAGCAGGGATCTGTTTATTGAAATTCCACAAACGACACAGACACAAAAACTGAAGAAAGAAAGACATCCGTAATACAAACTGACTGCAGTTTGACTGCTTGAAATCACTCTCTTTCATTGATTGTGACCTTTTTTCATTTATATACTCAGTAAGTGTTTTGCTCTTCTAATACTTAGGTAATCCTGGCTGGCGATTGTCCATTAAAATATCTCATGTTTATTTATGAACAACACAAATGTGATGGTAAGCGGATTTATTCTAGGATTACACTCAAATGGCTGAATACCAAAAATAATGCCCATTAGACGGTGCCTGGGGAAACTGTGCCAGCATCCTTTTTTTTCCCAAGCCGCTTTGAAAACCGTACGAAGTGTCTGCAAAATCAGTAGGAAAAACAATAGGAAATAGGCTACGCTAGTTAAATATTTCGGCCAAGCCTAGGACTAAATTATATGATAGTTAGTTATTTAGCATATTTTTGCATGTGGCATGCACACACACGCACACAATTTTGTAATTATGTCTTTCTATGGGGAAAACTCTAATCCCAACATGACGACCTTAACCCCTACCTAACCTTAACCATAAGTAGCCAAACAAAATACGAGACTTTTGACATTTTTACTTTATTGATTGCATTCATAGACCTTTGTGTAGACCTGAAAAATGGTCCCCACAATGTCAAAATAACAGGTTTTTATAGCATTGTGGGACACACACACACACACATTATATATAATTATATGTAGTATGACTTTCTACGTATTGTTATTAAAAGTGACATATGCCAATTGTATTATTGGATATTCCAGCTCTCGGTAATAATTCAGCTTGGGACCATTGCAGTTCATAGCCCATTAGGCTCTACTATAATACTTCTTTGTTAGTTTTTTCCAATTTACAAAACAGGGGATTCTACGTATTAGGCACATTCTCTTGATGTAAATCTGTGGCTGCTGAAATGGACTTATACTGGCTGCTGGATGTAAGCAGTAAGTGAAGAGCACCTGGTTTCCAAGTGCTCCACTGGGTAGGTACTTTACCCACTAAGTGAGGAGACAGCCACCTGTGAGATGGTCTGGGCTGGCATGCCTGTAATCCAAAGCACCTTCACAGTTTTTCTTATTTCCTTTAAACTTTCATAACCCTTTTTAACTGATTGTTCAATTACTAACAGAACTAGTAGGGGCGGCATTATTGGAAGAAAGAAATATTTGCCTGCGATGATGTGGATTTCAGACATTTGTTGATTCAGCTGCTTCTTGTGGCTTTAAAGGAGAAATGATGCAGTGCAGTTTACCCTCCTTTAAGTCCTTCTTCGAGGTTTGACGTTATCGAAAGGACATGTCATCTCTTGCAGAGTTAGCGGTGGCTGCTTTATTAGGTGCACTTTAACTGGATGCACAAGTCCCCCACACTGTAGGTGTCAGCATCCCCTGTAGCCATTGTTAAAAGCTTGTTTAGTCTCCCATGGTGGAAATGTAGGATACGCCATCGGTTTGCGAATGCTGTCAGGTCAAGTACCTGGTAGCACCTGATCGGCAAATTCGTATCTGACAGATCTGGCAGACAGGAAAGGAATAGCCAGTGTCTGCTTTATCGATCCGTCAAAGCGCTCTGTAACTATGCAACCACAGCTGTGAGGATGATGATACCAAGTACCCAGGGTCACTAAAATATAACATATCCATCCATACAATCTTTTCAAAGATGAGCAATGGCAGAGGGTGGGAATTTAATATCTCTTAAATATCACAATCACTGTTTGTCTGGACCCGTCCTGATGCAGCAAATAATAGGTAAGAGATATCCGCTTCCATTGTGGCATGTGCTCACCCAGGGGCTGCTGGTAACATTCCAGTAATGCGAGTCTCCTTGGAAATGACAAAACAACATACTCATGGTCAGATCTGACAGGTGATGGCTCATCATGGCCTGGCTGAGATGAGGCGCGGTCCTGTTCATGTGTTGGCCTTTGTGTCTTGGAAGGTTGTCCATCCGTCTTCCAACTGCTTATCCTGGACAGGGTCGTGGGGGATGGGGGGTGTAATAGGGGGGTGATTTAACACCGTGCAATAATGCTAACAGCTATTTGTATGTAAAGGGTACAGGACTAGAAAATAATATGTATCACTGCTACTATACTTACTTAAGTGATATTTTCCAATACGACACAGATATATGTGTGTGTGTGTGTGTGTGTGTGTCTATATATATATATATATATATACACACACAATATACAATGAGATATAATTATATATGTTTCATCTGTCAGGACTGTTTCATTTCTCCTTCCAGCTTTCCCTGTGGTTTGTTCTTGCTTTAATATTCTGCTGTGAACCTTAACTTGGTGTTACCAAGAAAAATGCAGCCTGACACATTTTTGGACAATGCTAAGGAATGATATTTATTTTTGAAGGGCCTCTGGATTGTGATATATAGGGACACTTCAGCTGAATGTCTATTACTGTCAGCGCTCTTCCTTTCAGTCTCCATATATGTTACCAGCTATATGTTTTTTCTGATATTGTTCTTGAGAAAGGTAAATACAGTGGTACCTCAGTTCTCGAACTCATTAGAACTCGTTTAGGTTGAACCAACAAATTCAAAAAAAAAAACCTAGAACTCAATCTGACTCTCAGAAGTCAAACCGTGAATGCCGACCTAAGATAACTTGTACGGGCAAGGAAATGAGTCATGTGGCACGTCTCAGTGGAAACAAAGGGTAGCGCTTCAGTATCAGCCTCGCATTCGCTGTGATAGCATCGTGCATGTTTACACTAGCTGAATACATATATTTAGGCAGAACAAATACCTTTAGACAATGATACAGTAACAGTAATTATTATTATATAATAAAATACATTTAAAAATAAAGATTTCCTATTATTTTAACATTAATAATAAACCATTAATACATTAAATTATAATAATATTGTCGTGCCCAGCGGATGGAACGGAGACAAAAGTGCAGACATCATGGTATCGGGGAATACGGGGTTTAATTACAGGTAAGGCAGGCAAAACATTTGCACCTTTAATGTACTATGAGCCTCAGCACTTGGCAACTCTGCTCTGTTACTTTCTGTGGTCTGCCACTTCATGGCTGAGTTTCTGTTGTTCCTAAACACTTCCACTTTGCAATAATACCACTTACAGTTGACTGCGGAATATTTATTAGCGAGCACATTTCACAAATGGACTTATTGCACAGGTGGCATCCTATCACGGTACCACCCTTGAATTCAGTCCTCCTGAGAGAGACCCATTTTCTCGCAAATGTTTGTAGAAACAGTCTGCATGCTTAGGTAATTTACTTTATACACCTGTGGCTATGGAAATGACTGGAACACCTGAATTCAGTGATTTCGAGGGGTGTCCCAATATTTTTACAATATAGTGTATATAAAATTAAGCACCTAGCCTTGCAGTCAGGTATGCAAACATATGCGAAAGAATGGATCACTCTGAAAAGCTCAGTAAATGGTACTGTCATAGGATGCCACCTTTGTAATAAGTCAGTTTGTGAATTTTTTTGTGGTATTATAACAAAGTGGAAATCACGTAAAATCACAGAGCAGGGACAATGCATGCTGAGGTGCACAGGGTGCAGAAGTCACCAACTGTCTGCAGAGTCAATAGCTACAGACCTCCAAACTTCGTATGGCCTTCAGATTAGCTCAAGAACAGTTTGTGGAGAACATCATGGAATGGGCTTCTATGGCCGAGCAGCTGCATCCAAGCCTTACATCACCAAGCGCAATGCAAAGTGTTGGATGCAGTGGTGTAAAGCATGACACTACTGGACTGTAAAGCAGTGGAAACATGTTCTCTGGAGTGACATCATGCTTCTCTCTCTGGCAATCCGATAGATGAGTCTGGGTTTGGCAATTGCCAGGAGAACGGTACTTGCCTGACTGCCTCGTGCCATGTGTAAAGTTTGGTGGAGGGGGGGATTAAGTTGTGAGGATGTTTTTCAGAGGTTGGGTTTGGCCCCTTAGTTCTAATGAAAGGAACTCTTAATGTTGCAGCTTTCAAAGCCATTTTGGGCAATTTCATACACCCAACTTTGTGGTAACAGTTTGGGGACGGCCCCTTCCTGTTCCAACATGACTGTGCACCAGTGCATAAAGCAAGGTCCATAAGGACATGGATGAATGAGTCTGGTGTGAAGGAACTTGAATGGCCTGCATAGAGCCCTGACCTCAACCCGACAGAACACCTTGAGATGAATTACAGCGGAGACTGTGAGCCAGGCCTTCTAGTCCAATATCAGTATCTGACCTCGCAAATGCTCTCCTGGAAGAATTGTCAAAAATTCCCATAAACACACTCCTAAACCTGGTGGACAGCCTTCACAGAAGAGTTGAAGCTGTCACAGCTGTATAGCAATTCCATATTAAAGCCTATGTATTAAGAATGGGATGTCATTAAAGACATACATTGTGTGTAAAGGCAGGTGTCACAATATTTTTGGCAATATAGTGTACCTGTGGTAATGAGTCTGAATGAAACA
Organism: Stomatorhinus ivindoensis; assembly: GCA_019775895.2. Taxonomy (NCBI): domain Eukaryota; kingdom Metazoa; phylum Chordata; class Actinopteri; order Osteoglossiformes; family Mormyridae; genus Stomatorhinus; species Stomatorhinus ivindoensis. Next base: position 19,676,758 of record JABFEB020000045.1, on the reverse strand, counting down.
CCTGAATTCAGTGATTAAGAGGTGTGCCCCAATACTTTTGTCCGTATAGTGTATTTATCCTTGCTGAATTGTATGAAACAATAGATGGATGGATTCTTGGAAACTAGGTATTACTAGTCCTGATATCAGGATTTATTAATAGTTTATCTTAATGACCATATATTTTCTCTATGAGTATTAATACAACCAGTGCAGCAATTTCTAAAATATACCTAGGCATCCAAGTGAAAATAACTATTATTTTTTACATGTTAAACATCATACTATTTATTACCCAATGGCAAATCTCAGCACTATGAATAAACAACTCAAGCCAGTCACTCTATGATTATTTTGATTTCTTAAACACCTGTTTACTTGTAAGTATATTTTGAAAAAAATGTAATAGCAGGCCTTGCGGTCTGTAATTAATATGATGTAGCTTGCAGGGACAGAGAATCTTAATGCATTCCTGTTTGCCCCCGAGGCACATTCTGAAGTAGCAAACCAATAATCCCTTTGTGAGATGTGATAGTGTAAATATAACCATAGCATCATAACTTTAGCATACTTCCCATTAGCATTCTGACAGCTGTCTGCAGCAATTAATCGTCGGTGGTGTTTTTCGCTGGCAGAACACTAAAGAACTCAGTATCATTTCTATTGAGTGATGTGACAGGTTTAAATAAGGTACTCAACTGCACACACCTTCTCTCAAGTTAGCATGAGAACCTCTTTGAAGAAAGGCCCAAAGAAAAAAGTGATTACATAGCTTGACATGACAAAACTCCTTTATTTTTGGCGAAGCGAAAAATTCAGAAATGACGATCATTGCAGTATTTGGTTCAAGCATAAAATACTGATTTACTTTGAATTCCTTTCAGTAAAAAAAAAAAACAAAATTAAAAGAGAACACAATGAACAATGGATGCACGCTCAATCCAAAAACGACGAATACTGGAGCAAAGAAGAACTCCGAACTGAAAATTGTGACATGATGGTGTTTGGTCTGGTCTACAACAATCTAATAACTACTTAAGAAATTAGTCAAGATTTCAACACTACAATACAACCTGCTTAGCCTGTCTGAAGTGATATTGCTCTTTGAATTCAGCCACAATATTCAATAGAATATTTCCTTGTGAAAACACAATCATATTGATTTAAAATCAATTAAGGAATATTGATATTTGGCAGAATTTCAGTACATCAGATTGTTCACGGCAGAGAAAGCGAGCTTAGTTTATTATTGTAATGATTAAAATTGTCCCGTTTGTGTTCACTCAAAAAGCCAGAGACTGAAAAAAGAAAAAAAAAATCACATGGTTATTCAATCCCTGATCTAGACTAAAATGATTGTGCTCAGTGAGGCACAGGTGGTGATTTACCTAACCTGATTTGGTCATTAAATCCCTTTGGCTGCTTCAGTGCGTCCTCCCCGAGGTCCTATCGTCGCACATCTCCAGTGATTAAAACGCAACCATTTGGCCCCCTAAACCAATTTCAAACCCTACTCTAATAACTGCCAGTACCATTCAAGCCAGCCAGCAGATAATGATATGAATTATGTAAATGTTAGAGGGAACTTCAAAACTAATAAGTTATTTGTATTGGGACGGGGGGGGTGTTATGCTGCTAAATGCTTTCTGAGGTGAATATGGATGAGCACAGGAGACGGAGACACTTGAACACCTCTCAGCCTTTTTGCGGATTATCCTGAGGTCCAATGGGATTTAAGTCATCATAAGGAACGCTATCCCAGAGAACCTCCTATTCAATCATGAACGAACTGTAGCCATATTCACTTGTGTAGTGTTACAGTTTATATAAAGAATAACCTCTGCCTAGTCTTTTAAATGCTATAGTTTAGTATGAACAATAATGTAAGCAATCCTCAATCCTAATGTATGCCTCATACCTTGTGCCCTGTGATGGGTTGGCACCCCATCCTGGGTTATTCCCTGCCTTGCGCCCGCAGCTTCCAGGATAGCCTGCAGACCTCTGAGACCCTGGATAGGAATACGCGGGCACAGAAAATGTATGGGTGGATGCAAACTTGTACACGGTCATTTTTAAGTACCATGCAAGATGGTCATGGGTTGAAAATCAAATAGCTAATTATCCACCCATCTTCAAAGCTTCGCATGCAGTATATGTCTCTGGAGCCTCTTCTACCAAACAAAGGGCAGAAGGCAGGGAAGATTGCGATATTATTCTTTATTCATTTCTTGGTGCTTAAATTTATACACAATACTGCTTCCCATTATAGTCACAGTAGCTAGCTATGTTAGCCTTGTAACATTTTCTTGGTATTTACGCGCTGGTACAAAGACTTATGTTGCTTCACCTTCCCCACCTGCTTTCGTCATGCATTTCTGCCCCCGAGCACCTCAGGAAAGCCAGAAAATGAAGTTTATTTTCAAATCTTCGCACAGCCTTTGACAGCATAAAGGACAGTTTGACACAAGAGAATAATGTTGAATTGCATGCTGAGAGAGCCCTCATTTACCTCAGAGGTGAATTAAATGGCGAGGTGGTTTCCTCGCTTGGCAAGTGTGACTTCGGGGGCAAATTAAGATCTGACCTTTACATTTGATACTTATGTTTTTGTTTTAATCGTAATTGAATTAGCATGAGCCATACAGCAAACATGCTCAGAAAATCCTGTTTTTCTTTCTATTCCACAAACAACACGATTTCTGTTTGGTACAGTTTTGACAATTCCTCGGTTGGCTGATATCCAGACAGAATGAGTAACATTTGTGGGAAATGTCTGCCATCCAGATTCCATCCAAAGGCATAATTAAATGATTATTTTCCCTACTTTCCACTTCCTGACTGAAGATGAAAAAGGCTGAATCCCCCTAGTGGCTGACAGTTTAATGCAGTCTCATTTTTTACATTTAGATCTTAATTGAACGCTCCACTCATATTCTCAATCATACAAAACCTTTCAACTTTCACTGCTTTAAGGATCAAGCATTGTATGACGGAACAGCAGCAATAATCATCAAAAGTCCTTAACTTTCTCCGGTCACCAAAATAAGGAATATAAATGCTGGCTGACAGTCCATTTTGCATATTAATAGTGAGCTGCACATTCAGGCAAACTATTCAAAGCTCTAAGTTTGAAACTATTCATTGGAGTCTAGGTCATTTCTGTTCTGGAGAAATACATGCAGCTTCAACCTCCCCTCCCCACATGGAAGATGAAACGCAACAAAGCACTCAAAGAGAAACAAAAAAAAAGAGAAAACGGGGTAAAATCTATTCATTATATTCTTCTCGGCCACGCAGTCAAAACCATTACAGTGACTTTGCTATCTTGATAATGCCACATCAAACCGTAATAAATATTTCACTGCACTGTCAGATTCCTATGGCTGATTTAATGTTTTATTGATGATGAGGCAACTTCCCCAAGTGATGCTTGGTTCATTTTGAACTTACCTACTGTTGAGAGGTGAGGAAAAGATCACTGTTTAAGGATATGTCTAGCCAGGTACTTCTTGCATGTGAAGCAATCTGTGAAACATATACGAGAATCTCCTTAATGCCTGGCAAATTTCCTAGGGCACACTGGGTACAGGATAACAGCCATTAGTGAACAGAAAATGGTTAACCCAGGCGCCATCTACAGTACTTCATTCTTGTGCCACAAATCCTTACCAACCTGAGCATACAAAAACACTTGCAGCTTTCCGTAAATGGTTTAACGTCTGACTGCTTACTAAGGATTACATTCATCAAATTCTGCAAAATTGGAAGACAACGACGAAGAAAAAATATTTTATATTCTTCACCAAAAAGCGTACGGTACCATGGATTCCAGGAGCACGAGCAATATGGAGAACAGAATAAGAAAAATAAATCTATTATAATTCCACAGAATAAAGAATTTACAGAGCAGAACAACCCATAGGAGTACAGTCATGGGACATTGTACGATAGCGTTATAAATACTGCATATATGGAACAAAAAGTGGTCAGACCAAGGTTATTCCTTTAGGATTAATTAGGGTAAATTAGTAATTAACCATGGAGTGATTGATCTGTGTTCGCATGTTTAAGAAAGCAATCAAAGAATGCATAAAAGCTCATATTTAAAACCATACATTTTTAATGTAAATGTAAGGGAAAAAATTTGGAAAAAAATCCAGATTTTTTTTTCTTTCTTTTGTGAAGCGTATATTTCACCAGGGCCTCATAGTTCTTCACACTTCCAGGTACAAATCCCCCCTCTACTCTCTGGGTGTGTGTACATCCTGTGATTTTTTTTTCCCTCTACACGTTATTTTATGCTAACGGTACACTGATAAATACCTGCATTAGTTGATTCCTACTTTTTTTTTTTTTCCAAATGGCAAGAAATATCCTACAGAAAGAAAAAAAAAAACACTTTCCGGTCTGCCACGTCTAAGCTGTCTGGCTCTGTAATTACAAAGTCATTGGCATCAATCATTCTGTTGGGGGAGACTCATTTTTTATCATCAATTACAGAATTACATTTTGGACACCAATCAGACAGGCGCTGTCTCGAGCTGCCGGCACCACTGTCATGCCTGTTAATGGAATTTTAAATCTCTCATGGAGAAGTGCAGGGAACTACTTAAGTGTGGCTCTCAATTAAGGAAAGAGTAATTTAGCTAATCTCATAGGAGTTAGCGATAGGCCGCAATCAATGTGAAATTCATGTATGTGCGTCGCTTAACAGCAAGCAATTTTGTCCTTAAGCCGTTTCTTTGTCTAGTTCATGAGATGCTCTCAGGATAAAAAAAAAAAACTGATGCGATTAATAATTGATTAAGAAATTGTCCTATATCAAGGAGACAGTAATGCTGAAATTTCATTCCAAAAACAGAAATATGTCTTCAATATCAAATTCAATTCTTTTCTCTCAGTGATTTACATACAGGCAGTACAGCAACTACTGAAATGAGGTGATAAAATAACTGTCCCATAATATATGAGGTGTGGTTTGAACATTTCAGGTTCATCCTTAAATATTTTCTTTTCTAGCATTCAGATTTCAATGGTCAACACAATTCAGTATCAGCTCTAATAGGGCAGAAAAACAAGGTAGGTTATATTGTCACTACTTGTCATTGACATTGATTAAAATTTTTTTTTATTGCTTAAAAACGTGGCTCTCCGAATGTTTGCCGAATATAAGCAAAATCGGTATGTTCTTTTTCGTTTATGTAAATAACCGAGTAATTAATCGGAGGATAACATGGAAGCTTCAACTGAAATATGCACAAGTTAACAGGTTTACTGTCCTGACCATAAAAAGGTGAAAAATGAAGCATAGGTCTGTTACCATGCCGATACAAAACCAGTAAATGCTATTTTACAATATTGCCGCAATTTAACAAGATATGGATTCAGGTATATTGATTTTTTACCCCTCTCTAGTGCAGTTTGCCAAAGCAGATTTATCTCGGCAAGGAATCTGTTTACCTAGCATAGAATATGTACATTTAGTAGACTGTCAAAAATACTGCGCGAGAGTTAGAAAGGCTGCAATCTGACAAACTGCACAATAGCCTGTGATATTTAGAAACCCAGATAGAATATGAATGTGATCCTGCACGCACTGCAGAATACAGGTAGAGAGGTAGCAATGAATGATGAGTATTATAGTAGGTAGTTATACGAACACATTATTTTATATTATATACATACACTCAATACCCTTCTACATAAACGAGGAGATGAAAATTACAGGCCGTTAGCCCTCCTTGGGCCTCAGTGACTGATTTTAATGTATTTCTCCCTTTAACTTCGTCAAGGTTAAACATTAGTAACATCCATTACTAAAGCAGTTGTAATTTTACATTCAAGTTCACAAGTTTTGGGCTGTTATGGCTGCATGCAGTCTGCAAGTGCATGCGCATTTCATGGCAGTGCATGTTTCTCTACAGATGGATCTCCTTAGTCTTGAACCTCGCATGGTACTGTCCCGTATTTCCTTGGCTGTCAGGCAGGTAGGCAGGTAGATAGATAAATTACCCCAAAACGAAGATATTTCACGTTATTACTGCCCATCATGCACAGTGTTACAATAATAATAGTAGTAGTAATGAAAAACAATTCTATGCATAATATCACACCTATATTACCGTTACACTTTATTAGATATATAACCCTTTATTATTAGTATTTTATGAGGTACGATGTTAATTAAACACTATTACAACTATGTTAGCATTATTTGATCTTGAAGGTGCCCACATTGTCAAGGCCGGCTGTTTAATGAGCCTCCCTTGCTTCCCTGTAACCCCATCTCAGACTGACTTCCCCAAGGAGAATCACAGAATTTCAAGCAGAATAACTGCGTTATTCAGTGATAATCAGTATGTAGCTAAACTTTTCATAAATATATTTTTCAATAGTATTACATTATTTTTTACTTAGAATTTGTATATCACATGGTTCCAGATGTAACTCTTAGATATAGGCATCCAAGGATATCATTTCACATTTATAATTTCATTTATGATTTCTAATCATGAATTATTATATTTACCGGTATCACTGGCTATAAGTGATAAAAAGGTGTGAGTCAAATGTGTCCTTTGAGTATCTTGAATTACAGTATCAGAGGTAATAATCTGAGTAAATATAATATAAGCAGTCATACTTATACTGAGTAAATATGAATATAAGTAGTCATAACTAATGCCTTTAAAAAATATAATTTGTATTTTAAACATATTGTTCAACAATATTAATGCATGGTAAAGGAAACTGCTCTGTTTAAGTGATTCTTTCTGGGCAGTTTCTTCCTCGTTTTGGGGTGACATAAGTTAGATACAATATCACGGACTAAAAATATCCTCGAAAGTCCTGCATGCAAGGATACCCTTCGGCTCAGTAAAATATCGAGCACAATTCATTTAAGCCTGAATTTTCAATTAATCTTATGAATACAAATGTCCTTTAACAGAAGAAAGAAATGTTTACACTGATTGTCTAGGATGATGACATTTCCTATGCGTCTAAATGTTTTACTGTCGAGGCCAAGCAATAAAACTGATGTTAATGCATCTGAAATGCTCTCCAAACTATGTCTGGAATATTCCAGAGACATACTTCATTAAGAGTGTGATTTTAACATCCCCACGTCATGTTTCATGCATATTATTCATCTATTCATCCTTAAATCTAGCAATAATTCATAGACATACACACACACTCACACAGTGCCCTAAACAATTATTGACATTGCTTAAAAAAATTTGTAAAAAGGATTAGAAAACATCCACCTTTTGATGTGATAGCTTCATTTCACACTGAAAAAAAAAATAGAAAAATCCAACCTTTCATTGAAATAAATTTAATCAAAGAAAAAGAAATCCATCAACAAGAAATAATTATTTTTACCAATAACACATGTGCCACGATTATTGGCACCCCTGGAAATTACAGTGAACACAATGTAACTGAAGCATGATTTCCAATGTAAATTGTACATGTTTGAGTTGATTGGAGTGGGTAGGAAAGTTCAAGCTGTAATCCATGACTTTCTGATTAACTGGGGTACAAACATGAGGTGACAGAAAGGCCAAAACTCCCTTTGTCATCCATCAACATGAGAAAGATAAGAGAACACAAACCAAATGAGGGAGAAGTGTGTTGACCTCCATAAGTATATGGGTATAAAATGGCTACTCAACTGAAATCCTTCATGCTAACAGATTATTTGGAAGGTTATCCACAAACGTAAGTGCCTGGACTTTGTAAAACGCTACTACAGCTTTGACTGGAGCCATGTTCTATGGTGTGATGAAACAAGAATTGAGCTTTTTGGCATTATACGTTCAAGGTGTGTTTGGTATAAAAAGAAGGATGGCAATAATGAAAAGAACCTTATCCCAACTGCAAAATATGGTGGAGGTTCTGTGATGTTGTGGGGCTGTTTTTCCTCCATAGGTCCTGGAAACCTCGTTAGGGTATATATGACATTATGGACTCCAAGAAATACCTGCACATCTTAAACCAAAATTTGGTTTCCTCTGGCTGGAAACTAAAGCTGGTCCATCACTATATCTTCCAGTAGGACAGTGATCCTAAGCATATGTCCAAATCAACACAAAAATGGTCAGCTGACCACAGAATCCAGCTTCCGCCATGGCTGTCTCAGTCCCCTGACCTGAACTCCACTGAAAACCTGTGGGCTGAGCTGAAGAGGAGAGTGTATGAGAGAGGGCCGGGGACCCTGGATGATCTAGAGAGATTCTGTAGAGAGGAATGGTCTCAGATGCCCTGCTTGGTATTCTCCAACCTTATAAAAAGCTATAGAAGAAGACTCTGTGCTGTTATACTGGCAAATGTAGGTTGTACAAAATGTAATGTAGTAAATGCTGGGGTGCCAATAATTGCGGCACATGTGTTTTTGCAGAAAATAATTATTTCTTGATGTTTTTCGTTGATTAAATTTATTTCAGTGAAATGTTGGGTTTTTCTCATTTTTTCACTGCAACATCAAACTACTTCTAACCCGTTTTTTTTTATCTTTACAAGGGGTGCCAATAATTGTGGGGAGGTCATTGAGTGTGTGTGTGTGTGTGTGTGTGTGCGAACAGGTATACCTATCCTTATGGGGACACAATGTCCCCATAACGTGATAA
>JABFEB020000045.1:19630526-19642991 GCA_019775895.2 Stomatorhinus ivindoensis | reverse complement strand
TACAGCCTGACCTTATTGTTGGTATCCTGGGCACTGCCTGTACAGCCTGACCTTATTGTTGGTATCCTGGGCACTGCACGTACAGCCTAACCTTATTGTTGGTATCCTGGGCACTGCCTGTACAGCCTGACCTTATTGCCTGCGATTAAATCATGGAGAAACTTTTCAGTTTCAGTTTTTTCAGTTTTTTGATTACAGTCACAGGTCTTTGCGGGGACCTGAAAAATACACATCAAAATAACAGGTTTTTATTACATTGTGGGGAACATTTGGTCCCCACAATGTAATATAAACATAACACACACACACACACACACATCCATTCACACATGTATTGTATCTATTATAATATCTGTAACAACATCAGTGATTGTATAATGCCTTTTGTGTGTGATTGGGAAAAAATTGTCCTACATTGCATTATGTTTACACATTTAATTAAGCAGGAATGTACTTCCGGACACTGTAAAAAATTGCCAAATATTTCCCATTTCAGTCTGTAACTTGCCATATGAAACCAAAACATTTTTCTGGGAGATTTTCGGTTATGATGTCATCTGTTTAGCTGCCCTTTGCTTGCTTGATCGTGAATGACAGCACCTTGTAGAGCCATTTTGAAAGCATTATATTGCATACAAGATTAATTTGTGGGTATTTCCTCGCGGAATAGGGATTTATTATTGGTTTATTCCAAGTTTTAATATTTCTATGAACAACACTTGACTTTCATGTTTCTGTGCTTTGATGTTGAGTGATGAAAAGCATACTAATTTAGTCTGTTAGGATTTAAACTTCCCCAGCTACAGTAAATGTTAAATGTTTTACAATCAATACTCTCCCTGTCTCTGCTCTCTGCATGTGTGGAAGTCACAGGGTTCATTAGGACCTCATGGAATCAAGGCGCTTCTGACCTGTATGCCGTTACAGAGATTTTATCGGAGCCTTTTCAGCGGGTGAGCCGTGCGGGTGAGTTTTACAGAGAATAAAACTCCAGGGAATAATGTCTGAAATTCCCCCAAAGAGGCATGGCATGCATAAAAAAGTATTATTTGTTATTAATGGAACCAAGTGGATTGTTATTTGTTTGAACATTTCACGGCTTGGTCACGTTGTCGTAGATTAAAGGAAATGTGAAAACAAATAGAGGTCAGGGGCAAGATTCCATTTGTTGTCTCATGAGCCATTTGGCGACTTCACCACGCGACCTTTTCTGTCTGTCATTGAGGAAGCAGATCTGCTAGCATTTGTACTACTGCCATCTGCTGGAGCAGAGGTGCATTTTGCTTCACAATAAATGAATAATTAAACAAACATATAAATGAATGAATGAATGAATAACCATGAACTTAAGTTTAAGGTGTGGAGAAATTACTGATTCCTCCTTCTTTTGATTTTCTGTACAATTATGAAGTAATACTTAATATTGCATTATGTTTATTAAACGCTCGAATGAGAAATTGTACACGGCATGAAACATTCCGTTTATGTGATTCAATATTTTATGCTTTGTATGTAATAAGAATTATTAATAAGATTTTTATTAATATTACTGAATGATTTTAGAATCAGAAGGATTCTAAAATTTATATTAATGCACATTTAAGGCTTCTTTGTTTGTTGTGATTTTGTTAATTATAGTATTATGCACAGTCAAAATGATTCTGGACTGACATTTAGCTCAAAACACATCAGCTGCCGTCGCTGTGACATTTCTAAGTCACCCAATAACATTTATAGCACAGCGATCAGCAATACAGTAGCTCATATATAAAAAAAAAACAACCTAAGGTAATATCAGATGTGGTGAGCAGACTCTCAGCGAAACTGCATAATGAGCACACGACCTTGACAGTATCCAATCTGTTCCTCTAGTCAACACAGTCTCACAGAGTCTTCAGATCAGCCTTCCCTTTGTGGTCATTAGTCCTCCCCCCAGTGGGGCAATTTTCAGGGAAACCATTGCTCTACAATCCATCACGGCCGCTCTGCCAGAGGCGAGCATTTGGGCTACGCTGCATCTCCTTTTAACAAGCACTCTGGAGCAGCAAATGCTCTGTAAGGCTGTGCAGCAGAGCAGGGACGTATCTGCAGTTTGCATCTCTCGCAATCATATTCCTGTTGTTTGTGAATTATCAGCTGGTATGATTCACTGAAGGCGGAATGCCAAATCCTTCCCTGCTACCATATTAACAGTGATATACTGGATGCAAACCACCTAAGCTTAGTATCATTTGGCTCTGTTTCCTACTCAGTATGGGAAAGAAAGAAAATAAAATGTGCGCAGCCAGTGTGTTTCACTCCAACTGTCCTCAGGCAGAAAATATTTGCAAATAATGTTTTCCTTTCGATTCTTTGTTTTTATTTCTTGCAGACATCAGTCTATTGGGAAAACTCAGCTACCACACACATGTCGTAAAACATATTACAGGAGGAGGTGGATGCAAATATTACAGCAGTTATATTTAGTAGCTCTAAATGCAGAGAACCGCAGCAGAATAATCTATTTTTCATCCAAAAAGACTACAGCAAAATTGGCTAGAAATCAATTTAAGCTCTATCTGGGTGTTTGGCACATGTTCTGCTAATTATTAATTAAGCACAAATATTAGGTCAGCCAGCTGAATCATAATATTGCTATTGTGTTATGTTACTGTTACTGTTATTTTAATTACCCTCTTCAATCAACCAAGTAAAAAAACAAAAACAAAAATGAAGATAGATTGCAAAAAAAAATGCATAAACAGTACAAGACCCAGGACAGACATTTGTTACATATAGTCAACACAAATTTTGCTGTGAATTTTTTAGGAACACATTTCTTCAGGTACATATATACCAGCCCATCAATAATATATATACAAATAATATAAATAATATATAGTGGTAGGTAAAGCAGCATGACACATGGTATTTGTGGAAAAATTAAATAAATGAAGCAGCATAATATTTGCGACTTTCTGTATTTACATTTTAAAACAGATTACTGAGTAATCCTTTGTATCAACAGAACACTACAGCTGCTACGAATTGACTCCCTAATACCAAAATACCAAAGAATTTCTTGTTATAAAGGTTTGAACAGGCATCAAATACGCTGGTAGCAGGAAAGCAAGCGCCCAGTGAAAACCAAAGGGCACTGCAGAGATATTAGAGGACTGTGTTAAGCTGAAGGACCTACTCATGTCATAACATGCTCTTATAGCAAAGGTGTTTAATGAATAGTTCATACGTCTGGATATTCTGTTAAGTACCATAAAAAGCTAACAGAATCCAAAAAGCTTCTGAGAATTGCAATGGTCTCAGCTGCTGCAATATTCATAATGACATGATTAAAGCCAAATCGCAGACATTTTTAAACGAGACTTGCTAAATGAGGAAGTCGCCACCACTGCTTCTGAATTTACTCCATGGTCTAAATATGTTTATTGAACAGGTTTGGTCAATGGTACAGCATGCATGTTTTCTTTTATTTTTGGTTCAAACATTTTTTTTTCTACCATCATATGCTTCTATTCACTCATACGGGTTCAGATTCAGTGCATTCTAGTTTGTAGAAGATACTTTATCACAGAATAAAATATAAGTAGGTTTGAAAGGAATTTAATGTCTCTGATGAGATTCTTCATCATGAGACTGAATTAATTATAAGCATAAATGAGCACACATCAAAAAGCACATCAAAGTAGTAAAATGTTATTAGTTGTTTAATATATGGGTGACTACTCAGCCTTTACAAGGTGGAGGTAAAAGGTAAGTAATGTCAGGATCTTGGGGGACAGTTTGAATAAAATAAAGTGCCTTCTTAGCTGTCTCAGTAAAGAACATTTTTTAATAAATAAATACATGAATATATGAATAAAAGCATGAATTTTCACATAAAGAAGCATTCACTAGTCATTCTTCAGTTATAAGCACCTATCTGGAGGTTCTGCGCACATGGTCCATGACAGAATAAATGTGAAATTTCTTACTTAGGTCACTTACTCACAGATAATGTTCATTCTCACACCAGTAAACACTTGTCTATGAATATTAATGTTTTTTTTTTCATTTGTCCTAACTGATAGATTTGCCACTATTTATCCAATGAGCATATTCACCCCTGCACTCATGTGAAATTAAGATACGCTTAATAATAAAATTTTTAACCAACCTAAATGACTGAAATCTGACTGAAATGTCAAGATTATAATGCATCTGCTGCCATCTCTGGTTTTTTTTGTACACCAGGTGAGAGTAAATTCAGTGGGATCCTCACAGAAAAGATTTTTACAGGTGACTTTGTGAGGTAGAAGTGATGATGGATCATTTTAAAGGGTGGTCAAGGTCATTGTCTTTAAAAGCAGTTCAAGGAAGAGGACTGATCTGATATCCTGAGTCACAGAGCTTTAGATTAAATTCCCTTTATAACAAATGCATCTATGTTAGTGACTACACAGCTTTTAAAAAGTAGAGGCAAAGGTAAGTTAGTCTATGGGGAAAGTTTCAATAAAATAAAGTGTCTTCTTAGCTGTCTCAATGAAGAACATTTTAAATAAATAAAATATATGGATAAAAGCATGAAGTTTCACATAAAGAAGTGTGGTGGTGGAAGTGCTGAAGAGATGTGATGAGCACTCATCATTGTAAGCACCTATCTGGAGGTTCTGCGCACATGGTCCATGACAGAATACGCATGAAATTTCTTACTTTGCTCACATACTCACAGGTACAGTAATGTTCATTCTTAAACCAGTAAACACTTGCCTATAAATAAAGGTGTAGTAAAGCGATTTAAATAATTTAAGCAATGTTAGTATTTCAGTATAATAATGATTAGATTACTTAAATGACCTAATCTAAATAAATCCTAAATCATACAAACTGTTTGGTAAATATTTGAATTAAAAGTGAAGATTTTGCAGATTCCAGGATTGTGTGACTAGTACATTTACAGATATACATTTTGCTGATAATCTAAGCATATGCTAGAATGAATGAATCCATGATGATTAATTTTCCCATATTCCCAACAGTGGTTTTCAGTGACTAATAAAAGTGTAATAAAACTGGAGAGCTATCTTTGATGAGATTCAAAGTAAACTTTACATTTGCAAATTCATGAATCATAATACAGGATTACATCCATGAAGGTCTTTTAGGCAACACTAAATAAATTGAAAAATAACTTGCCTTAAAATTATTTTTATGTAAAATAATTCAAAAACATTTCAGCAATATAACATCTGTTATGTTCCCTAGAATGTACTCTGTTTTATAATTTAGAGTTCAATTCTAAATTACCATCAATGTCATCATTGTGTCAGAAAGAAAACGAGGCTTTTTTGGGTGGCACAGGGTTCCCTTCAAAGGTCCCATGGACTCTGCGTTTTATCATTTCTGAAGTGTCACTTTGGGATCAACAAACCAATTTTCCAATATAAACAGAATTTTTCTTTCATTGAAATTTAAATAATAGATTTAAGGGCAATAAAAATGGACAAAAAAACCAGAACCACTTCATAAAGTTGTTTGTTATAAATAATAAGTAAAGCATATATGCCAATTTGCATCATGTGCCCCTGCATATTACTTTGCATGTGGAAAGTGCAATAAAAATGACTGTTCTGTGTTTGGTTTGTACAAATTCAGCAGTCTTCCATTTGGATTATATGGTGTGCTGGTCACCGTCATGTGTCTTATTCACCATGTTAAGTGTCATTTAAATACCTCAGAGTGATCCTTCTCTCTTTGAGGAAGGCAGTCCTCACAGGACACCAGCTAATAAGGTTGTATTTGTGTTTCTCAAGTTGTTTGCAAGTTTAACCAAAAATAGACAAAGCAGTTAAATTCTTGATTTGAGTATGTCCTGTCACAAATTATGTGTTTCAGTCTCCATGGGACAAGGACAGTATCTGTCCTATCTGACTACTATTTTATATGCTTAAATTACATTCCACTTTTTTTTGGCTGTTTCATTCAAGTGGGTGACTTGAGTGTCATTGGTGAGCACTGTTGCCTCAAACTTTCAAGAATCGAATATCACCTCTGCTCTGGGTGAGTGGAATTTGCATGTTCTCCTTGTTTCACGCTGGTTAGTCCTCATAATGCAGAGACATACATTTAGCATACACTGTGTATTGACCGTAAGTGTGTGCCATGTGATAAGCAGATATCCCAAGCAGGGAGGACCCCATCCTTGGGCCCTATGTTACCTGGGATCCAGGCCTCCCCACGACCATGAGAAAAATAAGCTATTTGATTGAAAGATGGATGTTTAGCTCAAGCACCACCCATTTCAAAAGTCAGAAACCAATAATTCCAGATCTGCTTTTGCTACCTCCTTGTATCACGTGTCTGTGCCTAAGTTCACATTACTTCGCCCAGAACTTCTATCAATACTAAAATTACCTCGTCATTATCTGTCATCATGACCCAATTAATGTTGAATTGCTGCATCACACTGATCGGGATTAAATTATACCACCTTATTCTCTGTTCCACTAAAGGCTGCATAGCATTACTTGTCAAGTTAAGACCTTGAAAAACAGGCCTCCACTTAGTGAGACACTAGCTAGCGTGATTCTACTTCTGCATTTAGTGACGAATACAAGTTGGAAAACACAAAACCAAGAAGGCCAGCAATGGTGTAAATGAAATGGCTAGGGCATTTCTTGTTAATGAGAGAACTTTTCATTAACAGAATATTATCTCATTGAATTACTGCCTGAAACTGATACTGCAGAATTATATAGATTTACATTTATTTACATAGCAGACACTTCTGTCCAAAACAACATACAGTATAAGTGAGGCAGATAATCCATTAAGCAGGATCCTGTACAATCTATATTCTGCGTTAAGTGGTTCCATTTAATAATCCACACAAATGAAAAGGAGAATTATACTGTTTATTTTTATATATTTATATTATCGGTCTTAGTGTTATACTTTATATATCTTTATACATGGGAGACAAGTTACAACCGGTACTTATACAGTAAGCAAACATAGAAAAATAGTTGAATAATTATATTGGCACAGATGAATTTCTAAAGTGATGGAACATATTTTCAGCAAAAAATAAATACAGATACATCTCACAGTGAATTTAAAAATTTAGACTTTTTACATTCATTTTTGAATTTACATTTACATTTAAGGATCATGTCAAATGTCAATACAATACTTAATAGCAGACAAACGGTAATAAAATTAACATAATATTGTAATTCACAAACACTGCATTTTGTAACAAGTCAAGCTGCCTATTTAAGACAAATACTTTAACACGCCCACACCCGCGTAAAGCAAAACAGTGAAAAGAAGTTGATGGCCGACATCTTCAAAGCTGGCATTTGGATAAAGGTTTACTGAATTATAGAAGTAAGACTGGATTTGATCCATGGCACATAGAATGGCTGTTTGATCCACTCAAGTGAGTGATAGTTTCTCATTACAAAACTCTGTTGCGGTTGGAAGGTGCAGTAAGTCTCTTCTTGATAACAGCACCAATAACTTACTGTGAGGAAAATATGACGAATTCAAAACCAAGTCTGGTTTTACACTGAAATGTAATAATAACACTGAATATTACATTCTCCACTGGATCTGACAATGAAATTTAACTCAGATGAGTGTCAAAATTATATGTGTGTGTGTGTGTGTGTGTGTGTGTGTGTGTGCATAAAAGATATGTAAGGTATCCTATTCAACATATAGACACAGTAAAATCTGCAATTTGAAAATGCTGTCAAAGCTGTATTTGTTTGAATATAAATCATGCAATACTAATACATAACAAAAGACGCAGCATTAATATGTAGAACACAAAGAGTATTTCCAAAGTTGCTACTGCATTCGATCTACATAATAATGGAGGTCTCCGTTATATGGGACTGTTACAGATTTCTCTACGGTATAAGCCTCCATTTGCAATGTGGTAGCATTTTGGCAAACAAATCGCCCTTTGAAGGAAAACAAAGAAAAAAAGAAACTCTTCAGTGCCAATCGATGTGAAATGATCCATGATGCCTTGCAGTCAAAAGGTTGCTTACACAGAGAAAAAGTGGCTTGAAACTGATTCTAAATCCCAATGGGAGCCATTTAATTAAAGTCAATCATGTTGACACACTGCTTGCGATGCAGCGATAGTGCAAACCAAAAAGAAATGATCTAAATAGAAAGAGCACTTTGACATGTCACCTTCCGTGCCATCCGAGGATGGCAGGGAGATGTGATGACTTTCAACTAAATATCCAACATACATTCTGATACACAATTAGACATTAAAAGACTATTGGGTGTGCCTTGTTATTAACAAAAAACTGTAAACTTGTTATATCAGAATGGTCTTCATTGCTACAGTATGAAGTATTCCTCCTAATAGAGGAATACTATGATAATAATATGAAGTATTCCTCCTAATAGAGGCTCCCTGAAACTATCCTGTGCCGATTACTGACTTATTCATTTTATTATGCATCTTGGAGCACTTACACAAGACAAATGCAACTACTGTGACTCAGTTTGTTTCCAGACTTTATACCCTCCTTTAAAAAGACAAATGTCTGAGAAAAATTGTCATGTGAATGGAATAGAAAATCTTCTTCTGGTAATGCTGTTCTGCTAAAGGGTGACACAGCAAATGGTGATATCGATTCTACTGATTGCCCAGCGAACAAAGAAAAAATTAAAATGGAATTATTACCAATAATAATAGTCTCATACCGTGGACACCAACATATTTTCCTGTACAATACTAATGACATTACAAATTTTTACAGATTTTTACATTATGGTATGTGTGCAATGCAATGCCTTAAAAAATGTATGAATGATGTTTTATTTATTAGAAACATATGTAACACTACTGTATGCAATACAATTACCATATACTTTACAATTTGTTAATAATAAGTGTCAGTAATGAGTGAGGTGAGAGTTTGTATGAGTCATTTTATCTATTTGGCTTGGTCGTGTAGATGACAGAATACAGCATAAAATGCACACACGCACACACACACACACACCCGTTGAGACAGGATGTGAAAAAAGAAATGCTTGCCAAGCACACTTAAACATTCTTTTCCTTTCAAGGAAAGTTTTTCCAACACTTATTCTACAAGAAGATATTTTCACAGATTGCTTATAATCTGGAGGCTTTAAAGCATGTTTATGATGTACAAAACGTATAAATCAGAGAGATGCATACTGAACTATTTTAAAAGCTTTCATAAGTCATCCTTCAAGTACATATCTGTGGGAGATTAGGGTTAGTACTTCCTGTTTGTATCAATGGCAAAAAAATAAAGTACATGTACATAACTATACAGTGGAGCTGATTTCTGTATCTCCAATGACCTCTTACCTTTCTTATCTTACAACGAAGGACAGACGAACATTACTTAAAATAGCTGAGGCCGGCAACTAGAAAGAACTTCTCCAGGAAGAGCTCTGAGTCCAGCACAGCAATATGAGCAGCTCGGCCGATCAAGGTGTTGGCTGTGTTGGGTAGGGCATGGAACACATTCTGACGGATGAGCCGGCAGTCCTTAGCATCTAGCAGGGGCTGCAGCAGGTTGTTAATCATCTCTGTGTACACTGGACCTAGAGAGGAACCAAACAGGCCAATCACCATTCTGTCTCTCGGAGGGTTAAGGGAGCCCAGGAACCAAACAGGCCAATCACCATTCTGTCTCTTGGAGGGTTAAGGGAGCCCAGGAACCAAACAGGCCAATCACCATTCTGTCTCTTGGAGGGTTAAGGGACCCCAGGAACCAAACAGGCCAATCACCATTCTGTCACTCGGAGGGATAAGGGAGCCTAGGAACCAAACAGGCCAATCACCATTCTGTCACTTGGAGGGTTAAGGGACCCCAGGAACCAAACAGGCCAATCACCATTCTGTCACTTGGAGGGTTAAGGGAGCCCAGAGGTTCAGATGCTGAGTTCTGCACACATAATCTCTAACGAAAATGAACATAGGCTTCAGAAACTCCTTGCCCTTGACAAAAGTTTGGAAAATTCTAGCAGAGTGACAAATTCCGGGAATTCAAAGCAGAGTGTAATATTTCACCTACTTTGTGATACTTTACTGGCAAATTTTATTTCTTAATCCATTTAAATACTTGAAAGTTACAGTATACTTCTCGTGTGAAGCACCTGAGTCGTCTGAAGTATTCTTTTCAAACTGTCTATACTCTATAGCATAAGAGATTTGTATGAAAATAAATCAGCAGTGAACTATATAAGAAGTAACCGTGATGGCAGACCGCTGTTCATTATCAAGAGCATTAAGGTCCTCCAGGTACACACTTTGTAGGTATATTCCAGGTGAGCGATGAAAGTCCAATTTATTCTAAATCCTACAAGGACCTATTTCGAGATACACCTAAGCATATTTAAAGACTTGAAATGCTCATAAAACAAACCTAAAAATCTGGTTCGAGGAATTAAGTCATATACTCTGTTTGTGTTTATAAAAATATTAAGAATAAGATTAAGGTCGCATATCTATCTGCAATAGTGAAGTGCACCAGGTTACCATGGTAATGTACATAGATATACAAACAACTTACTTTTATCATTTTTTAAATAATTATTATAATTATTATTATTGCTGTTAATGAACTGAAATATAGTGGTCCTGAGTTAGGACTGATGTGATGTTTTTGTTATATGCTTGTATTGTATGTTTGTAAGTGTGTAAAAAAAGAAAAAAATATATAAAGCAAAACCTTCAATTATATGATGCCCTTTGCCATAGTATGGTTTCCAGTATTGGAACAATGGCCCTGTTTACATTTGGTTTTAAAATGCATTTGGGCGATTAGATCATGGCCAAGATACATCACCATTTACACCGCTGTCTACCATTCGTCTCCAAGGTGTCCAGCTGACGTGTTCAGATTCCATTGCTGCCTACGTCACTTAGAAGGCCAAATGGCCCCACCCACAGTTTCTGTGAAATCCTTCCTGGGGACGCATCAGGTCACATTAGCATTTCAGCTACAAAACATACAGTATACGGACACCTGCGTCCCCGACCACCTCTGCAAGTAGTTTGAGTATTCGGATCGCAATGCATCTTGCAGGCCGTTTGCACTTGCATTTAGTGCTGTCCACAATCCATTCACCCAAGTCGCATCTTAAAACCGAGTGTAAACAGGGCCAGTAGTGTTTAAAAGCTAATTTATAGTATACAGAAGTTAACAATAGTATAAACTAAGAATGCAGCAAGCAGTACCGGTGGTTCTGTCTTTGAGAGCCGTCCTGCACATTTCTATGCGGGCAGAATGGAAGGGCACGTAGCGGTCCTGGGGTGAGGCTACCAACACCACGTTCTTGAAATACTGCAGACCTGAAACAGGAGAATTATATTTAATACTCTACTATCTCTTTTTCTCAGTGTATCAGTCTTCAAATGTGTTATTTTTCATCATCTTGGAAAATTGAAGCGACATAAAACTAATCTGTTCAATTCACATGTGTGAAAATTTTCTGACGTGGAAGATGCAGATGGAAAAGAAATCGTTCTTGTTCTAACCCGGCTTCTGGCTGAGCAGATAGAGGAAGGTCTTCCGAGGATCTGTGTGATCTCTAAACGTCAGCTGCAGCAGTGATCCAGACTTCTTCAGTTTCTGCATCAGCCACAGACCTAAAAGAAAGTTTGAGTTTAAAGAGCTGGATGCAAACTGAGGGAAGTTAGAGAAAATGATTTTCACCACTGTATCACCCTAGACATGCTAGGGTCACTGTCACTGGCCTTACCGGTGCTGACCAGTGTGCTGTTGTTGTATAAGGTGCCCAGATGGGGGCCAGACAGTGATAGGAAAGTGTGAAGCTTGCAAAGGTAGCAACGAAAACGTGGCCTTGTCAGCACTGAGCGGATAATCACGTTACCCAGGGAGTGTCCAATGAAACTGAATAAAACAAAGACAAAATGACCACAAGATAACATTTAACAGTTTCCCTTGTAATTCTGATATTGTCATGTTAATGTAACTGTGTGCATGTCTGATTAATTGCGACAACAGATATAATACAACTTCCTCCCATTTCATATTCTTTACTTTCTTTATTTTATTATTTAAAGAGAATTTTCTGACTTTGTTCTGAAATATTGATCAAATAAAATAATTTTTTTGTAAAAATACTATAGCTATGGCAAAAATTTGTTTTCAAATTGTAAATTGTACTCAATTGTCTAAAACTATCAAAAGAATTGCTTTTTGAAAAATTATTAAATTAAACTTAACTTAATTAAGGCACTGGCTGTAAATATCGTATAAATGTGCAGTTCAGTATAACATTTTCTTATATCTAGTGCTGAATTATGCTAAATTGCTGCAAGTCAAGACTGCCACCTAGTGGTTATAAAAAAGGAATTACTGGGTCAATCTTCTTGTTATTTACTGTAGACAAAACCACAGGCCAGGGGCTCAGATTGTTAAATAGTTAAATAGAGACCCTGATCCCCCCCCC
>JABFEB020000045.1:19607976-19620628 GCA_019775895.2 Stomatorhinus ivindoensis | reverse complement strand
GCAATATGTACCATATAAAGAGAGATCTGCAATATGTACCATATAAAGAGAGATCTGCAATATGTACCATATAAAGAGAGATCTGCAATATGTACCATATAAAGATTGTGCACATTCCAACAGCTGAGCAATCTGCTGAATAGAACGCTACATAAAAAATGCCAACAGCAATGTTCTTCAGCACTCACGAAGCCGTGTGAGAATTTAGCTGATTTAGTTTAAACTAACGTTACGGCGCACAGCAAATTCCACGACGAAATGGGTTTTCCTATAAAAAAAAAAAAGCCTCTCTTGTTGAACGTGGCACCATAAAGTGAAAAGTGCTGAGGGACCCTGCAAATAAATAAATCGGGTGTGGGGGGGGGGGATGCAGCGAATGGAGCCTCAGCAGAAGTAACGTGGCAGAGAAACAGAACTCATTACCGCGATCAAAAGGGGAACCGTGTGTGCAAATTAAAGCCCCCCGACAGTGAGTAGGTGTAAAACCCTAGAACCAGGGGCAAAAAAAAAATGCTCTCATTAGAATGGCACAGCTGTTGCTGCATGACCCATGGGGGAAAAACTGAGATGCATGTTAAATAAAAATAAAAATGCAGCTTTTAATAGGATGGGATTATATCCTATAAGCTCAAACAGGGAGGATCAAAGAGGACATACGACTTAAAATTAGAGAGGGTCCGCGCATAAATGAAACTGCAGAGACGTCCCGTTCTTTCCCATTTCTCCCAGTCTTCACATTTTACTTTAGTTGCCTCAAGTATATTTGTTCATAAAAATGGAAGTCAAAGCAATTGTAATTAAGATCAAATGATATCAGTCGAGCAAAGTGTAGCACTAATGCTGGTGACTGTCGCTTAGCTGTGACTTGACTAACGCTTAGTCATGTCTTCTGGGGACACAAACTTTCATTCCATTCAGCCTCAATCTGCTTTCTATTGTAAACTTCAGAAGGGTTCCACAGAAACAAATTACCACTTACATCAAATTAATACAATAAATTGAAATATGCTGTATATGTCACGATGTAGTGTGATGCATCATTTTATTGTGCTGTGGGCATGTAGGAAAGAAGGGTTATACAACCACTCCTCGTTTAGCAACCAAGTTCTGGTCGGTAATCAAAATGATCACTAAGAGAAATTCACAGTAGCCAAGACATGACTACCACTGTGCTTATAACTTTACTTAAGCACTCCTATGCGGTTTCTTTTATCATTCATTAAGTGAACATTTTTAACATCATTGAATATTCTCAGTCATGTGTCGCTTAACGTTATGCTTTGCGAAATGTGTCGTTAGGCAATTTCGTTATTGTGTGAACATCATAGAGTGTACTTAAACCAACCTAGATGATATAGCATAGTACTCACCTACGGTACATGATATAGCTGAAATAACGATAAAATGTATATACATATAATAGTAACAGTTATTATCATTATTAAGTATTATGCACTATACATAACTATGTACGGTACTCTTATACGGCTGGCAGAACAGTAGGTTTATTTACACTAGTATCACCACAAACATGTTGTTATGACAGTTATGACGCCACTAGGAGAATTTTCAGCTCAATTATAATCCTATGGGACCATCATCATACTGTATATGCGGTCTGTCGTTGACTGAAACTTCGTTATGAGGCACGTGACTCTATTTCAAAGATCTCTCCCACTTGGCATGCATTGTTGTCAGGCATGCAAAACTTGGTCGCAAATCAATTTTTTATTATCGTCAAATTTATGAAGGGTCACAGGGTAATTGCGATAATAGGAGAAGTTGTAGTTTTACATAAGAAACAGTTACCTTAAATTGCAAACCATGTTTTCACGCAACAAACACCGACAACCGACTTAAAAGCCAACTCGAGAACTTCAAGCAAAAAGAGCATGACAGACATTAACCTTCCTGTCCAGAAATTCTCTGTTGCTGCTACAACACTTAGTTAGATAAACATCCTCTGAGAATATTCAGATACACGCTGGATATGCCATACCTCAGGTAAAACAGGCTTGCAGTAGCCAGCCCCGAACATGAGGTTCTCCATAGACATGGCAGATGGATCGGTGCCATTCTCGAGGGAAGCCTTACCCAACCAGGACCCTTTGCCGGATCGAGCAAAGCTACAATGATAGGAGACCTAGTGTCAATTTGAATAACATAACACAACATGGTTGCTCCTTTGTTAAACATCTTTTTTGCTTGCAAAATTATTGTATTTCTAAGCAGTAATCAGACACATTAGTTCTGTTACTCAACCCAGTCCTCCTGGACCCCCTTCCACAGTCCACGTTTCCACTCTCTCCCAGCTCCCAACACACCTGTACCAGGAGTTTTTGATTGACTGGGAGCAGGGAGGGAGCAAAACACTGGAATGCCTGTGGATCCCTGAGGACTGGGTTGAGTAACACTACAATAAGTCATATCAACAGCAGACACGTCATGCAATGTCAGGCAGAAGGCTGAGCCCGTGCGCATGTGTGGGTGTGGGCAGTGTAGTCAAGGGAGTCACCTGATCAGCGGCTGATGCAGAGCGACCAGCGAGGCATGGATGGAGACGGAGGTGACGGAGAGGTGGAAGTAGTCAAACATGACTGGGACATGATGATGCAGCCCCCGGCGGGGATGGAAATGCAGGCCGAGGGTACGGCTGCTGATAGGAGGGACGGCTCCCAGCTCATTCAGCCTGGAATCCACAGCACAGGACGCAGGGTGTCAGACTCTCTTCAGTGAAGCAATTAGGGCTATCTAACGAATCAGAATTATCTGCTTACCAGCAAGGGCAGGTACAAATACACTATATTTACAAAAGTATTGCCTTTACACACATGAACTTTAATGACATCTCATTCTTAATACATAGGCTTTAATATGGAGTTGGCCCACCCTTTGCAGCTGTAACAGCGTCAACTCTTCTGGGAAGGCTGGGAATTTTTGATTCGCCCTCCACCAAACTTTACACTTGGCACAATGCAGTCAGGCAAGTACCGTTCTCCTGGCAACCGCCAAACCCAGACTCATCCATCGGATTGCCAGACAGAGAAGAGTGATTTGTTACTCCAGAGAACGCGTTTCCACTGCTTTACAGTCCAGTAGTGTCGTGCTTTACAACTCTGCATCCAACACTTTGAATTGCGCTTGGTGATGTAAGGCTTGGATGCAGCAGCTCGGTCATAAAAACCCATTCCGTGAAGTTCTCTACACACTGTCCTTGAGCTAATCTGAAGGCCACGTGAAGTTTGGAGGTCTGTAGCTACTGACTTCTGCACACAGATTTTACGTGACCTACCACTTCATGGCTTTGCTGCTGTTGTTCCCAATTGCTTCCACTTTATTATAATACCACTAACAGTTGACCATGGAATATTTAGTAGTTAGGAAAATTGGAATGGACTTGCCAAATGGACTTATTGCAAAGGTCACATCCTATCCCGGGATCACACTTGAACTGACTGAGCTCCTGAGAGTGACCCATTCTATCATAAATGTTTGTAGAAGCAGTCTGCGTGCCCAGGTGCTTAATTTTATACACCTGTGGCTATGGAAGTGATTGGAACACCTGAATTCAATGATTTGGAGGGGTGTCTCAGTACATTTGTAAACATAGGGTATGTTGAGCTAATCGTGTCTA
Organism: Stomatorhinus ivindoensis; assembly: GCA_019775895.2. Lineage (NCBI taxonomy): Eukaryota > Metazoa > Chordata > Actinopteri > Osteoglossiformes > Mormyridae > Stomatorhinus > Stomatorhinus ivindoensis. The sequence continues at coordinate 19,616,994 of JABFEB020000045.1, read as the reverse complement.
TAAGACTTTTGCTCTCTCTGCCTATTCCTCTTTTCATAATATAAACTAGTCTATTATTGTTGGGAGAGATAATTCAAAGGAGAAAGACGGTAATAATGTATAAGTGCATAACATCTCATCCATGTATATAACGCACTGTAAATCTTAGAAGTCACTGCAGAAGGGCACTACTCAAAATACTATGTGAAATCACAGCACAAACAATGTGAAATTTCAGACAGGTATGTGAAAATCAGTATCATGGTGGAAAACTGATACGGAGCCAAGCGGTGGGGCCAGAGAGAGGTACTGACTGCTGCTCATTGTCGGTGAAATGCAGGTCCAGCTTTAAGTGAAAGTCCACTTCACTGAGGGCCTCTTCAACCTGCGATGACGAAAGACGCAGAGCAAAGAATGAACTTAAAGTAAAACGGAAAGATACTTTTCACCTGTCCCAAAAGTATAAAATAAATAAAACATCCATACAAAATCAGGTTAAGAACATTAAGAGCGAAGATAAATCAATGTGATTTAAATGCATCCAGTATGTATTTCAAATTCAGGCACAGACAGTAAAACCTGCACTGAAGCTGTTAAGTTAACAGCAGAAACCGACATCAGTCTGAAGCTTTAAATCTCTCCTTTTCTTCCCTGTTCATTTACATCATTATAAAAACCCTGAAGACGACTAATGAGAATATTCACTGTGAGAAGTGTTTCCTAACTGCTGATATACCCTCCAGCTATAGTATAAATATATGATATTATATAGTAAAAGTTCTAAAATTTTGAAAAGTGAGCATTTTTTTGGCTTCCAAATTTTTGTTCCCAGTTTTGAAAAAAATATTTAATGGAATACTCATTGAAAATGAATAAATAATTTTAAGGCTTGATATCCATTCCTGATGCTCATGTCCTTGGGGAGTCACAATATTGTTATATTCATTAAACTATTTTTCTAAATGGCTTCTTAGTAAATGTTAGATGGACTAGGAATGACTTTGTGAGGCAGTACAATTACAGCCTGTCAGGCCTGCTTTCTGTGTCTCACGATGTAGCATTACCGCCAACATCGATAAATTTAGTTACGTTGCTTCTAAACAAAATTGAAAGTGCTCTCTGTGGCCAAGTTCTGCATAGTGCTCTGAAGGTTTCTACTCATTCCCATCATCGACGTGCAAGACGGGTAAAGTGAAGTTTTAGAATGTTACTCGTAATTAATTAGAAACATATTCAGGTATTACACATCTTACATGCGTGAGTCTTATTTACAGGTTGCTTCTAGACTGATACGGGCTATGGCAAAAATAGCAGAAGACTGACTTACTCTCTCTCCATCTAGCAGCAAATGAACTCTGAAGACCATGCAGTCATTCAACGCGATTTCCTCATTCCTGTACAGGATCTGAAATATCTTACTGAAAGCACTCCCATCATGTACTCCTGCAGACGAAAAACTGCAGTCTCCTTAGAGTGAAAAACAAAGAGAAACAGGACAACTGAATTAACAACAGTTTACGTTTTCTAAAGCTGCAAACTCGTTATCTGATTAGCATGATTGATTCACATTAGACTAAAATGTTTAATAGTAGGTCAGATATAAAATGTGTTGAAATTGTACAAGACACAATCACTCTCCTTAAATTAGTCATCATAATGCATTATAATGCATTCAAAAAATATACACACGGCTATAACTGTTTATAAAAAGGCACATTATAGCCATGCCTATTATGCAGTATGATTGCTCTGTGAAGCTCTCATCTATAATATTCTATAAATACCATAATCCATTATAATGGCCAGTATAAACCAGATGAGAGCTTCATAGAGCATTCATAATGTGGCATTATAAAGGCATCAATAATGCATTATACTTGGGTGCTTTAAGTAAAGTGTTATCAAAGAATCTTAACCTTAATCTTAAAATCTTAATCAATTCATTTATTTGTTTAGCACAGTGTTTCCCAAGAGGTTCCTCGGACCCTCAGACAGTCCATGTTTTTGCTCCCTCCCAGCTCCCTGTCAGACAGTCCATGTTTTTGCTCCCTCCCAGCTCCCTGTCAGACAGTCCATGTTTTTGCTCCATCCCAGCTCCCTGCCAGACAGTCTAACAGGAGCTGGGAGCTGGTCCCAGCATGAGAAACACTGGTTTAGCAGACAAGCTCATTTAGGGAGTATTTTACAGTAGGAGATGGACACTCCGTTTTATCCGTTCATACAGTAAAATCCCTCATTGTAGCAATGTCCTTCATCCTCTGGTCACATGGCCATCGCCTTAACCACACCCCCTTGCTGAATCATGCGGTACTGCGGGAGAGATTATTCAGCTGCTCATTCACTTGGAAACTCTGCTAAGCCTCTCAATTTATCTCTCAGACTCATAAAGCGTAATCAGCTTACAGCTTACAGGCCATCGTAAGCTCTATCCCGAGCCAAGTGCATAAACACATCACCAGAAATAAATTGTCCATCCTAATTTTTGCGGCGGTTAGCATATAATACAATAGCTGATTGATAAACACAAGTGAGGAATTTATAAAGATGGAAAGGTGACCATTAGTACCCCATCCAGCTACGGCCGGCATGTGTCAGGCATGTGTCAAGGAAGATTATTAATACTGTGCGTCTTGACCCAGTGAGAACATGACAGGCATGCGCCACAGCGGTGTGTAACATGCAGCCACGTGGGAGGAGCCAGAGAGAGAGAAAGCGATGTGTTGCAGCCCAGCTACCTCATCGCTGCATACACACACCGCATACCTACAATAACTGGTTGCGAGGGGGCAGCCTCAAGACAGGCACTGCAGAGGGGCACTCATTGAGGGGGGTGGAGGCTTAGCGCATTCTCTGCTATAATGCCTCATTTGACTGTGGATGTCATTTCTACAAAAGAGTAAACAATAACTGATGCAATTCAATTAAGTCAGTTCTCATTAAATCCACTTATCCTCCATAAAGACTATAATACTCTCAAACCCTCGGATATTAATTAATGCAGCGCTCTCCCTGTTCTGCCTGTATGATTATGAACGAAAAAGTAAACAGCGTAACACTGGGCCAATCTCATCAATTTTTTCCTTTTACGTGAAAAATGCAGAAGCACATTTTCGAATGCATTTCGTTCATAATGGGTCCGGGAGTCTGTGACACTGTGCATGATCGGTAGCTAAATGTGTAAACTGTAGGCCCGTAAAACATCCCAACAGATGTCATCTCACGTAAAAGAAGCAGCGGCGCACACAGCAGCCGCATTTACGGTGGGAGGAGAACCCCTTTCGGATTCCAGAGAATCCAGTAAAACCACTTACTGTTTCAAATAAAACCCCACAGCGCCTATTACAGTCTAGAAGGGGCCTAAAACATGAAGCACTTTGGACGGCATCCGTGTGCAACGTACAGGGAACTCAGCCGATTTCAGGAAGATCAAAGCAAACCCAGCAGTATGTATGTCATCAATGAAAAGGCAGATTACGGAGGCATCCGCGCAATCTCAGTGTTAGGGAAACTTTTACAGCTATTATAGCACCCAATTCAAGAGCAAGACAAGGAGTTCTTTTAATCAGATGCTAAATTCTGCTTGCAAGGCAAGAATACTAGTCTGCAAGTTGTGATATTCCATAATTATGAATGTGATCTGCATGAAACACTGTGATTGTCTAAGAGTACTTTAGAGGCCATTTTATCATGAATATATATTTATGATGGAGTCGTACATTGGTAAATAATATTATAAACATGATAAAACATTCCACACAAATTGTGGTCACTCTGACCTCATTGTGTGGTGTCCGCTAGGTGCTGGCAGAACACCAGCCCTTCTGTTTATGCGCCTCGACCTTTCACAGCTAGACAAAGGCGCTGAAGTCCATGCCACTCTCACCTGTATATCCCGTTGTTGTTGCTATCAACCGGTGTGGTACACGAGAAGAGACCTTCAGCCCAGTACGGACCTGGTAGAACCTGAGGGAATGAGATCTTAATGTGATTCTCCAGAAAGAAATTCCACACCAGAAGAAAACAGAATCTACAGCTCATTGTGCTCCAGAAAAGAGTGTTTAACGTTATCTTGTAACTTTGTTTTGATGCTTCTGAGAATATTTGTAAAATTCATTTGTGAGAAATGCACTCAGTGAAGTACGAGAGTGTTACCAACTCCCTTATGGAACATAAGTGCTGTTTATTGTAATATGCATATACACAGTGAATATACTGATAACCAGCATTTCCCAGTCCTGCTGTGTGCTCTTTATTGGCCTGTCTGAACGTAGTTAATTTGCCGTGGTTAAAATGTCAAGTGAATTGCTGAAATTCAAAATGTGAATGACTGAGTGTGTTAGCTAATGGCTAGCTTCAATTTGCCAGCTGCGTGAATGAAAATTGGTGTTCAACTTAAATGTAAACAAATATATATATTTTTTACAATCGTTCATTAACATCACGCACGCAATTACGAATTTATGGAAACTCGCCTGGTGCTACAAAAAATATGACATAAAAGATGCCAGATGTCCACTTTTATTAAATGCTTTAAATGCATCATAAATATACAGAATAAGAGAATAAATAATGTAAAATACTAAAAAATTATGGGGAAACAATAAATTAATAAATAATGTGTTATGAAATTGACAAGGACGTTTGGGGCACCAGTATCTAGAGGAATCAGCAGTAGTTACTGCATTGTACTGTTACCGATTTCTGTCAGCTGACAAGGTTATGTTTATCGAGACGTATAAGAGCGTTCCTGGTCGCCCCATTTGGCAGCCATATCAATACTGTGTGTTGTAGCCCTATGTGAAATATACATAAATCAATTAAAATTTACACAGAAAGTATGTGGACCATGGCCGACTGTGTACCCATTACGGAAAAAGCCGGCGGTGCAGTAAGTTCTATTAAAAGTCAGATGTATAGCGATTTACCGCTGCTGATCCTTGAGTCTGTCTAATGCGCGTCCCACCTTGAACTCCTTAAGGGCAATATTGCTCGTTTTATTGCACAGCAAAGACTTCGTTTTCATTTTTACAGTTCACAAATACAAAGTGCATTTTTGAAGGGGTCGTGCTGTTTTAAAATAGCAGGTATCTTTCTCTAACCCTCTCAGCGAAACGAATTAGTGCCCCAACCAAGAGATTTTTAGTTTGTGGAAACCCCTCCTGTTCATAAAATCAAATCTTGCAAAACCAGGTGTTTATTGAACCAAAGCCAGATACGATTCTATAACAGCTACCTCCCCTGCAGAAGCATCCCGGTGCATAAAATGCCCTTTACTGGCTCCGATAATGATGAGTTAATCTGTATGATTAAAACTGGCCGGACCAAGTTTAGGATCTTCATAAATGGCAGACAGTTAAACGTAGAATAAAAAAAAAAGTTAGTCAAGCATCTAGTTGAAGGTCAAGTGGTTTTTTCTATGTTGAGCTGTAATTTTCTTTGAGACAATGTAATGTTGTGAAAACGCACTATACAAATAAAATTGAATTGAATTTTTAAATGTTATTTCCATTGTGCTGTCAAACTGTAATCAGCCCACCCATCAAAATTACATTTGTGCAGTGTTTAGGACCCATTTGATATGAAGAGCTGTTACAGAATCTTTCAGTACTTCCTGACACCAGCTCCTAAATACCCAGTTCTGTTTATCTACTGTTTGAAGTACTGCCTTTCATTTACTACGTATTTCATTTACTACTTTCCATTTCTTTTCCTGAGGTTTAACTGAGATGGAAAAGATGGAAAATATACACAGCAGTATCAAAAATTAAGATGTATCCTGCAGTTTGAATGTTTAATAATTCCAGTTTCTGTGTTTACCGGGTGGAAACACGATGTTCATCAGTAATTCTCAGCATAGTGGACCTGAATCCCTCTCATTCCAAACCGTTTGGGTTTCCTGGGGCCTGGAATCGATTCCATTTTCTAAATTTAGACCACAGGACCGATGCGACAAGCTGTAAAAATGCTGACACAAAATCAAATCCCTCTGGTGCAGTAGAGTCGGCTCTCTGCTACCGCAGCTTGAAGACAAGACAGGTCAGATTTATTTGTCTTGTATCACAAATTTCTGCAGGAAAAAATTAAAATATAGGTTACGTTACAATTCTTTCAGTGTGGAAAGTATTTTTCAGGCTCGGATGCATACCTCACAGCATCACCCCTATAAACACAATTTGAATTATAAATGATTCAATTGAATAATAAATATTATAGTTATGATGTTCTTTAAATTTTTTAGGTAAAGTTAGTTAATCTTTTTCAGTTATGGACAAAACAGTTATTTGCATTTTTAGAACTGCCTAAAGGAAATAACCAAAGTATGCATTAAAATTTATATAAAAGTTACATTTATAATGATCCAGCATTATGTTAAGATGCTTGATGTTACAAGATAGCATGTTGAATCTGATCCAACATGCTAATACTCAGCCTCAGCATGTCTGCGGGTCCTTGAGCAAGACCCATAACCCCCAGCTCCCTGGGCGCCGCTACGGGTGGCTGCCCTTCGCGGACACCTTACTCTACAAAGAGCAAGATGGGGGAGGTGCACAGATAATTTCCCCATGTGGATTAATAAAGTATCAGTTATTATTATTATGATTAGTCTATAAATGTGTTGGAGTGCATTTAGACATGCAGCCCAGTGTTGTGCTACTGCTTGCTAATAAAATAGTGGTCATTAAAAGAATGACATCATTAATGCCCAAGCACAAGTTTTTATTTAGTAAATCACTTTAGTCGACAAAAAAGCCTGATGCCCTATGGTTCCTCACTTCCTGTCCGTCCACCCTAGGAAACAGGGCCGAACCCTCCCCTTCTGAGGGACAGCCCTGTCCCATCCTCACTCGGAGGGACCCGCCCTGTTTTCGACCAGGTAGCCCTAGCTCCTCTCCCCCAGCCCAGAACAGGGTCATGGGGTATGTGCACTGACGTCATTTGAGCTTAGCCTGAGAAACAGAGAAGATGCTTGGGTGCAGGGCTGTAAATTCCACCTGGGCCATAACAAAGCAGGCCAGCCGCTGGATTTCCTGTATGCTGAGATTAGGTAAAGCTGCCTCCCAGCCAAACTGGGGTGCCTTAGTACTCCTTCGGTATGCCATCAGTCACAGCAGACTCCCCAGTACACAAAAGGGAGGGATGTCCCGATTAAGACAGATCAGAGCCTAGCAGGACCAGCGACAAGTGGAGCATTGTTTGGCTGGTGAGAGGACTGGCTACCATGCGTTGCTGGACTTGCAGTAGTTCAACAGCTTTTTCCTTTGGATGCCCGCAGACGCATGACTCCCTAATACTTCATTTGTGTGCCTCTCTGTCCCCCATCCCAGCCTCCAAGTCAAAAGCAGATGCAACAGTTGGCAGTGTGGCGAACTCAATCCTCCTCTTCCTCAGATGGCGTTCTCATTTTCAGTGAACACCTTCAGGACCTCTGAGAACAGGTCTCTCAATGTCCGGCAGCGAAAGTTCCTCTGTTTTAGACATCTCATCCATTCGAGGACCCTGTGTCAGAAATCCCAACTTGGTCTGCAGTGTGTTTCCTTCTGTTCCATATGTAACGCGGCCCACGCTATTAATTACTGACAGAATTTCAAGCAGGATTTTGGGACTGAGGCTAAATCTATATTTTCTATTAAGTGCGGAAGCAAAATGCCTCAACGAGCATTTACAGCGAATCAGCCGCTGCCATCGGGTTCTGCCACACAGCAGGAAGCCGCTCGGCTTCCATTCTCCTCGTCTGGCCTACTGCAAGCACAGCTGCCTCTCATACCCTACTTTTCTCTCAGGCACAAGTGGGCCAGCTGTGTCACATTAGAGAAAGAAATAAATGCACTTCCAAACTTCTTGCAAGAGACGCCTGCAACTCACCCAAAGCTCTCAGGGATCATTTCCAGGGAATGTTTGAATCTATATACTAAAAAATGAATTACAACTATGATCGGTCACCCAAACAATACATTCTGAGCAAATAATTTGTTTCTACAAGGGACTGAACAAAGGTCCTAATTTGGACTCCCCTTCAAATTTTTTTTTAAAAATATATATTTTTACCCAAAATGCAGCATTTTGTCCAGCATGTCACCTATTTAAACCTGAATCACGTAATGTATAATTTAACTAGTACACATTTCCCTTTGAGAAGCTCAGCACATTAATCATATATCACCCTGTACAGAACTACTAAGATTATATCTTTTGAGGAGAGGATAATCGTCTCTGGCAGACTTCAGGGTTCACAAACAATTGCTATTTTGAATAGAAAAGCAGCATAACATTTACCAGTGCAGAGACCTGCCTCAGCGCAGCTGTAGAGAGTGTGTTCTCACAGCTGCATTATTATAGGGAGTGTGTGTTATTTCACAGACAGTGGTGCTTTACAGAGAATTGCAATGTTGCTTCATGACACTGACCATCTTCTCAGGAAGCCGTGATAGAGCAACGTGGAGTGAATTGTGCAAGAATGAAATGATCTCTTTTGGACAAGGATCTTCGGATAAGGCCGTGTTGGGATCTGTTCGGTTTCCTAGCAAAATGAAAGCGCCAAGATTTTAAAGATAAAAACACGATACTTTATTGTCGATGTGTATGCATGCTCATTTGCTCATCCTAATATCCTGTGGCCTTTACAAAGACGTTCCTTAAGGAGAACAGGTGAATGAGATATAATTCCCCCTGACAAATTGGATAAGGATGCCTTTATATAGAACGTCTCTCAGCAAGATTATGGTAAATGGGTCTCTATGTTGTACAGGTGCATTCTGTGGGGTCAGTAATCATTCAAGAAAGACCTGATATACCTGAGAGGATCTGCTGAGACGTCTGGCATCCAGGGACATGTTTCTGACAGACACAAAAGCGCAGTGAGCAACTCCCCTCATCAGTGGGAGTGCTAACGAGAATCTACCCCTATGGGACAGATGGAAATGGTAACCTACACCCTCTGTAAGACACGGTAACGGTAGCCTACACCCTCTGTAAGATATGGTAACCGTAACCTACACCCTCTGTAAGACACGGTAACGGTAACCTACACCCTCTGTAAGA
>JABFEB020000045.1:19597848-19607876 GCA_019775895.2 Stomatorhinus ivindoensis | reverse complement strand
GGTAACAGTAACCTACACCCTCTGGAAGAACCCTACCCCCATGGGAGAGACGGTAATGGTAACCTTTGCCATCCAGAAGACACGATAATGGTGACCTACACCCTCTGAAAGAGACGGCAGTGGTAAGCTACACCCTATGGGAGAGACGGTGATAGTAAGGTACCCTCAATGGTAACAGTAACGTGTGCCATCCAGAAGACACCGTAGAAGAGACAGTAAAGGTAACTTATGTCCTACGGGACTGATGATAATAGTAACCTATACCATCAGGAAGAGATGGTAACAGTACCCAACCCCTATGGGAGTGATGGTAACAGTAACCTACACCCTATGGGACAGATGGTAACTGTAACCTCTGCCATTCAAAAGACACAGTAACCTACACCCTCTATAAGAGATGGTAACTGTAACGTATGCCATCCGGATGACACGGTAACCTACACCCTCTATAAGAGATGGTAACTGTAACGTATGCCATCCGGATGAAACGGTAACCTACACCCTCTATAAGAGATGGTAACTGTAACGTATGCCATCCGGATGACACGGTAACCTACACCCTCTATAAGAGATGGTAACTGTAACGTATGCCATCCGGATGACACGGTAACCTACACCCTCTATAAGAGATGGTAACTGTAACATATGCCATCTGGAAGACACGGTAAAGGTAACCCATGCCCTCCAAATAACATGGTAACGGTGATGGTACCCATCCAGAAGAGACGGCAAGAGTAACCTACCCCCTCTGGAAGAGATCCACGTTATGGAACTTGTGCAGCTCCACAGAAAACTCCACGGTTCCCTGGACTTCAGACATGATCTGTTCCAGCTCATCACCTGTGGCAAAATAAAAAGTCCCAAAAACCAATTTTCTTTCCTGCATCAAATCAACAACACACAACAATTTAAATAATATGCCATCAGTTAAAAATAATTTTCATGTAAACAGAGAATCACACAGTGAAAAGCATTTCCATAATGAATACTGGTTAATATGCTTATATAGTGGTTTACATAATTTGAAAATAGAAAACATCCGTTGGGGCATCTCTGCACTCTCTGCTGCTAACTATACAGGACTCTGCATACTGCATATTGCACCATGACCCCCTCTGCTGCTATGCTATACCATATCCCACAATGCACTGTGTCGGTTCGTTTCTACGTATCTCCTTATCTGAACAACATGCTTTCACCATTTCCCAGCAAGCGACCGGCCTTACATATCCGTGTCAGGCAGACTCTCCTCTCGCCATGTACAGTGTCTGAGGACAAAACGCAGACCTTCGCCAGCAAAAACAATGAGCGCCATGGCATCTAATTAGACAACAATGAGTCATAAGAGGAAACGTCGCTCTTTATCTCTGCTGAGTCCCAGAAGGTCTGCTCAAAGCATTTTGCAAGCAGAACATGCAAACACAAATGTAATGGAGAGCGAAACATTAAAAAGTGTAAAATGTCAAATTTTCAATTCCAAATCAAATACCGATCACACTGCAGCTATCAAATATAATTGCTTTAATATCAGGTCTTGAGAAAGTCTTTAAACAGCAGTCACTTTGAAACCATTTACGTGGTAGTTTTAAGTATTGTTTGCTAGTTAATTACTAGTCAGATGATAAGCACTGAAACCGCCACCACCACACAGCCGTGGAAAAAATTAAGAGACCGCAGCAGAATTTTCTGTTTCATTCATTTCTCAACTTATGGGTGATTTCTCAACTTTGTGAATAATAATTTTGTTTTGCTTTTTTTTTTTTTTCTCCAACCTGACTCTTCCCTGCTTCTCATTAATGAAGGGCTTCTTCCTTGCTTTATGGGTCTTCACTTCTGCTTCTAGCAGCCTGACATGAACTGCCCTAGCAGTTGCACATCACACCTGCACTTAATGTTTCCCATTCCTTTTGAAGGCCACTTGATGTCAAGGCAACGGTCATCTCTGACAGCAGGAAGTCGCTTCCACACTCTGCCGGGATGGTTTCTGATCGTTCCCAAGTGTCTAAAAAAAATGCTGTGTACAGAAATGTTGAACCTGGACACAACCGGCTGCTCAGCGTAGTCATCTGTCAGCAGAACCAACATTAAGCCATGATTTAAAAATGCAGAATGGTCTCTATTTTAAGCGCCTGTATACCTCTGCTTTATGCCCCATGCTGCCTGACGAGGCTTCCGACCCCTTTCCCTGTCATTCTGTCCAGGATAGATGGATGAATATGTTGTAAGACGGATGTGTAATCATTTGCATAACAAAGATATAAATCAGTATTTTTTCTTGCCACAGAATAAAACTGTAACAAAACAACAGATGATTGATGCAGTATCTTTCCTAGATAGGCCAGGAAAGTTTCTAAAGAAGAATGAAGTGTTATGCCAATCCTGTCTGTCCAACACAACGGCTGCCAATTCCTATTCACAGAGCAGAGAGCCTCACATAAAACACCACAGCATCACTCCGGCGAAGGCAGCCCAAGCATCCCCGGCTCTCTCCTGTCATTTTTCTTTAAATTAATGTGCCGAGACGTTCCACATGTCGCCCGGCCAGCACGCCACCCCAGAGCTGGGCAAACGGCCTAATCTCCAGGCCAACCGCGGTACAGCCGTCTCAGAGCCGCCGCTGGAGCTTTCGTCCAGCCCCCTCTCATCCTGGCCGTGCTCACACCATCCACCTGGCACTTCCTAGGAGAATCGTCCACCGTTTGTTTTCATTACAGGCTCGATTTTGACCATGGACACATGAAAATGCACTAAGTGCACTTTCATCTTTTGACTGGAAAAATCCTATTTCATGCTACAAATCTGCAGGGGCACAGGGAAGACAAGGAAATAACATAATCTGCATAATCCCAGCTTTGTGTGCTGCATTATTTCTCTGTTTTCAGTGACGTGCATAAATACAGGCAAAAAAATCAGACACAATTCCATGCAATTCATACATTGTAATACAGTAATATTTACAGGCAGGGAATGAATATACACATTTCACCCATTCAGTGGAACAAATACTAGAAAGGAAAAGGGTGAATCTTATCAAATGTCAGTTTCCATTTGTGATTTCAAGATACAAATTGATTGAATGTGACTGAGTGCTAATAAATGTTTCACAATGAAGGGGCTATTTCCCAAACAAACCACAATCTTGTGTGGATGAGTGCTAAGCAACACATTTACAGAACAGCAAAAACCACCTTAATGGAAAAAAATCATTGTAATCATATTATGTTCTGTGCAAATCAAATTCACACCAACAGACTGAACAGTGTTTTCAGTGCAGTACTGGAATGCGACTCGCTGATCCTAATGAGAAACACAGACTTCTTTGGTCATATAATATACATTAATATTATACATATTGAATTTTATTCAATATGTACAATATTAATGTATATTATATCAACAGATCAGAAAAAAACAATACATTTGTGAATCCTTCGATCATCTGACAGCAGCATTCTCTTACAAATGACATCAATCCAGATGCAATCGATTGTGGTTTTTATGAACTATATACAAGCATTTTCACCAGCTCAGCTAAATAAACCAGCAGGCCTACAGGACAAAAAAAATGATATGAGGTCTCTATTGGTTAATGGGCAATGAAAACCACTAAAAAGGACGTTTCTGGGCTGTCGGTCTGCGCTGTGATTCCATGGTGATTCCGTGCACCAAAGTGCTCAATGCTAACAATCTTGTAATGAAAAGGTTCCAGCAATAAATAAGAAATGAGTGTTTACCACAAATATATTACCACAACATGATCATCAGCCACAGTGGGTGTCTTTGTAAACCAAATAAAACAATCTGTAAATTCTATAAGGTAAAGGCCCCAATTAAACTATATCTACCATAAATTCACTGCAGTCATAGGTGCCTAAGTTAAACCATTACACATTTTAATAAACTGTGGTATAACATAAAATAAGTAACATTCACTGCAGAATAAAACACTTAACTTTCTGACAGTGTGCACAGATGGTTTGTATAAGCAGGACTGTTGCCTACTAGCATTTTGGAAGGCAAACACAGCACTCGCACACATCACCGCAACTAATTGGCATCACGCTGACAGGTAGGGAAGTGTGTGCTGTCCTGTAACGGTAATCATTCCTGAAAATATCACATTCCTTTCTAATCTGTTGTTACTCTTATGTTCAGTGCAGGAAACGGGAGGATCATTTTCATATCATGGGTTTACTCTAGTGCAATATTTCTGAGTCCGGTCAATGGGGACCCACAGACAGTCCACGTTTTTTGCTCCGGGAGCTGGGAGGGAGCAAAAACATGTACTGTCTTGGAGCGAGCAAAGAATGTGGACTGTCTAGTAGACAACTTGGAGGGAGCAAAAATGTGGACTGTCTAGCAGACAGTTTGGCGGGAACGAAAATGTGCATTGTCTGGCAGACAGCTTGGAATGATCAACAATGTGGACTGTGTGGTAGACAACTTGGAGGTAGCAAAAATGTGGACTGTCTGGCAGACAGCTTGGAGTGATCAAAAATGTAGACTGTCTGGCAGACAGCTTAGAGGGAGCAACAAACATGGACTAGCTGTGGGTCCATGTGGAAGGGATTTAGAAACACTGCTCTAGTGGATTGACCCTACATTTTTTTGTTAGACCTGAATGCAGTCACAATATTCATTCATTGAGCTTCTATAGCACTTGTCCTATACAGGTTGCAGGGGTCCAGACCCTATCCTGGAAACAACAGGTGTAAGGCAGGGCATAACCCAGGACAGGGTGCCAACCCATCACAGGGCACACACAAGCACATTTAAACCTTAGGTCGATTTGGCAACTCCTGTTCACCGTATCATAGTTTTGGACTGTTTAGGGAAACTGGAGGAGGTGGACGCAAACCCACAATGACGCGGGGAGAACACACACATATAGCTGGGGCAAGGGACACCTGGCAATAATTTTAACCACAGTGCCATCATTTTAATTTTAATTTCAAAATAATTAAATAATAACACATGTTCTGCATCACAGACACACCAGAAAACAGGGAAGCTTACTTCACCGCCGTGCTTCACCTGCACACGTCAGAACATTACGTCAGACAGTGTGACAAGCATTAACAGGGTTGTGATCCTGACTGGCCTGCAATCTATGACTGTGTCTGTCTTAAATGCTGCATCTCATTCCGCTATACTGCCTGACTGAAAAAATAATAATTGTATTGAAAAAAACCCAATTAGTCACAGTCTCTCCCACACACAAGTCAGTATTTTTCCATTGCCACTGCTTTTCTGAACAGACAAGGTCTAAGGTCTAAACCGTAGAAGCATTACATCAGACACATGTAGACACATGCAGTCTATCTATAGGCTGAAACTTCACCTGAACATATCCAGGCTCTACCCTGAGCTGTTCCCTGTGCTTCCACCTGGGACAGGCAGTAATGGATGGATGGATGAATGCATGGATGGATGAAACTATCCACCAGTTCTATGGTTCAGTTAAATTTATTTATTTCTCATTTTCTGGGTTTTTTGGGTTTGTTTATACTCGTCTTCTCATTATGCATCTCATTTTCTATTGCCTTTTCTTTAATTCAATAAGAAAAAAGGCCTTAATTAGTTCCTGCTTTGAATGTGTATTCCAGTTGTAAAAATGGAACAAAGCTGCTTGCTTAAATATTAACAAACCCTTAGAAAAATCACTTAACAAGGGTTTCTTTCATATATTTATCCTTGTACCTTTCTTTGTAAATACACCAAGTTTACTACCCTGAACAAGCACTTTGCATGCTGTTCAAATCCAGTGTATCAAGAGTTCAGATTCCATGCCTCAAATGTCTTTATTTAAGTGCTGTAAATACTATATAATATTCTGCAAATTACATTTTGTCAGACCCTGCTAAGCTAGTCAAGATGTGTCCATCTGTGTGGGAATATGCGTTGTACTTTTATTTATTGCATTTTTGGCAATGATACTTTAGATGGGAAGGCAAGCAGACTCTGCAACCCTAGTTGGGGTGTCTTAGAAAAAACATGTCCGGCTCAGATATGATGACAAATCGATGAATCAGAAAGTCAACAGAAATTAAAAGGCAACAACCAATACATATGCACTATTTTCATTTATATATAAAAACAAAGTAAAAATATAGATTCCAGGTTTAATCAATGCATGAAGAACTTCAATATTTAAGCTGGTCTATCCATCCATTTTCCACAACCTTACAATCCATTGGAGGGTTGTGGTGATCCTGGAAGATTTCCCAGAAAGCACAGTGCAGACCATGGATGGGATGCAGGTCCATCACAGGGAACAGACAATCAGCCCAAGATGTATGCAACCTCCATAAATACACACACACACACATCTTTGTGGGGACTCTCCATTCATTTCTATGAGGAAAACTCTAATCCCATCATGGCAACCCTAACCCCTACCCAGCCCTAACCTTAACCATATGTAACCAAATATGAGAATTTTGGCATTTTTAATTTTTCAATTGCATTAGATCTTTATGGGGGCCTGAAATATGGTCCCCACAATGTAAAAAAAACTGGATATTTGGTCCCCACAATGTAATATAAACCTAATCCACACACACACAGAGGGGAATGACACAAACTCACGACCCAGAAGGTGTGAGGCCACAGGGGTACTCTGAGCCATGAATATTGTGCCCATAATGTGAATGCTGTCAAAACTTTCTTTAGACCGGACACTGTTTTCAAGGTGACAGGTCAAAACCTGTAAATACTGAACAAATCATATATATATATAAACATGGCTGCGACCATGCCCTTTCAACTTGGTACCATCTTGTAATATTTAGCTTCCTGAGAAGAGTGTCTGCACGTAAATCCACAAAAATCAAACGCATACAAGCATTGCATTTTGCCCTCATTACCGTTCCTTTTTAGGGCAAGGTTTGGCCTTGTCAGCAGTCTTCGGGGTGCTTGTAAGGTTGTAGACTGCATTGAGACTGCTTCCATCCCGGTTATCTCACAACGAGCTCACCCTTCCGGCATTCAAGCGAAGGTCACCAGAAGAGGTGCCATGTGGTGTGTGCGAGTGACTTATTCTGCAATGGAGTATAAACGAACAGATAGCACGACTTTTTGAAATGAACCCCTGTCATTCAGACCTCCTTTCATTCTGTGTGACAATGACGGCATTAATTAAATGTGCAAATTTCCGTCTGTGTACTATATGTCTGCAGAACCTGAAAACACATTCTGTAAGAACACTGTACAACGGGATTCTCTCTCTTTACTGGCTCCTCATCGTATTCATAAAATGTGAAGCACATACAGATGTCACTGCATTTGATCTTTCCCGATGATCTCCTGCAATCATTTGCAAATATTCTTTTTTTTTATTTGACACCCAAAGTGACAATGAAGCAAGGACAGTTTCATGGTCAGTCAACGTCCAGTGTCCCCAAAGCAGTAGGGTTCAAGGGCCTTGCTTAAGGGCTTCATGGTGATATTAGCTAGGCACGGGATTTGATGCCATGACCTTCCAAACATGGGCGTTAAGGCGTTAACACACTGAGCTTCACACTACTCCAACCATTAATTTATTAACTAGATATAGCTCACCTCACCAATTTACCAGTTGTCCAAGAAACAGAAATTGGGTTTTGACCATTGATTTAGTGCCTATTTTCAATGACTCCCAATATACTGCATATGAACATATAACTAAGACCAGGGGTGAACATAAGAACATAATGCATCTAAAATGTTTTTTACCCAACATATCACCTTTATGCAGACTGTATCAGACAAAATTAAATGTAATAGTAAAAGCTGATTACTCTCCTGTGTTCCTTCTGGTCATAAAACCACCACAGCGTAATAGCAAAGTCAGTGCTTGCCGTGCTCAAGTGACAGCGCCTCTTAGCACGAAACCCTTTTCTGTTTATGCCTAACCTTCCTCACCCTCTGCGCCAGACCAGCGGTGTTTGTAGGATGCCTGAATTGTCTCAGGAGGTTCAAGATGGCGCATGTGCGGCAGAACCTCGAGGTTCACAGGATGGGCAGCAAAGGGCAGCACGGAAACATCTGACGCGTTCTGCGTCCTTCGAAATGAAGGTCGGAGCCGGGCGTCCTTTGGTCCGTGACCTGATGTGATCTAAAATTCACTTAATCAGCTAAAGGGGGGGGGGCAGATTACAGAAATCGAGTGGGACCATATCTTGCCAATAAGACATTAAGAAAATAAGTCAGGAGGAGATGGGGGAGGGGGGCTGGAAGGCTAGTAATGCCAGCAAAGCAGGCCTTCTGGGTGAGTGACTCCGGCCTCCAGCGCATCGTAACGTCAAACACTGATTGCATCCACCACTAACAGCTTTTCCCAAGAGGGCAGCATGAACGAACAGTGATCAATTTACATTTAACTCCCAGCAACCTACACGTATCTTCCCAGTCACCCATTTTAAATGAGCTTGATTCCCATTACTAATGTGGGGGAAATTAATTCTATAATTAGTTCTGTGTCGAAAGCAAATCCTGGGCGTAGATTCCCCAACGGCTCTGCCAATGAGGGGCCCTGCCTGTTAACTCTCTCTGATAACTGGGACCCACAGCCAACCCATGTGACAAATGGAATGAAAACACTTTACAATGACGAATAACGAGGCCTAACTGTCGTAAATATTCCTTAGTTAAAACTTTATTAAGCTGCAATGTACATTTGACAGATCCTATGAATAAATATATTGTAAAGTAATAAAAATCCATGCATGGTGGCAATAATGAATATCTACCAAGTCAACTTTTTTTCTGCATATCTCAAAGTGTCATTTTTAATGCTGTAACATCTTACTGAATTAAAATGATATCAGAGTACAAATCAACCTTTTATTCACAATTCTGCAAAAGTGTCCCAGAGCCGGTGTTCTGTAGACTGCGTCTTCCAGTGTTTTTTTTTTATCTGTTTATAAAAGGAGAAACGTGTGTGGCTCAGTTTCGAAGCCAAGTAAGACGGGTCTGAAAGTAGCAGGAAAGTCTGATGTTGAAGATCGCAGGTTGTGTGCCCAATAGAGCTGTCCGTTCGACTGTGACGTGTTCATGAAATACTCCAGAACAGTCGAGTACAGCTAACCAGCATCCTCTGACATAGTAACACATTCAGAATTTGATTTCCTAATTGTTTTCCTTTTAACTGTGAATAGTGTTTGGGGTCACACAATGTGAATGCGCACTGAAATCTTTTGGGAGTGTGAAAATCAAACTGAGTCAATCACTTTTATGAAAAAAAGATCACCTACTGTATACCAAGGATCTGACCCAGCGCAATAAACGATTCATATCTTTGCAAAGACGGGTTACTGAGTCAAGCCCATTTTTAAAACTGAAAACTGCAATTTCACCTATAATATCAAGAGCATTTTCTCACATGTATTTTGTGGCGGCACAGGCAATGTGATCTTTTTAATCAAACATCACACGTTCTCCTATTTGAAGTGTGAGGTACCTCAGTTTTTCACACTTCCGTCTATAATTTATGATTGAGACGCCTGCAAAATCCAAAGCGGATGAACCACTGAAACATCTCACAAGCACAATGCATTGTGAAAGCTTCACGATCCTTTGTGCGTTAAAAAAAGAAAAATCCCTAATAGCAAAAGACAAGCTAAAAGGAGCTTAGAGCCTAAGGAGTAGCTGCTGTTTTGCATACGCTTTACTCCAATTGGATGACAATGGCCAGCTTGTCGACACTGAGGTAAATGATGCATAGATTCTTGTTGTCTCAAGCAGCGTTACAGCAGGTGAGGCATTGTTTGTGCCGCGCTCTCTTACGGCGTCATCGGTATCGTCGGAAGATAATGCCATGCTACAGCTGAAACAGTAAGACTCGTTAACCAACAGCTATTATCCTGTCATTATCAAATATTAAACAATCAGTATTTTGTGGGTGTAACGTGTCTTTAGCATAAACCTGAACAAACAGAAATGCAATTCTTGGTTTTTCCTGAGACTCAGGGTATATTTGAAGATATTGGCACTATGTACAAACCAATCGAATAACATTTTTATCCTGTGAAATCACCCCAGCTTATAAT
>JABFEB020000045.1:19581228-19597748 GCA_019775895.2 Stomatorhinus ivindoensis | reverse complement strand
ACCTGGATCAGGGCGTCAGCTCCAGGACAGACTGTGGTGATACCTGGTGCCATCATATGCACAGATACATAACATCCCAGAGGATTTCAAATATCTGGGATAAAAGTTCAGAGCTTCAGAGCTGTTTCTGTAAAGGTATGTAAATGCAGCAGGAGATGTCACAGCCATTTAATAAATGTAAATGCAACAGGTTTGACAATGAGAATAGTACACCTGTCTCATTTAGAAGGGAAAGGGACTAGACTTGAATATACACACTGGAATGCAGTGCCTTGAAACATCCACCCAGCCTATCCTGAAAGCCATGAACACATGGCAGAGAATGATCCAGGATGCAGTGCCAACCCAGGACACGTACACGTGGAATCTGGCACCCCAGTTACCCGCAGCACGTGGAGCCTGGACTGTGGCTGATAAACGAGAAACACAAAACCCTAAGAGAACACAGGAAGAGCATGAAAGCTCCGCACAGAGAGAGGGAGGGCGGAGATCTGAACCATAGTACCAGAGATGAAAGATAAGGAAGCAACGTGCTGCACAAGCGAGCTGTCCATCCTTTAAGTTCCTCAGAAAACGTATTATAACTGCACACACTTGTGTTGCATCACTCATCAAACACTGAGCTATTGTGGGCTTGTCATAGCCTCCCCTGACAAAAAAGTGCCATCAGACTTACATGCATTATTTTTTGATTGACTAACATCTCTAGCAATCGTGCTTTTTATGTTGATGTATTTTGATTCCATAACAGGAACTGGCATACATTGCTTTGACAAAATTTGGAATTATCCCAAAAAACACACACATACACACACACAACATGCCTAGCAACATGCACCAGGACGTGTCTCAATGCTAAGTATCTGTAAAACATTTCACCAACCCTGTCAGCTAGGTGTTGAAACAAAGGCTTCCTCTAGTATAGACATCATTCATGTCATTTGTCTGTGTACATATACTGTTTAAAGATATAACGCTCCACTTCTGAGCAGCGATTGTCTAAGATGAGTCACTGAGAGCTGTTTCACTCACTTGTGAGCGAAATGGATTTGAATCACGACCTCTATAGTAAGCGTTTCTTGATAAGGCGATGCAACTGACCCATGTCGTACTCCACTGTGGGATTTACTCTGACGGTGACAAGCTGCTTTCCATCCTGACTACAACAGGACATCTTCATTGGTGTGTCACATAAATCTATAAAACGTTTTCCCCCCCCCCCCCGCTGCCCCACACGTGTGACAGCGCGTGAAGAACACGTAGGCGACGTGTCACGGGATTGTGTGTGGACAGTCAAAGACAAGCACCCGCGAGGGGGAAGGTCAGAGAAGCGGTGTGCTGATAAGGTTGTACTGGTGTCGCTGGTGTGAACAACCAGGGGTATGAAAGGGACACGGGTAGGGGACGTGTGAGGGGCTGCTTCTGGGCAGCATCTGGGGGGGCTACACTGGGGCTGTCCGGGGGATGGAGCTTGGAGTTACATACAATAAAGCCAGAAGAACAAAGCATTGCAGAATGCACCAGATAAACGTCTGACCTCGCCTTCTGATCTTTGCCGGTACATGTGATGCCTCAAATAAGAGTATGAAGGGATGTGCAAATACTACCTGCACTAGCACAAGTGCAAATGGCAGATACGGCACATGTGCTTAATTTCACTTCATTTAAAACAGCCACCTCTGCTGCTTTAGTTCAAAACCGTGACACATTACACATTCAGACATGTTAACTGGAATCATCTGCTAATTTAATACATCCACATGGACCCAGGGGCTGTGTTTGGTGTTAATGGTGGAGGATGAGTTAGCTGGCTGAAGCACTGGTGATGTGCGGGGAACAGCTGATGACATTTACACCGGTGGTCCAAGGAGCCCTGGTGGGGTTGCGTGTCCATTTCTCGCCACAGTACAGCTTGTCAGTCGGTGATGATGTCATGCATCAGCTCACTGACATGCTTTTGCACATTTCTTGCATGAGCTGCCATAATTGCTCACCGTCGAGACTCAATGTCCACCACCATTTGTTGTGAAAAAGAAAGTTTTCCGTCCTTGGGAGTGACACTTACCATTACACCAGCTACTAAACCAAGACACAGAATTCCCCAGAAACATTCCATTAAACTACTTTATCCGAGCTGGACCAAAAATAGGTTCAGGAGCTTAATGGTGCACCGCGACCTGGGATATTTTAACTAACACAGGAAAGCTGTTAAAATGGCAGTGTGTTCATTCAGTGCTCACCCCACTACACAGAGTAGACTGTTGATATAACATGAAATAGACGGAAACACAACCTGACTGTAAATATGAACATGATGAAGACACATCATTAAAATCACTGTCGACGTTACATGATAATCATTATGACTTCCCATTCTATTATACAGTTATGCGCACGTCACTTGTAAATGTACATTGTAACAATCATGCTTACGATAAGATGTTCTATTGAAAACAATCAAGACTTTTTTGGGGACTCAAAACAGATGCTCGAATCAGTATTGTACCGCTATAATAACAGAACTTCACGGTGCACGATGTGCGCCAAAGTCATTGGAGATTAATTAGGAACGTCCGCAGAAACACAGACAGCTTGGAGTTGCGCTTAAGTGCTGTTGAGACATAACATTTTTACGTCAATTTTTCACGCATACTTTTTTGTATTCTTGCATTCGCCATTCAAGCGATTGAGTAAGGTTGCTTTCATTGCGCGCTATACATCATTTCATAACACCATGTATACGCCGGACAAGCATCAATTACCACCATTGCCAGTAAAACCAACAGATTAAAGGTGGATCCGGCCGACGATGGAGTACCGCTGCCAGCCCTTTTACGATGAAGCGGTGTCCGCTCGGCCGGCACTCAGCTGCAGTGTCGGGTTTCACAATCGCATCGCATTTCTCGGGTTTAACTGGCCGCCTCCGACTCGCAGCTTTCACATCCACGGCACACGCCTGTCCCGACCGCAATTCACAATACAAGGGGACCGTTATCACACCTACAGCCGGCGATGGCAAAGACGATAACCTTACCTTTCACACTAACGCAGCACGACCCCTCTGCTCAGCCTTGGCTAATCTCTCAGTCACTTCCCGTTGTCTTTCTGCAGAGGCTTCTGTCATCCGCAGCGCTGATCCAGGCTGCTGCGGATTCACGACTACGCTGGTCAGTGTTTACTGCTGCAAGCTGCTCGCCGTTCTTGCTGCAGCTGCTGATGCTGCTGCTGTTGCCATGGTTATTCATACATCCCATGTACGTCCAGTACGGTGAAACACTACTGATGCTCGAAATGTTAAGATGACGGACTGTTTTCTCCAGACTGCGGCCGCCTTTGTCCCTTTTGTGTAGTTACCCTGTTGATTGTTGTATTATTATTATTATTATTGTTATTATTATTATTATTATTATTATTATTATTATTATTATTATTATTATTGATGAGTTACGACATAACCTCGATCTTCACCTGGTATTTTGTTGGTGGGTTTTATGCGGTGCGGTACATACTATTTACGGACTGACGTCACAGCACCCTCAAATAAAACTACACCGTGTCCTAAAACCGTAATAGGCCGTTTAGGGGCTACGAGTGCAAGGTAACCGTCTGTCCAGTAATGTTTTCTTTTTATCTGTTTTTATGGAGCTTTTATTAGTATTACAATTATCCAGCCAAAGTAATTTTAAAATAATACTATAATCCGTGTACTGTTATTATATTCAGCCCTGAACTGCTTAATAAGTTCCGTCTATGTTAAGAGCTATTGACAGTTATTGACCTTCTGAGTTCTTTGCCAAAAGGGCCTGAGCATTTGGTAGCCTATATACAGAGGGACTCTTTTCGCTTTTGCTGAGATTTATAGTTATTTAAAAATAAATGCTATCCTTCCATCTGTGACAGAACAATCTTACTTACAGGGTAAACAACACACTAACATTTGTTAGTTAATGTCCAAAACTGACAGCTTATTTTGCTTAATAAAAATTAAACACAGAGATTGGTGATTTGCTGTTTATGACCAGTTCTCCATGGTCAAGAAATATTTGGTCAGGCTAATAAAAGTTTTTAAATATCAATTTTACTGCTATAATAAAATGCATTCCAGTATCTGGTTTTTAAAAATATATTTTACTTCAGTGTGATTTCTAAGGGAATATTGACCAGTAACAAGAATGACTTTTAGTTTTAAATACGTTATCGCATTCAAAAATTATGTTATCTTGAATATATGCAGTAACATGCCTAGAATTCACATTTGTAATTTAAATGATCCTTGGTGACGCTGAATTTATTATAAAAAGGTTTAATTCAGACAAAAAGAAAGGTGCAAATTGGAATTAACACATTGCTGATCCTGCAGACAGGAGCTAGTGTTTATTTTTTTCATTTTTAGGAAAGAAAAATATGCAGCTTCCATAGCAGAGGACGTTACTGGTCCTCACGTTGTAGAGGTAATCATATCCCCAATCAAGCCAGCCCCGTTCAGCTAATCTGAGCTCTTATGAGAGTATAAGGGGCACATCTCCCCATCCAGCCAGCCTTGCCGTTGGAGCCCCATTCCAGCCATAAGGGGTATTAATACCCAGGGCCGTGCTGCAGGAGATTTAAGCATGAAATGCTTACTTTTCTTTAGATCAGGGTCTGTAAATACTGCGTCACTCCATTGGCAGGTGGCATCCTCTGCAAATACTGTGACAGCAAGTAATGTTGTAAATAAGAGCACAGTCATTTGTGTTTTCGAAAAAAGAAGTATATATACATATATATATAGTGTGTTTGTGTGTGTGTATTTGTGTGCGTATATATATTTAAGTTTAAAGTAATTCCATCCATCCATCCTTCAACTGCCTCATCCAGTACAGGGTCAACCTGGTTTCGAGGTGCAGGACAGGAGACACACTCTGGATAGGATTTCTGTCATCATTTTAATTGTACATTACCAATTTTTCAAACCATAAATAGTCAAGTTTGTTTCTGACAGGGATTCAACATGCCTTCATTAACAGTCCTTATGAATAAAGAAGGTTGAGAAAAGGTAATTTGTTAGCAAATTTATTTACCCATCTAGTTACTGTTACACAAGCTGATTGCAGAAATGTCAATGAGAATCACTGATGAATGATACTGTATTATTTCTGAGATCTCTTATGCGAAAATTTGACTGTCCCTCAAACATGAAATAGCTATGAAAATGTTCTGAAACATTGCTCTCCCTCTGCTGACTTGCACAGGGACTTTGCTGACTAGGGTTTACTAAGAGAAGAAGCATGAATTCATAAGTATGTTAGGTGCAATGCAGAATGTTTGCATACATCATAATGAAAAAACACTGATCCTTACCTCTCTTCTAGATAAAAAGAACATTTTGAACGTTAAACTGCATGAAAGGAAAACCTGAAATTGAGCGACTTAAATGCAGCTGCATGAAACGTTTCCTACCGCAACATCACAGGGATCCAAATGCCTTATTTATTATGTTAATGTTAATAGGAACGATATTTCTGAGCTGGGCAAGTCTTATACATAGTAGTTACCATTTTCCTTGTAGTTGATGGGGGATCCCCGTGGTTTTCAGATATGTACTCAAAAATCTACACACATTTAAGTCTGTAATTAACTGATTCTTTTTCATGTATAGTATAAAACAGTTTTTAAAAAAAAAAAAAAAAAGATCCAGACATATTTTATCTACACATAAATCTAATTACACTTGAGGGCAGTGCTTTTCAAATGTAAGTGGTTAGCCTCTAAGGCAGGCTGCTGTTCTTACATGTGTAATAAGAATGGAGGCTTTTGAAGACATGGATGGATTACTGGTGCTTTTTGACTTGATGGAAGTGCACACCTGTTTCCTCTTCCTTCTCTCCCGAAATGTGCAATTAAATGCACAAATCACATCGCTGACTCGTCATATAAACATGCTTCTTAACCGTGGACTTTACAGTCCATCCAGGCCTTGTACTTATGTATTTCTTGAAATCACATGTACTGTTTTTGTCTCTACTCCTTGTTTAAGTCCTATGTACTCTACGATGAGTATTCACAAAGACTCCTCTACTTGTCTCTATTATACCCAACCACCGCAGAACCTCTATTATAAAGCTAATTTTTAGTATAATTACATACAGTCAAGACATATTATTAGGAGTGACGGTGCAAAAGAAAAACAGCACAGAGGGAACCCAGGGGCCGTCGCCTCTTTTAAGTACCGGTAATAAAACGTTTGCCACCACCTCTTGGGAAACTCTTGGCCAATGAGAATTGAATGAACAAGCAAGGTTGCTGCTGAGAAAGGAAGAAAAAAAACGCAGTTTGTGGCTCTGAAAGAGTTTCAGCGTCTTTCCTGCATGGTTCTTTCACCCATGGCTGGGAGCATGTTATAGCGTCAGGGAACCTGCCTTCACCACGTCTCCTCTCCTCCAGCGCTCTCTCGGCTAACAAACCAGCATTTCCTCCATCTTCAGGGCCTCCACCATGACGATGAGCCACGTGGCTGTGCCCAGGTGAGCTCATCTATTCGTGGGTTAAGGACTGAGCTGCCATTGTGTACATCTGTCACTTAGACAGTGCATGGTGTAATGACAAAATCTCATGTTCGGTTTTTCTTGAAGTAGTATTGTAAATATTCAGATTGAGTAATGACTTTTGCTTAAACGTTCCAAATATGCTGGCTGTCCTCATATACCTGAAAAATGCAGGTTATAGTTTCACAAGTAATGTTGTTATAAGTGGCCATATCAATATGTCAATATTCAGGACTCTTGGTGTTTCTCTCATGTTCTGACTTTTATACCTGCATTCCATCATGGGTAAGCCTCCATGTTTTCCCATTTTCATCTGTCCTTTGTGGCCAACGGAGGTAAAAGTCATACTTGTGTATTCCGAGGCCTAAAAATAGTGTTGTGTATAAACAGTACCTAAACGGTCCTGGAGATCAAATCTAATGCAAAATAACTAAGGCAGAATATACAGCTGATTACAAAATGAATTCACTTGTCTGGTTTTTATTGTTTTTGCTTTCATTTCATTTTTATCCCTGTGTGTATTACACAGTTCTTCTGAAAGCCAGCATTTCAATGACATTGAGCCATAATCTCCCACACCTATAAATCTTTCTTCCGTGGCTCTCAAAAAAGGAAGGTACAAAAAAAAAAGCTGTGATGTTTGATTTTCTGCTCCCCGGGCTTTCCAGGCCTATTTAATTTAATTCTTAAAAGAGTTATGGTCAGTAGGCTTCCACTCTCCTAAAATAGTCTGCGTCACAGTCCACGCTTGGGTTGATGCACAACACAGAAAAATGTACTGTGTGAAACTGCCAGAGAAAGTGGTTTAATTCTAAAAGTATAAAATTGCTGTTTTGCACACAGGGAAGATATTTTATACACAGGAGACCGCATTTCACCCCTGCCGTCTCAAGGACAATTTATGGCTTTTGGTATTAGAGTATTAATTGCTGTGATGGGCAGCTTTAATTTGTCATTCTGGTAAAGTGATTTAGGCAGGGATCTAGCCTTTGTAATTTAGATAAATGTCTATGTAGAAATAATGCCAAAAGGTTTGGCTCAATCAGTCAGACAGGATGTGTGAGAGGATGGTGCCATTTGTATGGCAGAAGTCACCACAGACCTTTCCAGAAAGTGTACATTTAATGCCAGTTACAGTTCACAATGTGCGTCAACAAAAATGCACAGTAGCCTTATTTTGAGACTGCAAAAGGTGTAATGCTTGTGGCTGTGCGCGACTCCTTTTTGCTGTCAAATTCTGCGTCCGCGCTAGTTTGTTATTTCTGTGTCTCACCACAATAGGATGCTTCACATTTTCAGAACTGCTGAAAAAAATTGGGACATTATCCAGAATGTAGGTTTCTGAGGGTTTATTCATTATGGGGCTGATAACTGCCGAATCATAAAAGCTCCTCTTGTTCATTGAGCTTTTATAATGAAATCAGTGTATATTATATACTGGAGCTTTTATGTTCATTAGAAAGCCTGGCCATTTCAATCGTCAAGGTAAAACGGGGATTGCCTGTGTTCTGCAATATTCTTTCATGTGATTGCTACAAAACACCTTGAACAAAGACATTGCAGTTGAGTGATAAACTACACCTCAGTATCTCTCTCTCTCGCTTTCTATCTCTCTCTCTCTCCATCTCTTCCTACTCTCTCACTGTTCCTCTTTTTCTCTCTCTTTTTACTTGAAGGGTTAGAGGTTCTGCATATAAAAAAAAACGACATCAGCATGCCTTTCCAAATGCTCTGCTGGCATAAGTATGTGTTTTTTTTCTTATCTGGAGTGTACCTACGAAGAAGTGGAGATTAAATTGTCCCTGGCTTTTAAATATAAAGAAATGCACTTAACCTTTGGAAGGGCATTCTGATAGACCTTCTGCTATTTTTTCCCACACAGTTCCTCTGATTACAATATTACCAGCCTCTCTAACATACACATGCATACCTATAAAAAAATGTAATATTGTTTCATACATGCAAACACAAGCTCATATATACTTACATGTGAAAATACTAACAAATACTGTCCCCTTGAAATGGATTATTTGATGATAAGCATTGGTAAGCATATGGTTGCACACTATATATACTATTCCAAAAAGGTTATCTTAAATTGCATGGACATGTTGCCAAACACCAGTGATTTTCCAGCAGATATTAGTGTGCTTAGAAGCAGCAGAGTAAGATCCCCTAGTGGTCTAATGGCATTCAGTTTTTAGTTATTTTATTCTAACTACTGTATGTGCCATTTGCCCTAGAAGCAAAGCTAAGAAATCTACGTTTGGGTAAACACAGCTAGAATTTTTAATGCATAATGCGATGCCCTTGAGGCGGGATCCCCAATACACATGATTTTTTAATGCTCTTCACGTTATTTTGGTACAAGCATTGTTAGTTTCGTATGCTGGTGCCACAATACGGCAGCACTGTGACAGTGCTCCATTACAGAGTACTCTACCATTACACTAATTACCGATACAGATATAAAGATCAGTAGATAGATGCAGGTATCACAAACCGTTGCTGTATTGAGGTCATGATTGAGTGGTGTAGCCTGACTGTGAGATAGCCCAGCAGGAGAAGCAGGTGATGTCATTCCGAGACCTGAGAGGGTGGAGTCCAATAAGGCCTCTTTCAATGTTTTTCACTTTGAACAATGAGACTAGACGCCTTCCGTCTGGTATGTTAATGTACTTCAAAAAATCAACCTCAAGGTTCTCTTCACATTTTAAATATAGTCTGAAGCTTTTGGACTTTTTTAATCACAAGCAAGCGATTTTAAACGCAGACCCCGACCCTGAGCCACTCTGCTGTTTGTCTCACAGCCTTTGATTAGATGAGTGAATGTATTGTTCCAAACCACGACGCTGCCGCCATACATACACATGAGATCTGCCCCAAAAACACATCCATTCACTAGACGCTCGTTCATATTATCCCAAGAATAAACATGCAGGAAATTCCACAGCTACAAACAGGAGGTTGCTTATCTCTTGGGGTTATTGAACTCCGATTAGTGAACTTACATTGAATTTAATTGTTAATAACTGAACAGAGAAACAAGCGTTCGCATATGTGACTTCTGGTATGTCCACAGGAGGAGTCCATGGCTGTCGTTTCTCTTGGCCTGCTGGTCCCTCCTCTCCATGTTTTCCACCTCTGTGTTGGGGCGTAAGTATCCAGTCAAGTTACATTTTTCTTTTTCTATCCAGCAGATATTTTTATCTCTTCACTTCTATTTTGCTGCTAGCTTACAAAGCTCAGTATGGTGTCTAGTTCAAAATTACTGAGAAGTTAACATTTTAAACAAAAACATATCCACATTCTGTTACCTAGAGGTGAAGGCTTGGGCGTAAATTATAGATGGATGGCGGGGGGTTGTGACCCCCCCTCAATAATCAAAACCAGCCAATACAACCCCCTTGACCCCCATAAATGGATGGAGACCTCAACCCCCCCAACCCTCAAACCAAAGTTATGCCCCTGGGTGAAGATGCAGCAGTCTCCAGTACCTACTAATGTTACGCATAGTGACATACGGCATTTCTGACATCATGTGTGATTACGTTTAACCTAAGGTAAAGCAAATATACCCATGCGATTCAGTACATTTTTCCTGATGATTTGTTTCAACCAGCTGATAATTTTGTTCTCGTGAAATGCACAGTATCCACGATGTCCCTGCAGACATCATAGAACTTCTAGCATGCAAGAGTATTTACACAAGCCACAGCCTCTAAAATCTACAAAATGGTGTTGCTGACTCATGTAATTAAGCTTTTATTGCTTTCTTGAGTGTTCATGGTTGCTATTAACTTTCCCCGAGCTAACGGGCACCTACATAATAATTACATTATTCTTCATTATGAATCCACACATAAGAGATATACAATTTGCCCTTATGTCTTATTCTTCAGTACAATTTCGCTTTACGACAGTTTTTGATGGTATCACGTATCTGCATGTACAGTGTAGATTACCTTCATAGCCAACATTAGCAGTTATGACGCATACCCGGAACGTTCTGGACTGAAACACGGCCCAACATGGGAAACTTTCATTCGACATGAGAAATGCTTTAGTTGCATTGCGAGCAAAAAAAAAATGTACAAGTTCTTAGGCATAGAAATAAAATGGCAGGACATGCATAACATGTTTCTCGTTGAGCTTAGCTGAATTTTCCATTCTTATCTGAACCCTGGCTAAGGTTGTGCTCTAAGGTGTATCTGGCATGCAGCAGCAGAGGGAAGGGCCAGTTTGGCTCCCTTACAGAACCCGACGACCTCGGGTTCGCGGGTGGACTTGTACTACGGCCGTGGCGGCTTCCCCCTGGCCAGAGCTCGGCCCCTCCTGCCTCCCGGCTGGCAGTACACTGGCAGGGCGCATCCTGCAGAGTCGATGTGAAACTTGTAGAGTGCTTCTGCTTTGGGCCGCCTGGTGTCTGATGCGGGAACAGGGGCACCGCAGTGGTCCGGAACAGCTGCTGGGAACGTCCCCACAGGGAGGTCTGGCAGAGTTTGTGTCATCATTAAATCATCCAGTGACATTAATTCAGTTTGTCAAGACATTAATTTGCTTAATCACATGGGTAAATGCTTAACATTTAATGTAGTATAACTCTGAAAAGTGGGATAGATGATGTTTTATTGTTCTGATCCAGTTTTGTGTTTTAAAGTGTATACTTGGTATTAAATCCTGTAATTTTATTTTAATCGTCCATAAACTGAGAAGGATGTTTGAAACTGCAGTAAAACACCTTTCCTGGTGAGAGTTATTTTTAACAAACTGAATGCAGGTTAACACACTTGGAGTGATATACACCAGCCTCACACTTTGAAGGGGGTGCCACACTATTTTTGGACGGTGTGTTGTGTCGGGACGGGGAAGCAGGGAATATGAGAAATGGGGTTTGTTCGGGGTAAACAGACGCAACGTTAATAACAGACCTGGGGAAATGAGACTTGAACGCGGACTGAAGTACACAAGACAAGCCCAAAATAACAGGAAACAGGTGATCACAATCGGGGTAGCACGCATGGTAAATGAGGGGGCGTGGCACACACGAGGATCAGACGAGCTGGGCATGACAGATGCACAATTAATAAACATTATATTTGCCATTGTATTCAAATAATTGTCTTTCAAGAAAGCGTATTTTGTCCACTCTAGGATAGATGGCAACAGAACACTGAATGTTTTTTGTAAAGTATTGCAATAAAACTCTGCAGGGTCCTTTGTTGTTTATGATTACATTATTGTGATTGTGATTACATTAGTGATTTGAGATGAAGAAGTCAGACATAGCCCCCCCGTACTACACGGCCAGCACACGGCCTGCAGAAACGCTGCTCCGATTACCATCGCTGTCATTGTCATCAGAGGGCAGAGCACCATCATTGCAAGTTATTCTGCTCATATAAAAATGCAAATACATTTTTATTTCATTCTAGAGGTTGACCTGAGTCGGCTAGATGGAGAATCAGTCTGCCCCAGCATGAGGAATGGACAAGATGACCTTCCAGGTAAAATCCACTGACGTTCTTGGTTCCTGCTTGATATTTAAAATAAAGGCTAATGTGATGTACATTGAAAAACAAAAATCTTAGAGTATTTATTGTCTTAGTTGGGATTTAGTCAGCCTGTGAGGTCCCTGACGAGGCACAAACATCTGAGGATTTTTTTTTTTTTTTTTTGAATGTGGAAACCTTGATTTTTTTTTTGCCTTTATTGGTCAAAATAAAGGCAAATAAAATACTTGAGTCTGAGCAGCCAAATCGTAAGCTGCAAGGAACAGATTTGATTCAGCAATATCTTAATTGCTCACCAAATGGGTGGCTGGTTTGCTTAAAAATGCACAGGTTTCAGTCTGCAGCTGGCATCTAACTGAAAGCAGATTTCAGCACATAAAAGGACTTTGAGTGATGAGTCTGGCCGGCATTGCCTTTAGCCTAGAGAAGGATGCTAACTGCTAGCTGTACATTTCTTGTTTTGTATTATAGTTTACAGGAAAATTAAAAGCTGACTGTGGAAAAGTTTCGAGGCATGTATAAGAATGTGAATGAAATGTTTTGTACAATGGAATCTGCTAGGATTATGTTCCAAGCGTGACACATGTATGATGGGACTCAAGGACAGCAGCGTGGATTCCAAAGGCCTTTTGTTCCTTTTGAAGGTTTCGATCTGATCACTCAGTTCCAGCTGGATGTCATCCCACTCAAAGGGGTGAGGAAAGTGGAGGGTTCGACGCCACTGCAGGTCGCTTACAGGCTCGACAAGGAGGCAAACTTCCAAATTCCCACCAGGTAAACAAACGCAACGCGGGGGGCAGCCATTACGGGTATCTAGGCAGGTGTTTCTCCAGGACCTGCTTGTTACTGACAGACAAGCCCCACCCAAAAAAAAAACAAGCCCCAACCCATTCGCCATCTTGCTTCTCTGTGAAGCCCATGCAGACTGGCTCTTAGGCAGCGCTGGACTCTAGGGCATGATGAGACATATTTTATTCCAGGTTGCTCTTCCTCTTGCTGTGTTTTCTGTTCTTTTGCTACTGAGAAGAATCCAAAGAAAGCCAAGGAAATCTGAGAGAATCTGAGGAAATCTGTGCAATTTCAATTTCCCAAAAATTACATAGTCTGAAACTCTGTTTGGTTTAAACAAAGAGTGACATTTTTGTGTTTCCCCTCATTTAACACGCCTGATTCGGCTTTGCACCTCCTTGAACTAATTACCACACAGATCTTGAGCTGAATCATTTGTGGTGGAACAGAAAAGAACCAAGCTACACGGGGCTCCGGCCCCCCAGGGCTGGAGTCTGACACATGTGACCTAGAACAATCAAAACCTTTTTACAAAATAATAATAACTAATTACTTTTATGACCTGGCATGTCATCCAGGTTGTAATCAGTCCACTCCAAACTATTCCTAGGTGACCATGTCAAACAGCTGGATGGGATAATCCCATTAAAATGCCGTGCTATCTTAAGACAGATGCATTTTCTAAACAATCATTCGCAATAAATTTGACTATTTTTGAACTTGAAGAGATCAGACCATGGTGTCATGTGATCCTGACCATACCTGTAAATCAACAGCATATAGCTATTTCCAACATACGCGTGTCTGACTAAAGAACGCAGTGCCATGTGTCGCACTGCCAATCGAATCTAAAAGCCGCTGTGGTAACACTTTACTTAACAAACTCCCGTATAATGCATTATAGATACCTTCATAATACATTGTGATGCTGAAATTCAGCATCATACTATGTAAATCATAATACCCTCATAATGCAGTACAAAGCATCATTAATTCTTATACTGACCATTACAATGCAATGTGAAGATATCTATAGTGCATTATAGAGCTTGAATTCACTGTAAACTTGTGGGCAAAAAAACTCAAAACGAGAAAAAAGAGAATCAAGTGTGTTTCCTCAGTGGGATCTCAGGCCGCTGGAAAGTGCCCTTCATTTAGTTTATTGGCTTACAGGAAACTCCTTTTTATTACTTTTCCTTGATCCATTTACAAGGCGCGAAGCTGGCTGCAGCATCCACATATAAATATACCACCCATTGAGGCCTCCGCTTGTTAACAAACAGCAAGCAGTAGTAGGCTGGAGAGAAATCCATGCTGTCTGGACAGTTTAATTGATATGTTTCTGCTGAATGCTCAGTTGCCGCATGCTGTTCTGGACTATGGGCACAATGAGCAATAGAGGAACCACTACACTTTTGAAATAATAAAAAATGTGTGAATTTAAATGCATGATCCTGAATTACTCAAAAGGTTCTGAACATTAAACTGAAATGCAATTAATATTTCATTCATGAAACTGGTACAGGTGTTTGGTAAATTTATTGAGATCGTTTAGATGCATGTAAAATGAAATGTATTTGATTACCAATATTTACTTTATAGGCTTTTATACAGTACTTTAATTTACTTTACAGACTTGATATGCTACAGCCATATACACATTGCTCCCGTTTTGCTCTGGCTTCCGCCAGTTCGCGTAGCACACTCTCATGTTTCTGAGAAAAGTGATTCCAAAGAGAATCTTTACTCACTGAAACAGTTTTACCACATTGTTGTTTTCACTCTACATTATTGTCATCTATATGTTTTATAAGAATAGTACACTTGCATGATTTATCAGTTTCCTTTGTGAAATACTTTGCGAATTCCATCTCCGCCAATTTGTGTAACAATCTTGATAATTGTACAGATGAATTCTGGGTAGATTTCACGAAGAATCGTGGTGTGAGCGATTTCGGAACGAAATTGGAAAAATGAACTTCTCGACTGTACTTTGAGATCTATATTTTTTGACCTTGTGTTCCAAGTCAGCAGAAAACAGAAATGTTTTTGAAAAGTGGCTGAAATTTTTGCCAAACTTGTCAAAAGAGCACTAAATGACTCCTGAGCAGAGCATGTGATTGGAGCGGTGAGATATTCCGCTCCTCGCTCACGAGACTGTTGGCTCCACCCACTCCTCCGCTCTTATTCACACTAAGCCACTCCGCTCAACACCGCTCCTCGCTCCACTAAAATTTCCTCCCACTTATGGAGTTAATTTTGCGCCAAAAGTATTAATCTAAATTTTGAAAACCGCAAACAAATCATTAATTATCAGAATGAAAATATGTTTTCTAAATGTTTGTTTCTGAATTGGAGCGAGACCGATCTACAGTTCCAGCTTTAATTAAAAAACCGCTCCGCGCTCTGACGGAATTCCACCCGCTCCGCTCCTCGCTCATGCTCCGCTCCACTCCGCTCACATGCTCTGCTCCTGAGTAGGAAATACTTCAAAACATTAGTGACTTACGCAATTCTTTGCTGCAGGTTGAACTTCCCAAATGGCTTTCCAGAGGAGTATTCCTTCATGGCGACATTCCGGATGGTCAAGAATACGGTGAACAAGGTGTGGAACATCTGGCAAGTAATGGATGAGGACGGTCGCAAGCAAGCTGGCCTCAGGCTCAACGGCGCCGAGCAGTCCCTCGAGTTCTTCCTCATGGGGATGGACGGCCAGCTGCAGACAGTCACCTTTCCTGGATTGTCAGTGCTCTTCAACAGCAAGTGGCACAAAGTTATGGTTGGGGTGGAGAGGGACCAAGTGACTCTCTACGTGGACTGCCAACCAGTCAACAGCAAGCCCATCAAGGGAAAAGACTTGATCGACACAGAGGGAGACACACTCATCGGGAGGCTAGATGCAGA
The DNA here is from genome assembly GCA_019775895.2 of Stomatorhinus ivindoensis. Lineage (NCBI taxonomy): Eukaryota > Metazoa > Chordata > Actinopteri > Osteoglossiformes > Mormyridae > Stomatorhinus > Stomatorhinus ivindoensis. The sequence continues at coordinate 19,582,018 of JABFEB020000045.1, read as the reverse complement.
TCCCAACACATCTGTGGTGGTGAGGCCCAATACACTGAAATGGAGTAAGCCATGTGCAGTTGTGACAGCTTTCTGACAGTGCATTCTCTTCCAGTTTGAACTCCAGTGGATGCTGATTCATTGTGACCCAAAGAGAGCTCAACGAGAGAGTTGTTCTGAGTTACCACAACCAGAGGTAAATGGTGCCATTTTAGTCCAATTCTTTATACACCTTCCTATTGCATGATAAACAACTGAAGTACGGTCCCTGGAAAATGAGTCCAGTGCAACTGCTGGTTAGCAATATATAATGAAGAGCTTGTCTAGAAAGCAACTGAGAATATTTGCAATGCCCTTTTGTTTTTGAAGCTATAGATGAGATTGAAAGCATACAAAAGTATTTCAGTCAGTGATTAATATGGCTAATTAACCCAAATCAGCTCGAACCGATTCTCAGCAGCATCTGTGATATTAGCTGCAGACTGTGATGCAGGGCATTTGTTATTCTGATGCTGTTTCCCTGTTCTGCCTGACGTTTGTCTCTGTCGAAGTGAATGCACTGTATTTGTCCTTAATCGGGAGAGGAGACCCTTTATCCTGGTGTCACTGCATGGAAGCTACTGTATGTCCTTTTAGCATCTGGATGTCTGCATCATTTATTTTTACATATAATACATAGTTCATGGTTTTAGTAAACTACATATAAGAGTCATTGTGCCCTTTTTGGCAATTATGTATTATATTATATTATATTATATTATATTATATTATATTATATTATATTATATTATATTATATTATATTATATTAT
>JABFEB020000045.1:19564758-19577091 GCA_019775895.2 Stomatorhinus ivindoensis | reverse complement strand
CCCCCCCACCGAGTACATGTATTAAATCAGTACGCCTTTCAACCGCTCCCCATAAACTTCACGTCTCTGTAATGTTCTATAGGTGAAAACATCAGCTGCCTGAATTAAATACCACAAGAAAATCGTCCCATGATTGTCTCTGTTGCAGCTGCAGACCCCCCAGAATCTGAATAGCTGAATTATATCTTGTGTCACTCTTTGTGTTTAAATAAAACAATTGATGTCATTTTCGCTTTGTATGGATCTTTTAATGAAACCAGAGAGCTCTTCTAATATTTCATTTGTTTGTTTACAGGGACCAGCTTCTGTTGGACTTCCCGTATGTAGAAAACATGGCCAACACTCCCTCTCATATTCACTGAGTCCTCGAGTTTAGATAAACTAGCTCTTGGTTGATCAGCCTGTAAGTTGGTTTAGTGATGCAACAACGGTCAATTCTGAAATTCAGAATTTACATTTAAGCCACATTTGGAGGATATAGGCAACATAATTTTCCTTAGCTCCTGTTCTATGACAGTTATCGCATTAATTCAACATGCATTATTTATCTGAGATGATGCATCAAATCTATTGCAGTTAATGGATTATAGACAACTGCAGATTTATATAATCTCCGGCAGCATTTTATACAGTTATCAAAGCAGTCAGATTCCGTAACTTAACTTTTAATATTTACGCATATTTACCCATTCATTTAATGTTGGATTTGTCCTTCATAATGCTCCATCCAGGGACCGCCAGGAAAACCCGGAGAGCCGGGAGATTCTGGCAATATTGGACCAGAGGTTAGTGCCATACTTACAATACCCAATACAGTATCGATGTGTATGAAACTCAACCAGTTTATGACAGTTTATTAATGTTATAAAATAAGATGATGATAATGATTCTCCATGTCCACACAGGGCCCCCCAGGAGCACAGGGTGACACTGGGCCTCCGGGCCTCCCTGGCCCTCCAGGCCCCCCGGGTCCTGCGGTAATGTTGCAGCCCTCTCTCAATATTTATCTCTCTCTCAATCTCTCTCTCAATATTTTTTTGATCTATTCAAAACAGACTGATATTATAATCAGCCAAAAGTAATTGACTCATGAATGTGCCAATTTATATCTGCCAGCCCTAATTAGTGCTTTTCATACAATATGGAGTGGTTCATTTTAATTCTAGTATTAATAATATTCTTATATATTATGTCAATTTTAATAGGAGGAATGACTTAGAAACAGTTTTAAAAACACAGTTTTATAGGTAAAAGAAAAAGTGCCTCTTTGTATCTATTACAGGGCCAACCTGGGGCTGCCATACCTGAGGCCAGTGGGGACTTTGTAAGCTGAGCTTTTGTTCTGCGATTTTTGGCTTTAGGATGTACAAAATACCCTGCAATAATGATTGGAAGATGGATGGATGGATGGATGGATGGACAGAATACCCTATAGCCCTGTAGTGGATGAGTGATGGATGGATGGATGGATGTACAGAATATCCCATAATCCTTTAGTGGATGAGTGATTGGTGGATGGATGGATGGATGGATGGATGGATGTACATTATACACCATAACCCAGAAGTGGATGAGTGATTGGTGGATGAATGGATGGATGGATGGATGGATGGATGTACAGTATACCCCATAACCGAGTAGCGGGTGAGTGACTGGGAGATGGATGGATGTAAAGATGGATATGCAGAATACCCCACAACCCTGTAGTGGATGAGTGATTGGGAGATTGATCAATGGATGGATGGATGGATGGACAGAATAAAATCAATTTAGCAAACACTGCACTTGTAACAATTATGAAACATCTTAAACTTTGCCTGTGCTGATCCAGCCTGATTTGTCATAGTGTCCAGCCGCTTGTCCAGCAGGACCTCAGGGAAATGCAGGAGTACCAGGAATGAAGGTGCTGTGAATTTACACACATGGATTTCTCATTTACCATGTTTGCTTGTGCAATTCGTGATATTCTGACTGATATAGATGGATTAGGGACAATTTATTTGTCATTTAAGGCACAATAATTACTCTCTGTGTTGTCAGGGTCACAAAGGTAGCCTGGGTGAACCTGGAAGACCAGGTATTGCTGGACAAAAGGTAATATTTTATTGTATTTTAATGAAAATGCTAGCAAATTAGCTATGTGTGTGCTTGTACTAGATAGAGACAAGGATCAAAACTGTACAGTTATTAACTTTTACATCAGTTAACCTCCATTGTCATACAATACTTTATTGACGTAAATAATCCACTCTACTTATTTTATTGGATTGTACATATTGTATTTATTGCAACATCTCTTTTTTATGCATTTATCAACCAGATGTTGTATACATCAAGCAGACAATATGTGAACATTGCCTTGTGTTAAGAGTGAATGCACATACAATATGTACATATGACAGTCACTGACAACTGGAGACAAACTCCTTGTGTGTGGGAACATACCTGGCCAATAAACTTAATTCTGACTCGGATTCATACCACATGTCAGAGGAATGACAGTGAAGTCCATCCACGTTTACATTTCATTCAGCACTGTTTATTTACTTATTCTTTTGACAGGGTGAACCAGGGCCGTCAGGGGTTCAGGGTTTGCCTGGGCGTACAGGAAGTGAGGTTTGGGCCTTTCCTGAGAAACTCATTCATAAACATGACTCATTTTGGTGTTAATCTAAACCTTAAACACAACTTTTCCTACAGGGACAAAGGGGATCCAAAGGACACCCTGGCCCTACTGGGGACAAAGGAGACAGGGTACACTTAAAAATGTGTCAACAATTGCATTTTTGGGGAGATCAATTATGTAAACATATAGTATTGTGTGTTCTTTAATGTCCTGTCATTTGATCATTTTAAATGAGTATTTAATACATTTAAAAGCATATTGTCAGTTTCATATCCATATCCATGACGCTGTTGTTTAGCGTCTACAGTTAAAATCTCGACTGCTGCAGGCTGCTTTTAAAAGCTATCAGATACACTGACACCTTGTTATTTGTCTTGCACATGATATGCTCACCTGCCAGGGTCATTTGTAGGACTAGGTTGCCCTATAATGTCACTAAAGTGTAACAAAAAACAGGGGGAAGTCCATTTCGTTTGTATACACATATGTTTGGAAACTGATTTACTGTCCACATGCACTAATTCTCCTCATTGCTCTTGGCGAGTAAATGCATACAGTAACTTACAAGAAATGTATATAGAATACAGTGCTGAAAATAATAATTATCATTACCATTCATATTCAAGAATTCAACAGTGCCGTGGTATAAAGCTCAGTAAACGATGCTGTCTCATGCTAATCCGCTGTCACGGCTTCATTAACCCACACAGGGCCCGCCAGGCTTCAACGGCATTCCTGGGCCCACTGGGCCGTCCGGTCCTCCGGTAAGTAAAATTTCAGGATCGCCTGATAAATGAGCATTTGCTTGAACCTCAGTCAAAGGGGGAAAGCCTACGCTGGCCTTCTTTTTTATAAATGACAGGGTGTGGAGGGCGTGCGAGGAAGGCAGGGCTTGGAAGGGCCAAAAGGAGATGAGGTGAGTACTCCCCATGTCTTACTGCGCTTCAGGGTAGTATTGCTGTCATGGGCATGGACTCATAACCCAAAATGTTACAAGGGACCAAACTGTGGTACCCTCTGGCATGGCACTTAACCTGAATCGTTCCGACAGAATATCCAGGCAAGTAAAATGGGTACCAGAAAATGTAGGCGTTCTAACAATAGCTCGCCGGCTTAATCATCATGTGTTTGATAGGGTCGGACTGGCCCTCGTGGGGAACCAGGGATCCAAGGCGACAAAGGAGAGAAGGTAGGATGCGACTCTTAATTATGACAAAAAGAGGTTTAGGCCTGAGAAAAAAATGTAGCTAAAAATACAATTGACGCAAAATAGCTGACCATTTTACTGCCGGACGATTTGACATGGGGAATAATATTAAACAATATATTAGAATTGTAATGTTACATTAATAAATGCTGTTTTGGGGGAATTGTGAAGAAGGTTAAAGTCAGACCTGCTGCAATATATAAATAGTAAATGTCTCTTAAGGGGGAATCTGGGAAAAATGGCAGTGATGGAAAACCTGGACAAGATGGGAACAAGGTAAATATCTACATCATCTGTGGATTTTACTGGATACAGGATAGTAGTGGTGTCTGTTGCACTGCATTGGTGTCCTGTGAGATGCCAGTCAGGATCTAACACTGTATTGCACATCTGATGTCTAACAGGGAGAGTCTGGTTTGCCTGGGGCACTGGGAGTCCGGGGACTGATTGGAATCCCAGTGAGTACAAGCATGGGGGCGATGGTTTCTGTGGGATTTCTCCGGAATTTCTCTCCTGAAAGAAATTTGTGAATATAAAAGCGGCCACGCTACATAATCCAAGTATTTTTTTCACTTGTGGTAAAGGACATGCAGAAGTATCTCACCGTGTGATGGCCTTAAATTTACATCAAGGTATGCTTAATGTCGACATTGATATACGGCTCTTACTTGAAAGGAAAGAGGGAGTGTAATATAGTTCCAGCGGCACGGTGGTCCAGGTTATAAAAAAGCCACAATTCAAGGAAGACGACCAGTTTGTCTCATGTCCTTGTTATTCACATATAATTATGCCAAGACAAAAAAAGAAACACACAGCTGCTTCCGGGAAGGAAGAAGTGTGAACAGAAGGAACATGCTTCCTAGAAATGTTCCAGCTGGAATCATTACATTAGCAACCATTAACACAGAAGCCCAGACGAGTTGGGCAGATGTGGTTTGCCAATGTGACGCAATCCATGTCTTATTATAGGTGCAGGGAAGATAGAATCACTGTGTATAAATCCTTACTGAGGCCAGTCATGATTCGCTTTACTTGTATAGTGTCAGGTTACAGTACTCTCTAGAAAGCCAGGCATAGCAACACAGTGGAGCTCATTTGGTGCAACATTTGTGTAGAACTGAAATGATCTCTATCTGCTTCCCAATAAATTAATCAGAACCACACTGCTTTATGGATCACTCTCACCAGAGTGACTAATTAATCTTGCCTTCATCTTCCAAGTTAATGTTGCAAGCAGAAAAATCTTTACAGAGATCACATGTACAAGCTATACAGTAATATTGTCTATAATACTTTCTTTTAAATTAGCACATCCTTTGAGTTTTTCCCAAACAGCCGCTCAGAATTCCTACTTGTCAGAATATTCTTTCTCGATCGTATGTCCTGTTCTTTCAGGGGCTGCCAGGGATACAAGGAGTGATGGGTCCTACGGGGGAGAAGGTAATGTGTCATCAAACGAATGATGCTGCTGACGGTGAGAAATGATGGCACAGGCTCTGTGATGTTCCAGCAGATAGCTGCACCAGCAGATAGCTACACCAGCAGAGCAGCACATAGCCATGTCGAGAGCAGCCACTCCCAAGCACCTGTTACCTGTCAGCAAGATATGTGCAATTAAGAAAAGAAAAAAACAATCAGTTGGGTAGTTTGAGGAATAGTGAGTTTCTGCACATGCAATGATGTGTCGTTATAGGGAGAGCCGGGGTCAGCAGGGGCCCCAGGGCAACCCGGATTAACAGGTAAACCGGTGAGTATTTCAAGGGCATCCAGCAGCTACACCCTGCTGTATACATTCGTCATTCAATCACTGGCATGCATTATCGATGAGAGCAGTGCGATGTGGAGATGCCACAATGGAGTTTAAATGTTTCACTCATCCAGGGAGCGGATGGAGCCGTGGGCGAAAATGGATTACCGGGGGAAAAGGGATCCAGCGTATGTTGACGTCTCTCCTCATACTGATAGTTTTGCTACTGGAATGATCAACTGAAATCAACAGAACACTTATAGTGGGGGGGGGGGGCATGATCAAAGTAAAGAGGAATTTGCAAACAGTAACCTTGACGACTATTGCGCTGGTAGCTAGAACACAGTGCCGCAAATAATTATCTGGGGATGAGTTTAGATCAGATCAACATTAACATTTATTCACGAAAAGGACAGCAGGAGTTTTCAATCCTTAGTTGAGTATTGAACACTTGGATTCACTAAATGTAAAACACTTCAGGATTAAATGTTCAAATGCTAAATATGGGCTGAATAGCCATGTCACATCTGGCCCATTTCTCATTCTCCTGTTTTCTCCCGCGTGATTTAACCTGTTAATTAATCCTGAAGGGTGAGCCTGGGAAGCAGGGACCTGTAGGTGCTCCTGGCAGCGCGGGACCTCAGGTGAGAGTGTTTCCGACACGTCTTTCTGAAGCTGCTGCACCGCGAAAGCCTTAAGCCCGTAATTAATTTCAGAAACAGCCTGTCATGCTGTGCATTGTCCATTAGGGTGAAAAAGGAATCAAGGGTGACATGGGTCCCCGTGGAATCAAAGGCCACACGGGGCATAAAGGAGATATGGTGAGACCAAGTTCGCTGTCATTGTCATATATAATGAAAAACATATACTGGGATGACCAGATAATCCTATGTCGGGTGGGACACTTTGAGCTGGGACAGGATTTGTAAAGTACCATTTCAATTAAACGGACATGGATTTCAATTGAGCACTTAGCACTTGCTGTGTGCTGATTGGTCAGTCTCCAATAATCATGCCTGTGTCACTAATGTTAATGTGAAACAGCTGAATGAGTTTTTCTCTAAAAAAAAAAACAGAAGTCAGAGCATTTCTGTTTTAAAGTAATTTGTAAACCTCCCCGACGGGAATTATCTGGTCACTGTAACATATCCTCACTGGTACTCCTGCTCATTAAGGCTAACAATCTGGTCTTAAAAGCAGGGAATCACGTGGCTGTGGATGAACAGAGAGCACACAGATAGTATCAGTAGGTTTGGTTAATGTTCAACAAAGCTTCTCATGGCATGGAGTGATTCTGAACATGCTGTGATCATTGCGCCAGACGTGAGGGTCACAGCATCTCTAACAGCCACCATCCTGGGATCTTCACGCTGCTACAGTTTCTAGAGTTTAAGCTTGAATAGTGTGATGAACAAAAATCATGCAGTCAGGGACAATTCTGAAGGTGAGGCATCTTGTTATGCAATGGTCAGACTCGTTAAAGCTGAGGAAGGCCATGACGTAATGAGCCACAAAGCTGATAAATGTATGAAAAATTCAGGTGTTCTGTTGGCAAAAGGGGCTCGCCTCCTGATATGAGACAGGGGCACTTGAGAAATGGCCAGTCTACAGTATATGAAATTTAGTTATAGAAAATGTCATGTTCAAATAATAAGAATGTAATGTTTTTGCTTTCAGCCTTTAACAAAAACCACATAAAATAAAAAAAAAAAAAATTAAAAACCTGTATGAAAATGATGTTTTCTAAATATTTCTCACCTGTTTTAGGGCCCTGTAGGTTCTGTTGGTCCAAAAGGAAATGAGGTACATGTATGATGTATAATCCATCCACCTTCGTTAATGACAGCATTGTTGGTTATTATGTGGTTTTAAAGACAATTAACAATGCACTAAGTAAAGTTTCTTGCTCATGAATAATTTATTAAAGAGTATTGAAATGTTTCATGTTAACTTCGCAACCATTCATTTTACGCTTATAACTTGCTCAGATTCAAGAGCCGCTGCTATATTGCTATAAAACGACACACCTTCCTGTCAGACGTGATGTCGTCAGTCTGTGCCAATCTGTGTCCGTACTGTGTCTACAGCAAGTCTATTTCATACGCAGGGTGCCAGAGGCGCTGTTGGCGGTGTGGGACCCCATGGTGACATGGTAAGACAATATGACAGTGACGTGTTTTGAGTGATATTTGAAGGATTTTTATGAGTTGGGTAACTTTTAGCGTCTAGAGCGTTTAGAGTTTTCACTGTAAAATCATGAGCATGATTATGCAACATTGTATGCAACAATCATGAGAAAAGAAGACACTGTTTGTGTCACAAATTTGATCTTGTGTTTTTTTGCAAATGTGTGCTTACTTGTCAGTCCTAACCTTTTCACTCTCTAGTTATCACTACCTATGGCTGTAAACCTAAGTCTGTTCATTAATAGAATTGTACGATACTAATGAAACTAGAAAAGACACTTTCATATGGTATTATGTCAACCAGTCTGCAAATTCCCTGTGAACACAGAGTGACTTCAAAGTCACTATTCTTGCTGTATCTGTTACAACAGGGCCCCCCTGGAAGTCCTGGGCTCAAAGGAGAGGTAAAATTACCATCTGACATCTTTGCTAACTGGAGCTCTACTTCTGAACTCATTATAGAGTGAATGACTTGTTACTGGGGGGGGGGGCAATCTTCGTCAGACAGGAGATAAAGGAGAAAGGGGCTCTAATGGCAAAGATGGTCTCCCGGGTCGACCGGGGCACACGGGGATGGGTGGCCCCTTGGGGCCTCGAGGCCTGGAAGGGGAGAGAGGCATTCCTGGGCCCCCAGGACCACGTGGGCTCCCAGTAAGTACCAAGCAAAAGTGCTTTGATGATATAGACGCTGCTCTACTTGCAAACTTTCAACTTATGAACTTTCAGACATACGAACAGAGGACTGTAAGTCCAAATTGTGTTCATTTGTGCTTCCGTTTCCTGTCCGCAACATCAATTTTTTTGACGACTTATGAACATTTCAATTTACAAACGGCCGTTCTGAGCGTATCATTTGTAAGTAGAGGAGTGTCTGTATAGGCACTATAATAAATATCTAACCAAAATGTTTTTAAGGCCTAATGTGCTTTTGCCAAGATGCTATAACCCTTAAGTGAATCTCTTCCGCACAGGGCCCCAAAGCCAGCGATCACAAAATCCGTGAGATCTGTAGCAGCATTGTTGAAGGTGTGATGGGTTTTATCAAGAAAAACACACTTTGTGTCATTTGGAATTTCAAATAAAAGTGTTTCATATCTCCAAATGTTAATTGAATTTTTTTTAGAACATTTAGCCGAATTCAAAAAGGCAGCCCTGAAAATGCCAGCTGCAATTGGCGTTCCTGGAAGTCCTGGGCTGATGGGACCTCCGGGTCCTCCTGGGCCTACTGGACCTTCTGGTGAGGCAGGGATACCCGGACTAAGGGGACCAATGGGCCTGCATGGGCCACAAGGTTTCCATGGAGTACCTGGTGAGAAAGGTAAGGATCCGTGTATCCAGGGTCCTGATACCAGCCAAGTAAAAACACACTATGATATCATGACTTAATCGTTATAAGTACTATATCAGTATACTGAATATATTTTACTTACAGTACCAATGCCAGACCAATAACAGCTTCTCCCATGGTTCCCAAATGTGGTCCCGCGTTTCTGTTGGTTACTATTGTTACATCCTGGAGAACAGACAGCAGATTGTTCACCTTTAACAGAAAGAGCAGAATGAAAGGCAAAGGCAAGGTGGAGAGGCAGAAGGGCCCAAGGGAGGCAGAAAGTGAGTGAGACACTAGAAGATTCCGGATTAGTTGAGTTGCTGTGTGAAAGACCACAGATATTGGTTATTGTAATAAGCCAATTGGAGACAGAGGCACTAGCTATAAGCTAAGATAGACAGGAAGGATGACATCATATAGAACATGATGGCCTGTTTATTATGTAATACATTTGGGAGGAATTTGCAGGAGTTGCTAAGAAGAATCGAGCTAGGTGAGTGGTAAACAATTAGCTGTGAGTTTCCTGGATACCCTGCAGTTCTGGAATTAAATAAAAGACCAAAATGTATTTTAAGAAGTTCATGATTATTCCTCCTAAATATGTGTGCACTGTTTGATTGACATGAATTTTTAATGATCTAATTTTTTTCTTGTTTGTCAATCAAGTGTCTGTCATTTTCCATTTAGAAAGTAAATAATTCATGCGGGGCATGAACATCCTTGGGAAGGGGTAGAGTCAGCTGACAAGCCAATTTGTTCATTTTCTGCCCGCAAACAAAAAAAAATGAATGGAACACATTCGTGAGAGCAATCTGTCACATACCTAAAACGATGCTGCCAGCTTCTTCTTTGTGTGTCATAGCACAACCCAAGCAGACTAACATACAGAGCGCATATAAGCATATTGTGGGGAGTGCATGAGTCGTTTTAACAAAGTGATAGCTCTTTTAAAATGGAAGTTACTCTTTATTAGCAGCTGCTATCAGTTTAATACTAGCAGCACAACAGACAGGGAAGCCATTAATTTACATGACAATCACGGTTACATGTGAAGCACACGCATTTCTCAGCAAGCATTCCATGGTTAAGACATTTACTATTAACAGAGATGGATAAATACATACATTATTTTACACTATTTAAAGTGCGGTGCAAAGCGTGCTGGTAAGTGCACAATTAGTGCTGCTGACCAACCCCCGTGCCGTCATGTTTATATCAGCCAATCATGGACAGTGAGTGAGTTCAGAACAAATAAAAATGTTCACCTTGGGGATCTAGAACAGGCGGTGTGACAAAACGGTAATCACGATGGTGATTATATGTCATTCACCATAGTATCGCCATAACAAGATTCCATCAGTTTCGTCTGAAATATACAGCCAGCTTTATTACAAAGCATGTAAGATTGGGTTCCGGATTTTTCCAACCCCACCCCCCAGGATATGCCTGAAGCCTCATGCTGGTTATCCTAGACACAGTTATTGATTAGTTTTCATGACTGCTTTTCCTCTCTGTTGACACCAAAAAATTAATTCATTACTCTCCACCTTTTTTCTTAAACCATTCCAAACTATCCAAATACAGTGCCCTTTCTTTCCTCCCATGATTACAGTATATGGTTCTCTTCAGAGGAAGTCTTATATCATTATTTAATTTTGTGTTTAAAAGTGGCATCTTCACAATATTTGCCTTGTAGTGCCATCATTGGAAAGTGGTGCAAAACATAGCTCTCAACGCTATTGTACAGACGACAATAGGGCCATTGTTAGAAAAATAATGGTAGCTTTTCCAGGTACGCTGCCTTGTCTTCCTCATGCATATTGGCCTCAAAGGGAACACTTCATTAATTTAAAATAATGCAATGCTTCAAGGAAGATGACCCACAAGTGAAACGCTCCTACACTCTACATTATTTCAGCATCAAACATAATACGGTATGGAGCTACCTTGTCAATACCTTTCCACAGCGATGGATTGGATGACGTGGCCACATTGACTGGCTCCCACTTTCACCCAACATGGGAAGCTGTGGGCTTCTTTTTTTTTGGGGGGGGGGGGGGGCATGATAAACGAGAAGGTTTTTGAGAAGAAGCCAAACCCAACCATGGATGAATTGAAGTGTTTGTGAACATTGATGCTAACTGGGACTTGTGTGTTAAAGTGTGTCACATTGCCAGGGACAGACTCCAGGAATGTATCAGCGTAGATGGAGGACATTTCGAACACCTAAGACACTAAACATGAGCCAATCAGTACTGTAAAATAAAAACCGTATGCCTGTGTTAGGCCTCCCCTGTATGCTTTATGGGTGATTTGCTTGCATGCACCCACTGTGTGTCTTTCATTGTGGTGTAACGCAGGTGATACAGGAGCTAAAGGGGAGAAAGGAGAGACTGGAGAAGGAGCCAGAGGAAGTCCAGGCCTGCCGGGGCCCCCAGGTAATTTTATGCATGTTCATCTTTCATAGAACAACATCTATTCACACTCCGCAAACCAAGTGCGTCATTAAGCCTATTTGGTGCTGTTTTTCAGCCCCCCCCCAAATGAATGTGTATTTATTGGCTTAAATCATGAATAGTTTGCCGCCAGCCCCCCCATGAAAGAATCAGGCCCCCTAATCATTAATCTATAACTATGCCCCTATTGCAAACCATGTAGTGGGTTTTGTAGATTCTCAGCTTTTAAATCAGCCGTGGAATTAAGGCCAGTAAGCCGATTTTTCACATGAGATACAGCTTAATGCGCAGCCTTGTTCCCCTTCTGGCACATATAAGAGATGCCCTTGAGCTGACTGTTCACAGGTATTCAGCAGATTTCCCCTCAGATCCTAGAATGCTGAGCCGTATCCAAAGAGTTTATAAAAACATTAAGACTTGTAACATTACGAATGTAAGACTGAATAAAAATGATGGAAATATTCATTCATGGCAGAGAGCTAAGTCATAATATTATGACTGAGCATTTCACGCTGATCCAAGGTACGGCAGAAACGCTTTACCACACTTATGCCACAGGTCAGCCTGGAGTTCCTGGCACTGGAAAGAATGGCCGGGATGGCACTCGCGGAGAGCGGGGGCCCCCAGGGGACCCAGGTAATCCAGGCCCCAGGGGTCTGACGGGGCCACCTGGAATTTGTGATCCCTCAAACTGTTTTGGGAGGACACCGATGCTGATGCCTGTGAGTGGAAAGAAATCCATAAATACCAAAGGCCCATGAGGAGAAACCAGCCTGGAACA
>JABFEB020000045.1:19516913-19530631 GCA_019775895.2 Stomatorhinus ivindoensis | reverse complement strand
CCAAGGTGTGAGGCAACAGTGCAAACCACTGCACCACCATGCCACGCCCAGAATTTAACATAACATTTAAAATAACTGGAATGAGACATAAGCTCAATTTCATGGACATACCTTTGGACCAAAGGGACCAGGTAACCCTTTCTCTCCCCTTTCGCCAATAAAACCCTATAAAGCAAGACGGATTATTATAAATATTAGGTTGTTGTTTTAAGGACATTCAGCTGATCAAAATAACACGGTACTCATTGAGAAAGCTACGGAGTGTCATCTGGAGCTCGTGTTTCCATGCTGGTGGGGGCTGCGCTTACCCTTTCCCCTCTCTCTCCTTTTTTCCCAGAAAGGCCTGGCAGCCCCTGTAATCCCTGCAAGCAAATGAAATGAAGGATGTCTCACTTTTAGATTTAGAGAAAACAAAACAAAGGCCGAAGATCTTACAAGAGGTTTCTGTAAGTTAATTGCTCGGTGAACAATCTGCTTAAATTCCTGCAATACCTACAAATTATGGACAAGATTCTACATTATGTAAACATTTATGGCCAGTTTCCCAGTCAAGGATTAAGCCTAAGCCTAGACTAGCTTTGAATTACAATGGTGAATCTCCATTGAAACGACAATTTAGTCCAAGACTAGTCTCAATCCTTGTTCAGGAAACAGGCCCTTAAGGCTCATGATGTGTATATTTTAATTATAGTACGTACAAGGGTTAAAATGGGATTCGGCAGGTGGGGAACCCTAAGATCAGGGTTGACAACTGTCACGCATCTGGCGTGACACTCATGGTTTCAGACTCTCACGTTCACGCAAAAAAATCTTATGGCAAATCTGTGTTATTCCAATACGAGTCTAACATTAGCTACACCAAAAGTGCTGGGCAGTTTGCAAACCCTAAAGACTATTCACAAGAAAATAAACGTAAATGCGTGTGCAGATTTGTTTTCGAATTGAAAATTTCACGCCAGCCAGCTGACCAAAGTTGGCAACCCTGTAAGATTCAGCGTAGCGTAACACCAAAGACAAATGGCTGACCTAAAAATAACTCCCAAATTGACTCAGGCTACGTCCACGTTGCTAGGTCTTATTTATAAATAGACTTCTCAAACAGAAACGATCTGCATTCATACAGTTCAGCAATGGGTAAAACGTCATCCAAAACAGTTCCGCCCTACCCGCCACATCGGAACTACTGTTAGAGTAACCAGATGAATAATCAGACAATTCTTGTCAATCAGAGAATGAGAGCGTGTAACTAGTGGGATCCAATCAGGGCAGGCCATGTGATGAGAAGGGACCAATTAGAAAGCTTTTAGAGTCTGCGTTTTCAAACGTCTCTGTTTTCACTCATCCACTCTGCAACTTGAAAACAGAGTTTCCAAAAGTATACAGCTGTAGCGTCATACTAGCAGCGAGACCAGTAGTGGCGCTAAAGTCACCCCCCCCCCGGCTGCGCAGACAGCGTGCGCAGACAGAGCAGGAGATGGGGCCCCTGAAGGAGATCCCTGACATCTGGTCATCACTAGTGTTTTTACCCTTCACTCCCGTACTAGTGCTTGTGTGTTTAGTAATATTTGTTGAGCTCTGTTGCAACGTCGCATCTGAAATTATCTACCGCTATAGAATTTTACACTCACTCCCCAATTTAAGCTAGCTAGTACTGCCATCCCAAGATTATCTGCAGGCATGAACCCTCTGGAGGGAAGGGATGAGAATGGAAAAAGGATGTGTGTTTGGTGTGAGAGCGAGGCTCTGGGGTGACTTAAGTTTCTCATTTGTTGAGTATGAAAAAAATGAATTTACTTGGCATTATTATGTATAAAACTACTAATCAGATTTATTTACTTATTAAACGAAGCTGTTGGATAGCTATTTCGGATTGTTCCGGCCCATTTTATCTCATGAGTACATATGCATCAACATGACATGGTCAAGACATTTAATGTAGCATATTGAATGCACAGTCACAAAAAGACAACAGCATGCCTTTACTTAAATGACCGTACCTTTTCCCCTTTGTCTCCCCTGGACCCTGAATCTCCTGGTGATCCCAAATCGCCCTAGGGATTTGTAAAAACCATTAATAAATACTCAATGTATAGCTTTCCATAAGACGTGATGCTACTAGTAATAGTATAATCATTTTATAATAATCTTCTGAAAGCCATTCTTTCATAAACACTAACCAGTGCTGTTTATTTGCTGCATGCATTCGGAATTGTTACTTGGTTTCGTGATGTCACATTTCTTCCAAAGCAGCTCTTCAGACGTAATGCATAAACATTTTATGACTGCTTAATTACACAGTGCTACCAAACACTGGCCTACAAAACATTTTTTTGGCTTTCATAAACCAGTATACAACATATCGACCTCTAATTAGTCCCGGAACATTTCTTCATCAAACACACAATGACATCATCGAAGAACACAAAATCAGTCAAAGCCATACTGTAAAAATGCTTTCAAGTAAATCGTGTTTTTGACAGTGAATTGGTGGCCGTTTGGATGTTGTTGTTCCCAAGAGAAAGGTGCAAATCTTGGAATACATCTTTAAGCTTTGCTATATAATGTAAGATATATAAACTATATCACGGTAACAATTGGTCAACATTGTATGATCAGCCAGTAGGTATGATATCAATGTTTAATTTTTACTGAGCTGTACAGCAATTGCAATAAAGTGATATGCAGGATTTTAATTACAATTTTCATGCGAGGGTCACTCAGTGTATCCAGACGTAACATTGATGACTCTCTGTGGAATTAATCATTTGAATTGTGCTGATTCTGAGAATGGTAACTTGCATGTTCCTGTAGGTGGAATAGTTACCCTAAATTTCTTCCTTTCATCTTAGCTAACATTTGCAATTACAGATACTCCTCACTTAAAGATCTACCTGTTCAACGACCACCCTGACTTGACATATACGGCAATGCACTTGTAACACCACAAATGCACAGGTATTTTATAATAATAATAATACATTTTATTTATAACGCACTTTACATAACAAAATCTCAAAGTGCCACATTAAAAACAGCAAGCTTAAATACACCCATAGGATCTAAAATATCACAACTACTAAATATGATATCTCAGCAGGTGTATGCTTTTCTAAATAAAAAAAGTCTTCAAATTTGCTTGTATATTTGCGCTGCTATGACATGTATGAAAGTACAGAGCATTTTAACCTTTATACCGCAAATGAAGTAAGAATAACATATAAAGGTTAAAATGGGTGATAATTTCTTATCATATCAGTGCAAACGTACAAAGAACAAGTACGCATTTGCACTGTTTCAACAGTATTCCTTTAAAGGTGAATGTGTTCTTGCGTACCAATTATATGCACCCCTGTTCATAAATATACTAAAAAATGTTACAAATGGTGCAAAGGTAACATATAAACAATATAAATATGGTTGATACAAACCCACTACCAGTAGCTTACAGTATGCCGAATGATAGACAGCGAGGGGCAGCTCCTCACTTATCGACCAATTCGCTTAACAACCTAGTGCTAGGAACGGAACTGGATCGGTCAGTGAGAGAATATCTGCATCCGGCAGGTGTTTTTATTAAAAGTGACACACGCCTGAGAAAGGAGGGTCAGTCAGGCCCTGGAGCGATTGGGGTTACAGGCTTTGCTCAATGACCCACTCTGCCAACTTCGGGATTTGAACTAGCGCCCTTTAATTCACGACCATACTGCCCAGGGTCCTTTGTGTTGGATTTGGGAGGCTAAAATACTAGGGCCTATAGCCCAAGTGATTGGACCTAAGGACACTCATGATACTGCCCCCACCCAACATAATGGGACTCATTACCATCCATACACAGGAAACTACCAAAGCACCAGATTAGGATTTGCAATTTAATGTAAAACCCAAAGTGTAAACGCGCGTAAAGGACAGGCAGCAGAGTTGAAGAAGAAACCCGTCTTCTCACGACAACCTGGAGGTCATGACCGTAACTGTTCAAACAACTGGTCTACGAAACCACATTTTCCTTGGAGGGCCCATCTCAGACGCGACAGAAAGGTGCTGCCCTGCACAAGCAAAAAGGGCACTTACCGTTTTACTATAGGAAAGGAAATGCAGAAAAACACAGAAAGTAGAGGCATGTAGAGCAGAATACGAAAGCAGACCACAAACGAGATGTTTGCAGATTCATGCTTCAACAGTAAACTCCTCTTTTTATTTCGCTCCAACAAATATCTTTAAAGGTGTGCATATTCTAAGAATTAAAAATGTATAATTAGACAACAAATGTAATATAATTAGACTGAATACCTCTGATCAAGATCATAGCCATGGGGTCAACACTTGGGGGGGACCAAAGCCGTGATTATAATATAAATGGGCGGGGGGCATTAGTGTATCCTCCCTAATGTAATTATGGCCTTGCTTCTGATCATCCATAATGGGATTAAATATTGCAAAAGAATTTGTTAATATATTTAGTTATAGAAATGCCTTTAAAAACAGTTAGAGGTGAGTGTTTTTGTTCGCCAGTAAGCTTGGGCCAGAACCACAGTAATGAAAACAAACAGTACTACAGGCAGGAAATTGGACCTTCACCACCCCGTTATGGGCACTCGTCTGCTGCCCATGTGTCATGGTGGGGGACGAGCTTCACGTCCAGCTGTGACAGGCTCAGCTCAAGCAAGGTAAAAACGGAAGAGTGACTGATGGTCTTTTTTTGGCCATTATTTAAATATCATGTCAGTGGTGCCTCTCTGGATATGCCGCCACATGTCATTACATACATCAGGTCACATGACACGTCACTGTCTACCTGATATCGTCATAGTACCAGTTGTCAACTGTGTAAGAGTCATTCTTGGTACCACACTGCTGGCAAATAATACGTGGCCTGATTTCCCATAAATTACCGAAAATCTCAAGTTACAGCTTCTGCAGGTGCCAGAGATGGCTGATGAAATGATTCTGCCCACAAACATTCCCGTTCCTTTTAATTGCCGAGGAGTTTACCTGTTAAAACCATGACCTTACCTTTTCACCCCTGTCACCTTTGATAGAAACGGCTCTGCCCTGCAAATAATCAATCAACAAGGATCAATTATTTGGAGCCAGAGAAGAAAACAGAGGAAAGAACAGCATTTCTAATAAAACATGGCTCACAACTGAGGGTCTATATCATGAAATAATAGTGAAAGACCAGGTACATTCAATATTGAACATTCTAGTATATGCATTTGTAGAGCAGATGATTAAAAAAGGTTTTAGACTTCTTTGTATTCCTTTATATCTCCTACCCTGACCAGTGTTATTGGTTAGAAAATGGCAGGCTGGACATATTCTATGGTATCGGTTATATTTAATTAGTGTCATTATTCCAATTTATTTGGCTATTAAAATTATATTTAGTTGCCTAGTTTTGACTATAATCAAAATTGTTCAATTGCGTAATGAGTTCATACAGTTTCTCCTTTCTGTCCTTTCGGGGCAGGTGGTCCAATTTCACCCTGACTCCCAGTGTCACCCTGTAAAGAAATTCACGCGGCGTCATGACAGAAGCATAGCGAATAAACCCCCGAGTCCCACAAATCCTCTTCCATAAAGGATTAATTCATAAAGGATTAATTCATTGAATTAATAGGAATAACTAAAAGTGTCCTTTTTTTTATTTTGAGATGGATGACCTTTTCACCCTTGGCGCCATCTCTTCCAGGAGGACCAGTCTCTCCCTGTGTGGAGCAATTTAAAGGAATCAATGGACAAAATACATTTTATACTGTAACTCTCTGTAATGCTGTGCATTGTGGTGTAGGCCAGTGTTTCTCAAACTGGCCTTCAGAGTCCCTCAGAGAGACCAGATTTTTGCAGGCAGCTGGGAGGAAGCAAAAATGTTCACCATCCGGGGGTCTCCAAGGACCTGGCTGAGAAGCACTGGTGTAGACAGTTGTTTTGGGCCTATGTGTTCCACACGTTCATTTTGGAATGAACATGAGAACCAGGTTTAGTGGCACAACTACAAGTGACTGCCTGTTCAATATTCAACCAGGAGTTGTTTTGATGAACATTTCGTTTTATTTTGTTTTTTGTTGCTGCTGTGGAAGTCTGAGCAGAATGACTGCAAATTCAAAACAAAAGAAATAGGTGGAGCTTCCAATCGTTGTGTCGCGCAATGAACATACTGAGATCCTTCAATGTCTGCCGAATGACGGCCTCGTTCTGCTTGCGGATTCTCCCCCGGCCGTGTTTCTTACCTTCGCCCCTGCTTCGCAGGTGCAGTTAACGGCTGTGGGGCCGCTCTGCTGCTGGCCGGATTTGGGGGGGCTGGTGGTGGGAACCTCATCAGTGGGGTGCTCGATCACGACCTCCTTTGGACACTGAAAAGGTCAGATTCAGAGCTTGGCGAGAATGAAATGAAATAGCACAGGCTCATTACTAGAGCCTCCGTGGCAACCATAATCTGTCAATATTCTGGGATACAATGAAAATAAGGACCCCCCCCCCCACTTCCTCCACCCAGCATGAGGGGGGAACTTACTGGGCCTTTGGGGAGATCACAGCAGGTCTCCAGTTCTGCATGCTTGGAGTCACAATATATGACCATCCTCTGCAGGTCAAACTGGAGAAAGACGCGCAAATTTCAGGGCCTGCAACAAATCCTCAGACCAAAGCTCAGATTCCTACATACATGTCGATGCAGCGCAGGTGTAAACAATGTAGGAAATGCATGTGCATTGTGAGGAATACCACTGAAAAGTCAGCAGACACACAAAGTCAGCAGGGCCTCGAAAAAGAGAGGAGCTGCCACTCACGTCGATAGGCACACTGTCGTACACCCGCTTCCCGACCACTGTCTTCCCATTCATGTCAATATCTTCTCTCTCTTCGATGGGCAGTGTCTGTAGATGCTTACAGTCCAGGTAGAGGGACACCGATTTGGCCTGGACACTGAGCGCGATCTTGTGCCAGTTTCGGTCAAACAGGTTCTCAACCTCAGGGTCCTTGAACACGGTTCTCACGGCGTCCTTGGTCAACCCCACAGCGTTGTACTCCAGGGCTTTGCTCGGCCCATCCAGGCGAATGGATACCTGGATGCGACATGCAGCTCCAGTGAAGAGGTGTAGGACGGGACGCTTTCCACAAAACAACACATACCGAAGCCAAAATCATGCCAAACCCATTATGTTTCATGAGTGAGCTGAAGGATGTCAACTCTACAAACTTTGTCCACCATCATGACAGTATCAACTCAATAGTCGTCTTGGAAAATCGGACACCGATCTGACTGCTATCACACCTGTGGGATCCCGTATTTGTCAAAGATTTGCCAGAGGTACCAGTCTTCTCGTCTGGAGGTTTTTCTGAACTTGAATGTGGTCACAAAGGCATATTCATCGGGGAGACCTTGAGGGAAGACATCTCTGAAAAGCAGAAAAAGAAAAGCAGTAGTAAATCACATCACCCAAGTGTGCCTCTTGAGGTTGTTAGGTGAGAAAATAGCAGCAGCGGCTAAATGTGCTAAAGTGCTAAAGTAAAGAGTACATATGCCAAAGCGGCACTGACACATCGACAGTGTGTGTGGATCACTGTATGAGAGACAACTAGCACTCTTAGGCCTGGTTGCCCGCGATGAGCTCATTGTTTGGCTGCTGTGGGAAGGCCGCTACACAACACAGGGAAACCGTGATGATTTAGCTACTTTGTACATTCTTGGGCGGTAGCTGACTGACACAATATGCAAAGCACACACATGTGCATGATTCACATCACATCACTGAGAGGCAATTAAAAGCCTCCATCTTTTAACGTTAACAAAAAAAATGCAAGATCAGAGTTTTATAGCACTAAATATTTTTATAAACACTGCATCTAAATTATGCTATTAAGTTTTTTGGATTTTAATTGTACTAAGAATTGAAAGTATATAGGAATATACACTTCAAAGGAATTTTCTTAGAAAGTACCCTATAATATATGTAAAATAAGGTTTTTGATAAAATGGAGACTTATGATGTCATTTTATGCTTCTGTCATGATTGGAAGGATTGTTTTTATATACAAAAACTACTCATTTTACCTGCTCAGGTTAATTAATATAACATTGACTTACTCAGTTTTCTGTACAACAGGCAAGGTCCCAAGCCGTACATAGGAGCTTTGGCCTGGTTCAAACCTGGTCCCCAAAAGATCCCGAACGTTGAAATACTCCATGAGGTCAAATCCTGTAAACAGAAAAAATAAGAAAAAAAAATATAGCTTCGCTGTTTGAAAATGTGTAATGATCCTTGCCACTGATGGCATGCCAGCGGAAAGTGTTACAGCAAGAACAGAGGATGGATTTGACCAATGGTAGAAACACTACCCTCGAAGAAATGTTATTCATAAATCTGTGAACCTATTGGTTTCAAATAATAGAGTTATCGCATTTTTTCAATTGTAAATCATGCAACACAAAGCAATTTTAATTGCAGTTTAATGCATCAAGCAGATGAAGAATCTGATTTTTAAACCTTTTAAAAAGGGAACCATCAAGTAGTCATTTCAGCTCCTTTTGTTCTAACAGCAAGCCTGAGATTATATAATAAACATTAAACCGCACAAATTCCACCATCTCTCCTGTAACAGTGCCTGATCTAAAATGAAAGGTAATACACTGTCTGTTTGTTAGCCTCATTAGGCTCTCTTTGTAATGCACCACTAGTCTGTGATCACAATGTGACCCCAGCTGTTTCTGTACTGGTTGTAATGGGTGAAATAATACAAAAATAACTTTCCATTGTCCATGAAATATATTCCATTACTGATCTGAATCAGGTCAGGTCGCGGAGCAGGCACTGGTACAGTGCGTTGTCATGGTCACCACACATTGAAGCACCTCAGGATCCCAGTTGGTGACCCCCCCCCCCCCCAGGTCAACACACTGTCCAGTCCCACCCTCCAGAAATGGCCGCCTATCTGCCGCAGGCAGGTGTTACGTGGGCGTCCCCTCGGCCTGGTCCAGCCTCTCTGGTCTTCAGCAATGAGGATCCTGCGAGCCGGATCACCCCCAGAGAATCGGTCACATGGCTGTAGTGCCGTAATTGATGCTCCCTCACAATGCAGATATTATGCCTCATTCAGGACACCCTGAGCAGCCGCCCATTCGACGCAAAGTCAAACCAGCGATACCCAAAGATTCTCCAAAGTGGCACAGTATCGAAGGAGTCCAGCCTTCGTCTCACGTCACTAGACAGCATCCATGTCTCGCAGCCATACAGCAAGACAGGGAGCACCAGGACTCTAAAGACATAATTACTAATCCTTTCTCAGAGCTCCATTTGAATTCACTGGGTGAGCATATGATGCTGTCACATTGCACATTTGGCATCCAGATGTGAAAAAGCCAGCGTTTAAACGACCACTTACGTCTACAAATACATCTCAGTTATGGCATGCCACGCACAACTCGCAGTACAGTACACGTCTCTAAATCATGCAGTAATGGGTTTTGACTGATATGGGACAATGTGGACACACCCAGCACTGATTTAAGTGTGAAGTTTGTTTATGGGCTTCCCCATGCTGCTTCAGATGACATTATCACCTAACATGTGGAACGTAGCTTTGCATTATCAGTCCCACTAATTACCCTCGTGTTTTTAATTTTTAGATCCGCTGCCAAAAGCCCTAAATTTCTATGTTGTAAGGTTTAAGATGTTTAAAATAGCTCACCCATACAATTATGGGGGCCAGTGGAACTGTGGTTTGTGTTGTAGCATGACAGAGAAGGTACTGAAATCTGCTGGGGTTTTCAGGGTAAGCCTCACCCAAAGGTAGTGTAATAAGGACACACCCTTTCACAACAAACATGCGACTGCCAATAGCAACTGCAACGCCAGGGTATACTTCTGCCGTTAATAAAAAAACAGAACTTAATACGGAAAGGACAGATACACCAAAAGCCTTCAGCGCTTGTCTTTCATGTTATTTTCAGAAAAGCTAAGAATAATAATCTTGGGTGTGCACACGCCCACACACACGCGTGCAGGGTGGATGTCATATTTCATAGGTTTCCTGTTGGCCTTCTTAAGCTCACAATGAATTTGATACGGAAGCATATTTTCGCAGGCTGACCTTAAGATAGCCCTACTTGTGTCATTGCTCACACGTTTATTCTGAATGCCCCACAGCTCCACGTGGTGTTTATCCATCATCGTGTTCGTTCAAACAGTAAACCTTTCCTGTCACTCGTCAATATGAGAGAAGCTTTCCGGAATAATACAATGTAGCGCCCAGCTGAGTCTTTCAGGATAGGGAACAGTGTATCACTGAGGTAGACAGGTTAGCACCAACACTTATAACAACTACATATATCTGAGAACCAAAACGGGGATAATTATTTTGCTGTGGGCACAGAAAAATTCAGTAGAAAAGAGTCCAAGAGAACAATTACATTTACATTTACGGCATTTGGCAGACGCCCTTAGCCAGAACGACTTACATAAGTGCTTCACAGTCTCATCAGAGAATACATTGTGATACTGGTTCAATAGAACCCGGCTAAGAATACTATCACTTTAAGAACTCTGTTGGCAAATAATACTTTTTTTAATAACACTATAGCCCTGGAAATGCTACTCCAATTACTTCCGAAACTGACAAGATACTACAAATGATTTAAGCGACTGATATTCATCCATCCTTCCTGTGGCGTCAGAATCTGAGAAGCTCGTTCCCCAAAAGGCCTCCGTAAGAATGAAACGTGTAAATGACTCAGGACCACTTGGACCGGGAGGCACAGGTGCTGCACCATTGTGTTACCCGTGACTTTTTGCAAAAGCAGTAGGCAGAATGTGGAACACGCATCCAGCTGCGAATGGTTATTGGTCTGTGCGTTATGCAAATATACTCAGTTCTGTTCAGCGGTTTGGGATGATCTCAGTGCAAACCTGTAATTTGGATTGGCAAGGGAAAGCATGTAATCTTTCCTAAAAGCTATTTTGAAAGGGCAGCTAAAACCCCAAGCTCCACTGTTCATGAAAAAACCAGAGGAACGAACTGGGAAATTAAACTAGAGTGCCAGTGGATTCTTTTTATCTGGGCAGTTGGTAACATCTGTGCACACTGTCTGCACTGGTGGCTTAGATTAACAAGGAAAGGGCCTTGGTGCATTGCCAGTTCTGCAGATGACCCGAAAAACAGGTTGCAGTCGACAGAAAGCCTGTCTGTGTTGGGCTTACAGTCAGAGGGGACTTGGATTGTGCGTTATCATTATTCAAAGACGTCATATTAACTGCATGATGTCTGTCATGCCCAGTTCTTCTGGAATGCATTGTGAAGAAATTGCTTACAACTGCATGCCTCACACGTCCTCCAAGCATAGAAGGGTCTCAGAAATTATTCATAATTAATATTATAAGTCTCTCTAGAAAGACAAGGATGAATTCATTGCTTCCAATCTTCTGTCATTCATATTTTGTTAATGAATTATTTAATCACTACATGTTCTAGATTTTTATATCAGGATTTTGTCATATAGTTCATGTAAGATTGTGCATGTGGAATCTTACACATTATAGACATTGAAAATCAAGTTTCAGTAGGCATTCAGGTAGACGTAAGGTGACATGTGACTCCACTGTCCATGGCTGTTTATACAAAGTCATACAAATGTTCAGACCTGCAACAGTGTGAAGAACAATATGCAATAACTCTAAGACTGTAATGTAACGAGCACAGGGCAGTCTAGCTACATCACCGTGGCTTTGACTCCGGTCCAGCAGAACATGGGAAGAGTTTGAGTGGACTTCCTCCCTGTCACTCAAGCCCACAACCCCCCCCCCCCAAAGTTGACTGCTTGTGGATCAGATAAAATACTGACTTTAAATTGCCCTGTGTGTGCGTGTGTGTGTGTGTGTGTGTGTGACATCCTGTCCAGGGTGTATCTCTCTTTCTACTTTGCCTTTCCGGGAATGGGCACAGGTCCACCACAGCAGTTACTGGTTTTTCAAAACGGATGGATGGGTGGATGGATGGATGGATGGATGTAATGATAATAAAAACTTTTAATAAAACAAGATTCTTTCATGCAGCCTGTTTTTTCTCTCTACTACACACGGACTGAAATGGTCTGGATGTCTTTGTCGGTTGTCTCCGCAGCAAGCCTCTCCTTCCGATATCATGGCGTGCGATAAACGTCTTCCCACATAATTAGCACTGCACTGGCTGAGCAGATGAAATGCTTCATGTGACCCAGGGGCCCTGACCTCCGGAGTAGTCCAACCCCAGCTTCCTGGCAACTGGGACAGCAAGCACAAGCTGCCACAGTCCTGGCTGATTTGCGGCCAATCAGAAGCCATCTACTTTCTTTAATGATATCTCTACTATCTTTGCTGAATTCATAGTTTCTGAATGAAGGAATGGCTGAAGAAAGACAGTTATTTTACCTCTCATATTTTACACAGGTTGTGACAATATATGTAGATGCAGGCATTAAACATGATTCACCAGCAAATTGCTCTAGTCTGATCGTGAAATTTAGAACGATCACATGGTAATTTATATTCATATTTTCTTCATTCAGCCATCAAAACATTGTTCAAGTGGGAGACTTACTAAAACTGGAGGTTTCGTGGCTAAATATAAAAGACATTGCGAAAACTTGACTTGTTCTCTGATATGGAACAAGGTTCATAACATTGTTTTGTAGAAGAAATCTTTTCCACAATGCTGACCCTGATCAGTGCCATCACCTTGAGGGGAGTCAATCCCTAGAAAGGTTCAATGGCTAGGAGCTGCAATTTACCAAGTAACTGGTTTTCAATTCCAAGTAGATATCTGCAGGGTGACACAGGCCATCCATCACAGAGTACTGACGGACTTTAAGGTGAGGCCAACTTAAGCAGCCGAGAAACTAATTTGTCCACATCTGGTTTTGCTTTCATAAAGCAGTGAAGCTTTGAGTGGGTGGGGAGGCTGGAACTCAGGTTCCCAGTGGTTCAAAGACAAACATCCTACCTCTCTGGTGAAGCACTGATTCGACTCCAGAACAAAATGTTTTTAACTGCAGTCACCCGACATCTTTAGAGCACAAGCAGCACATTGAAACAACGCTGCCCTTCAAACACAAGCAACGCATAGCAATAAAGTTTATAGCCTTTTTCTACCTTTAAAGTAACCAAATCACAATCAGAAACACAGCTACAAAGGCAAGCAATATTTACTTGTTAAACGTCGTATGTGTCAAGGGACACATTAGGTAAACAAAGAGGATCAGTGGTCTCAGGTAGTAGATAAACAGAGACTTATCAGAATAGCTGTTAAACACAACTAAGTATGGCTCCAAGCACACGACAAATTGCATCAGCACCTCCATGACCCAGTCTCAACAGAACCCATACATTACCAGCTGGGATTTATAGCAGGGCTGCTGTTTGGAGACCACTAGCGCACAGAAATATATAACCTGGTACATGGAGCACACATTACAATTAAACAAGTCCGATGAAGAGGCTATTGAGTATGGAGCTTGGATGTGTTGGGAATACGTATCCTGGTTTGCCCTGATCCTTGTGTCATTACGATTCACCTGCGAGGCGATGAAAATCAGTGCTAATAAAACATTAGAGGCATATTAATTTTTTAAAAATAGAAATTCAGGTCACTAACCTTGGAGAGCATTGGTCCTGTTAATGTTCGAGGTGGGTGTGATTGCTATATATAGATCTTTAGACCTCCCCCTATTCCCCCCCCCCCCCCGGATCTAC
>JABFEB020000045.1:19489097-19506074 GCA_019775895.2 Stomatorhinus ivindoensis | reverse complement strand
CTTATTCTGGGTTGTATGTCATTGTAGACCTTCTCTTATTCTGGGTTGTATGTCATTGTAGACCTACTCTTATTCTGCACCATTTACGTAAAAAAATGCAGAAAAAAATGTTTTCCACAGCAATGTATACATTTTGGAGTCATCAAGCAATTCACACTTATTATCACAATCATTATTCACGCCTTCCCACAATGCAGTTATCTGTTAAGCAGCTACTAATAATGAGCCTTCATGCGCACCAGGAAGCGGGACGAGTGGGCAGTCCCCAAAATCATGCTGCCGAACTGGAGGCAATGTGCCAGCTGGAGCAGCAACGTATCATCGAGCAAGAGCTACAGCTACCAAACAGCCATCTCTTCCAGAAAGCCGACGTAACCTGCGTTTTAATGAAATATCTGTATTGAACATTGAAGACAGTGTTTCATGCTGTATTTACTATCTAGATCAGCAATAAAGCTAGGATTAGCTAGGATTAGCAGGCAGGCAAATCCGAAGATATAGAATGTAAAGCCAATAATATTAATAGTGATACATAAGACAGTGCTAACGGCTAGGCTAAGAGCCCCTGGCTTTAACTAGCTCACTATGCCGTGAAAGGTCAAGATTATTTAGAGGGCAATCACGGTTTGTGACTTATATAACTGTAAAATATTTATAACATGTATCTACTGTATTCTGGAACAGAACATTGAAAGAAAACGTACAGAACAGCAAAATTTTAATCGGGAATGTGAATTCAGTTTGTAGAACAATGCAATTTAATTGTCATGTATTGACATTGATTCCCTTTAAAACAATTTTTGTTTCTGAAGTCAAGTTTTTCGTTTACAACCCATACTCAGCAAAATCTTTCTGAAAATCAAAGCTCAGAGTTTTAACGACCCCAACACGTTTTTTCACTCAAGGAAGCTTTGGGCTTTTGGAAAATGTATGTCTACAGAATATGCTGCAAGAAATATTGCAGCTTCTTAAAAACATGTGCCTGCCAAGCTTAATGAGCTTAGCATGCATGCCGACAGTAGCTGGGTGAGGCCCGATCGCAGGTTCGGCATGCAGGCTGTGCTGCGTGTGCCTGCCCTGTAAATAACATATTTCACAGACCGATACGCAAACGTGGTTTTCAGTTTTTTCATCAGTGTTTCAAACGAGGCTGTAATTTTCTCAGTGGTAACTGTCTAGGTGATTTATTGATAGTACTGTGTCCTTGAACACTAAATTGAGAATGTATATACTGTATATACAAAGAAAAAGATTAAACTCTTAAAAAAGGCATCATCAACAACAAAAAACATAAATGTGTTTAACAGTAAAGCCCGATTTTCCAGAATCACGCAGCCACCCCAGCTCTCTTTGGAAAACACTATTACACTCTTCTTTCTCAGGAGATGTGAAGATCGCAAAAATGAGGTAACTATACATGCATTTTCAAACATTAAAAAAATGAGAGATGAGATCTTTGCTGGGAGATTATAAAGCTGAGATATCACCTGACCCCATTCCAACTCTGTCTCTACAAAGACCACAGACACACAAGCTTTGATTGGCATTTGCGGCCATTAGGATGCAGTGTGTCGGCGGCAAAGGAGCGGTTAATTTTATGCTGCGTTTTAAAAAACCGACTTAAAGTTAGATCAAATTTTCACAGTGCATGTTTGACTCCCACTGCTGAACCTTCCCTCCCTGAACATTTGGCAAGATGAACATTCCTACAAGCAATGACACACCTGGGACTGACCAGCGAATGCCTATTCCAGAGCACTACCATCAAGGATCAGACGAAAATGCAAATAACATCCCTCTTCCCCACTGCAGCCAGAACTGCCCCCCAAACCCCAGTGCACCTGACCAATGCTCAGCCTTCTCCACATGCATTTGAGTGACCACGTTTAATTAAGCGCAGCAGCATACAACATTGACAATCGATCACAGCGATTCAAGAAGATGCTTCTAAGAGAAGCGATAATAAGAAACCCAAGCAAGGCTTCTTACCTGGATTGTAAACCACCCTCCTCTTCGACTGGAGGGCTCCGCCAATCTCCTCCACTCCTACATAAACACTTGCTTCCAGAAAAGTGGGATCACAGCATCTTCAGTAGGCATACACCCAGGGAGCCCAAACCGCTGTTCACTTCTATCAGAAGGAAAGACCTACCGGTGATTAATCCAGGGCCAGGATCCAGTGTACAGCCTTGTCAAAAGTGAGGTGAGGTTCTGCGCCATCCTCTGAACGGCCGGTTCAGATGGGAGGAACCACAGTCAAAGTGTAGGGTTTCACTAGTGACTCTCCGGTGCTCGGTCCAATTATAGACTAACTTTCTGGGTATTTTTGTCTCTTTATGGCACCGAGCAGAAGTGCTGCCCGGAGAGCCAGGCAGTCGGCGTGGTGCTTAGGAAACCCACAGCGGCGTGTCCATCTGTCCCCACACGTGGACGTCCACACCACCGGGGGAAGTGCTTATATGGATGTGGGAGAATAATCAACTTTCCTTTCTCAATCATTTTCATTCTTTGTGCTTTTTATCAGTTGTGGACTGCCAGACTCATAATGAGAGGAAAATGTCCGTGGTAACGTTAATCAAATATTTGCAACACAAAGTGTGGATTGCAGTAGAGTTGATTTCTGTTCGTTCGTTGGGAGCTATAGGTTAGGTGTACTATCACAAAGGAATGCTTTAGAGGATGGGTCCTTAGACATGAGCATCTCCACTTCAGATCCTTGACTGGAGGAGTATCACCACCAGTAAGGTATCTCCAGAGGCTCTCAGGCGCCCCCTTCTGCAAAAAGCCTGCAATGACAACTTCATCCTCTCAAAAAGGATCTGAAAGCTGAACTGCTGAACATTAAACAATGTCGATACAATGTATTGTGACCAGTGGACCGCTTGTAGGGCATTGTGACGTGAGGTTGAGCATTTAAAGACGACTGCAACACACCACAAGAAAAGATAAATATTTACTGATGCAGAACATGAGGAATCAGAAGTCAAGACAAAAAGAGAGCCACAAAAAATGTGCCAGTTTGCATCACAAGGCTTCTGTTCTGCGCTGCTCACAGGGAACGGAGACACGGAGTGCTGAGTGTCCGTCTGTGAGGGTGCGGTGCAGCCGTCATCGTCCCGTCTAACTATAGCCGCAGCGGGCGGCGTGGGGAACAGTGCCGATGTCTCCCGGCAGATCTGCGCTCTCAGTGACAGGCTGGGTGCAGTGAGGCATCTACTGAATGCGTCTCTGAGGCTTCTGATGAAGGGGACACTAGGATCGGGCAGCGTCAGGCTGCAGCAAGCGCTTGCCAGCTCAATAAAAGTGCTTTAGCTCAAGCCAGGTTTATATCTATCCATCCATCTTTTGAAACCACTTGTTCTGTTCGGGGTGGAGGGGGTCGGAGCCCATTCCAGAGGCTACAGGCACAAGGCAGGGAACAACCCAGGGCGGGGCACCAACCCATCGCAGGGAATACACATAATTCATACCTATGGACAATTTGTCAGCACTAGCTCCCTTAAGCATATTTTTGGACTGTGGGGGGAAAACAGAGAACCCCCCCCATCACCCACCGTCTGTATTTGCATTGTGGTTCTGGGTAAACGTTATTTCATGCCGCTCTATCCTGTATATGGGTGGTATGGCAATAAAGCCCATTTGACTTGACTTCAGGATTGATTAGGGTAGATTTATCTACATGAACTTTACCCAGCTTGAATGTAGGGAATCTTCAAATGTATAAAATTATGGAAATTAAATTAAGTACATTTCCTCAATGAGACAGGCATTAATGCACAGATCAGACACGGATCAGGCATCACATAAGTGCCCCGGACAGTCATTTCAGAAAAGGTGAGGCATTTATACAGACACTGGGATAAATTAACTAAAATGAAAACCATTAAAAGAAAATGTTCCAGTAGCTGATCCTTTTTGCAAAAAAACAAACTGAGCCTTGTATAATTAGAAGAGTCAGATGTGAATGAAAAGAAAAATCTTGTATTTCTTCAATAATTCAAATACCATCTATCCACCCATCCACCACTAATCCTGGTCAGGGTTGCAGGGGGACACAGAGTCTGCACCAGGCAACACAGGACACACGGCTGGGGGGGGGGAGGGTACCCTGGCTGGGGACATATATGTACCCCATCGTGCACTACTGGCACCCACCTTTAGGTGTTTGAGAAATTACTACCTACTGAGTCACCATTAACCTCTCCACAATACTCTACGGGGTACCGTGGAGTCGAACCCACACATTATTATACTCACTAGGCATTTTTTTGTAGCTATTGTTGGAAAATTTAGAACAGATAAAATAGAAGATAGATCTCTAGTTTCTATTTGTTTGTATTTGTAATTTCTGTTGGGTATAACTTGCGGCGGGTTGGCGCCCCGTTCTGGATTGTTCTATGCCCTGAGCCCGTAGGGATGGGCTACGGACTCCCCACAACCCAGAATAGGATAACCGGTTACAGAAAATGGATGGATGGATGGATGGATGGATGGATGCTGGTTACAAACCAAGGTCCGTAAAAAAAGTGTCACAATCCCAGAAACCTCCTGTAGGTAAAACAGACAGAGCATCTGCTCCGAGGATTGAGTACCAGCATAAACTTCCTCTAATAGGTTTGATAATATTAACATTCACAATAACACATTTATTGATCAAGAGTTTTACTTTAATATTCCACAGAGTTCACATTCCCTAATGTGCAACTAATTCATCTTGAGCAACATTTTTAACATTTGGTCCTCTTTGTCTCAAGTATCCGCTTGGCCTCATTGCTTCATTATTCCAATGTCCCCCGGTCCTTCTGAAATGTAACACATGTCATCTACCCTTAATAGAGTCTTCTGCCTTTCTCAGTGACCCATATTTATCTCAATACTCTATGTAATTAGCTGCTGTAATAATTTAGAAATGACTAATACTTTAATATGACATCTTTATTAATAGTAACCCTGCATATGATGGATAGTGTAATGCACAGATGTTTCTTTTTAAATAAGATAAAAAACTAAAATGCACTTCCTTTCATTTGTTCCTTAGCAGCCGTTGCTGTACTTGAGTGGCAGATGTCGCTTAGTTGTCCAAGGTGGTTTTTCCGGGGGTTTTCAGGTTCTCTATCTTGTGACTCGACTTCCTGGACCGGTCCAGCATCCAGCCGGCCTCCTTTGGCCTCGTCTCCGTGCGCTGGCCCATAGCGTTCCTCACGGGCAGCTTTCTGTCATCCTCAGCCGTCAGTGTTTTGGGTTTGTCCTGGTCTCCATCGACGCCCTTAGCCCTGCGCAGCCTCTGGTACCTCAGGCTGGCATCCGGCCATGCAATGGGCTCCTGCCTGCCCTGCTCCACAACACTACCAGGAGCTCCAGTGTGGAGCTCAGGGGAAGGGGCCATGTTGGGGACATCCCTCGTCAATGGTGCGGTGTTCCGCTTGACCTGGAATGCCGGCAGGTGTGACTTGGTAGACTTTTGGGCCCTGGGGGGCTGCCCCGGTGTCTTGTGGGAAGAGTGATCAGGGGACTTGGGAGACCAGTTCCTTGCACTTGGCTTGGCCTTCCTGAGGACAGGCTCGCGCTCCTCTGCCTGCGGCTGCCTTGCACTGCCAGTGATTTCCTGCAAACCCTCCTTGAGTGTCTGCTGCTGGGACTGTGTCACTGCACTACTGAACTCCAGTGGGGCCAACTTCAGTGGCTGGTGATCCCTCTCCGGCCCTGGGAAGGAATCCCTGAGTGCTAAGCCCAATTGGGGGGCTTTAGAGACTGTAAACTGGGCCCCCGCCTTCTCCCTAGACTCTGCTGACAGATAGAGGTCAAGTGGTTTTGAATTGCTGCCATTTTTAGCGACCATCCTTGGCTTATGGCCACTGAGATTAGGCATAGCATTTTTAACGGAAGCACTTGGTGGTTCTTCGGTCCGAGTAGCTCCCTAGAGAACAGAAACATTCACTTCTTATCATCGTAGACTTTGCCATCACAATCAATCTGTAGCAGAATCCCATCAGTGGGTGGTGAAAGGGCCAAACGTTAAGGTTACCCTGGGATTTACAGTAAGGTTCACGGTTATTAGTCTGACTGACACATTAAGCTCTGCATTTTCTATGCACAGGCAAGCAGAGAACTTGCATACCCAAAGGCCCATATTTCATAACGCATACAAACATACATACAATGGCTATATTTGGCAGGATTCCACTGTTTCTTTTTAAAATTGATTAGTTTGTTGCTAGTTTATTTCTTCAGAGTTTAAACCTACAAGAACCATACACACAAATTTCACACTCAACTCAGAATGGACTGTGATTATATTTATTTGCAATAAATAAATAAGGAAATACAAAATAAAGAAATTTCGTAATCCTACATTGTACATTTTTTACGGCCATTGGTCACTGGAGAGCAGAGTTCTCTTTAATTCACCTGCCTTTTTAAAAATAAAATAAAATAGTAATTTTGCACCGAACCATGCTACATTTAAATCTAAGTTATGACCCTTTTATTTTAAATATTTGCGTTTGTAATGAAAACTTTCATAATAAAAACTAAACTATCATAGGAAGTTCTTGCGCATGATCCACTGTGATTAATTACGTAACTTCATAAATAAGCTTTTTTTACATGTTGTAAATACCAGAAAAGTACACCTCCACTGCAAATGCTAGAAAGCCATCCAAGCGCTGCTTCTCTTACCAATTTTGAGGGCATCCTATGGAGTTGCTTTTGCCGAATCATTCGCCAGTGGATAAAAGGAGCGAAATCGTTAGCCACTCTCTCTTTTTCTGGCTGCCTGATGCAGGTTTGCAGTGCAATGCTGTAAGAGGAATAGGCTTAAGGCTATACCAGTAGGTAAGATAATTAAAGAGATTGGGGTCACTGTGCAAGTTGGGTGATCTCCGCTCAGTTTAAATCCTGCAGACAGCTTCTATAGTCCTTAGCAGTGATGGGTTCTTTTAGGCCTTTCCCGTGATTTTAAAGACTGTTATATAAAGGTTATTCACCTTTATTTTTGTTTTCGTGGTTTGATCATCTCAAAACCTAAGTTGACATGCGATTCTTATGTACCACTAGATGGTGACAAAGGCCACTAATATGAGATCGTAGCAACCGCTCATTTTTCATGTGTTGCACGAATGCTAAAAAAGAGAATATTATACAAACATATTTTACACATTTCAGGAATTTAAATTATTGTCGTATTTAAATATTAAGAATTTACTGCAGAGAATTTCATTTACATTTATTTATTTACTAGCCAGATAATACATCTGTTCTCAGAAATGTATTTATTTTCAGGTCATCCAGGTTAAAAATTATTCCACACGCCATTTTTTAGACAGTTGGCCTTTAATACATATTTATTTATGGAATTGTTCCCATTGAGTCGTAGCCAGAGGCAATGTACAAATTATTCATGAGCATAAGTACGCTGTACTTCAGAACTAAGAGTAGTATTTCCATCATTATTCTGGGAATCAAGAAAACATTTCTACTGATATAGCTCCGAAATCTTAGCACATGTAGTCGTATCACAACAAAGAATGAATGCTTGTGTAAAATGCCCCCTTTGCCGGCAGAGTGGTCAGATGGTGGGTCCATCACCTCTGGTCTGTCACTTAAGTAATGGCTGTGGCACTGCATCCCAGTGGGTTGAGGAACAAAAAAGCGACACTCGCGGGACCTGGCAGAAGTCACGAGATCCAGCCCACCAGGATTGTAGCAGAACCTGGCATGACATCAACCATACAAGCAGGTTCGCAGAATTAAGGCACCTTTTGCTGAGCTCTAACAGATACCGATAGTGCCCAACATCATCATCGATATGAGCTGTTGGCATAGATGCACAGCAACAACGTCAAGTGTCCCAAAGCTGGTCTTTTATATGACATTTGGAGGACACAGCGTACTTGCAAAAAAAAATGTCTAAAGTTTTTCAAAATGTATTGCACATCATATTTTCTAGGTTTTAACACGGGTGTAAATATATTGACTGTGCTTCCTGCAAATTCTACTTCAATGTTGGCTTGACCCACATATCCACTTCATCTCTGATACCATAGCAACAATCATGCTAGCCCTGCTGAGACAACGATGGATTTAAACTTCACACATAATATTCCCCATCCGAATCCAATAGTGGTGATTTCGACGAGCTTGCCGTCATTTCGCAAAATGGGGCCCCATTCCGGCACCTGTTTATTAAAAGGCTTTTTCATACAGCGGAGAACCAATCCTCTCCATCAGCTGATTCGGCCAACGTGATCATTTGCCGTGCGGAAAAATTACAGGCTTAATGCTGAGAATAGTCAGCGTTACCTCCACCACTGTTCTTATGGTGTCCCCTCTGCAGGACCCTGACGTCCAGGCCTGACAGCATAATTATTGGGGTATATGGAAGGATGAGCAGGGACTGTTTTCAGCGCTCACACCCACTGAATGCTCGTTGGGAGGCAGCAGCTGCAAAGTGAACCCTCTCTCTTACTTCTCTCTGCTCAGTGTTTCCCTACTCGTCCTTCGTGCGGCTGTCAGCACAGACCACGTCCTCCTCGCGCTGAAAGCCGTCTTTAAGCCCCGAGTCCGGTCCACAGCCGTCGGCCCCCCAGTTCTATCCATCAGCCCGATAACCATTAGCATTAGGAGCCACCGATCTCGCACGCCGCACTGTACGAGGTGGCCATCGGCGAGTGCAGGGCCCGCCACGTTTCTACCCAGGAGGAATACTGCTCTGTCCTTCTGGGACCCCTCCCCAGGACACGGAGACCTGTGAGAGCCCACTCTGCCCCAGGTTCCTGTGAAGAAGAGCCATTAATTACAGATGATCACTGTTTACATTCCCCATGGCGTTACGACAAGCAGTCGGTGCAGGAGGGCAAGAATGGAGGCCATTCTCACTTAGCATTCACACCAGACAGGGTGCATAACTCTCACTGAGAACCCATCAGAACTAAAAAAAAAAAAGCTAAACAAGGGAAATCCTCTTAACTATAGCCAATTCACATTTAGGAGTAAAACAACCATTAAAGACAGAGTGTAACAATCTCACAATTACCATCACAGTACAGTCAAGAGCAGTAGACGAAGCTCCACATATAGGCATTAGGTAACAATATTATACCACAGGGAGTATAAGCAAACCTGATCTGTAGGCAATAGTGCAAGAACCACCAGCGTCTTCGCTGCAGCTGGGATGCAGTCAGCAATTGAGGAAAAAACAGGCACCTTTTTAGAGAGAAGAGGGAAGAGAGCAGAAGCTTGGTAATAGAACCCAAAGCTGGCTGGCTTGTTTGATGGGATCATATTATTTGTGTAGAACAGTGATATTTTTGTTACTATTATGATCCTGCACTATTGAATTGTCCAGTTTGGGTGTTGGAAGTTAGTAAGCCTTTCACGAGTGGGATGTCCGGCCACAGGCACCACACAACAGTGCCCACCACCAAGGTCAGAATAAGCCTCTGGCTTCAAATAAGGTATAAGCTGGAGTTACCAGAAGACCTGGTATGGAAGAAGAGTTTTCAGTGTAGGTACTGTATTAAAAATCCAACAGGTCACCATTGAAGACTTTAATGGGAAGGAGTCTAATTATGCAGAATATGATGACCAGACTGGGAAGACTGGACAAAAAAACAACACCATGCTGAACTTGTGAAAGGGGTAACGGCAGGTTCCTTCGGAGGAGAAATTTCCAGACCTTTCTTGGCCGCTTCCAGGTCATGAGGTTGCCATTTAGTTTATATGGAGGTTCTGCAACCTTTCGCCTGTTCATGGACCAGGTGTTGCAAGTCTACTCATCACCTGGAAAATGTAATTATCCACAGCAATACCAGGGGGCTGTACTACGAAACGGGGTTACTGGCTTATCAGGGTAACTTGTCAGATTTAAGGTACCACAGTTGAAATGGACTTCATATTCGTTCATTTACATTTTGCCCAGACTACCATAAATCCGAAAAGCCAGTAACCCCGCTTCATAGTTCAGGTCCCCGGTCTGACCAGCACCTGCACTGGCACTCCAACCTCAGTAGAATCCATGAAGCTGGCCTGACCCACAACTGCAGAAATGGGAGATGGGAAATTTGGCCTTAGGTAGATATGGGGAAGCCATCCAGAATAGCAGTAACACTTCAGGGGGCACAACTAAAGTAGTGCACTCTTAACAGTTCGTGTGTTTCATGCAGTTAGTATATTAGTTCATGATTTGCACTTGAGTAGTGATTGAGTAATTTGTCCCCCTTCAAGTAAAGTATCACTGAGCCCAATGTGACCCTTGAAAAGCAGGCTTGGCAACTGCGGTCCTCATTTGTACTATTATTGGAGTATGCAGTGTGTTCGCCTAACAGGTGGGGGCGCCACGGACAGGAAGAGAATGAGGTCTTTCCTGGACCTGGTTGGCTGGTACCAAAGGTTCATTGTAATTTCCACAGCCATTACTAATTTAACTGCTAAATCATCCAAGAACCCAGTAGAGTGGGCATATGTCAGTGAGTCATCCTTTACAACCCTCAAGAGTCAGTCGTGTTCCACCACTGTGCTGCGAATCCCTGCCTACAATCAGCGGTTCCTTGCGGCAGTTGCCTTGGCCCTTGGCATTCGGACCAAGGCAGAAGCTAGAACCTGAGATATGAACTGCTGTCAGGAAAGGGTTAGATGCTCTATGATAAAACAGGAACGTTCTGCTGTGAAGTGGGTCTGGGACCTTTGTGTGCATGTTTTTCACTGAGACATTTTTGTTGCCACTTTATAAGAATCTTTACAGCCTAACTTGACAGAGCTATATGACTGTCACTGATATACACATATAGATACCCCGCACAATCACATCTTTGCTATTGTTGACTGCTGTTTACCAATTTTACGCTAAGTGGTTTAGTCGCATATAGCGTCGCGTGCACGTGGTGTCGCAACCTTTCTGCATAAATTAAATGTAGAGAGGATTTCATCATCTTCAGCATCGCTTATTTATACACCATCTGGCACAAGTTCTCCTGCAATTAGGGCTCGATATGAGATGAGATTAGCCAAGACCGCCAGATAGACGAGGAGCCATCAGCGTAAACAATTATTTTTATCATAGCTGATTTGATTTTTTTGTTCCTGCATTTTAAAGTTAAGCCAATCTGGCACACGACATGTATTAATAACTGTTCTCTCTATTTTTGGGGGGGGGGAGGGCATGAGGGGGTGAAATGCAGAAATCAAACAAAAAAAGGTTTCCGACGCGGATGTTACTGACAAATGTACAATAATGAGATTCCATCCATTCATCGGTGCCTCTTGCAGAAAGATCAAAGCCAGCACTTGAGACACAGAGCTCAGCCGTAATGGAAACAAATAGGTCCCAAGCAGAGCTTTCATCTTCTAGCTCAAGCCGAGAACGTGAGCCATTACCATCTTAGGGTTTGAAGACAAAAAAAGACAAAGTCAATCGATTATTACATTTATTGATTATGGAATCCATTATTTAAACAACTGGTCAGGGCTATTACCAAAGAAAAAATGTTTTAATAATCAAAAATAAAATGTTTATTGCTGCACGATTAAAATGCTTTTGTAATATATTTCTGCAGTTTTTCTCTCATCAAGGAATGAATGAGGTTAAAACCTAAAACGTCCTTTGTATGGTTCAGACCTTTGGCACTCCTGCACTAGGTTCCAATCCCACGTTTCTGTCTCTTTGCAGCAAAAAAACGAAGAAGGCACGATCCAACAAAAACGTTAGCAGCCGATGGGATGATAAGTAAGCTTCGATACTTATGAGCCAAATTATTTTGCTGGGATGCCAAGCATTGATTTACATCTAGCTATCATTTATATGAAAAAAGACTCTTTTTTGCCTTTCAGGATATAAATATATTTCAAGAAATTAAAATGCAATACTTTCATTACTGTTTGCTGGTGGTAACGGCTATGGGGCTAAATTGGAAATACTGACAATACAGCCAGAGGCTCTAAACATTTACACCATAAACCCCATAATCCTTCACTTTAAGGAGCTTGAACTGGGTTTGGATCGTGCAAACTCCTCTTCCCACCACAGCTGTGTGCTTCATTAGTGAGCAGTAATAAATGCATTACGTGCTCAAAAAATGATATTTACAAGGCCCACAAAGTGTGCTGGGACCATTTTATCTCATATACATTTTAGGCTAGCAGTAATTACACTTAATTACTACTGTGCAATCCCTGGGCGCTGGTGTCCTCGATCATTTGGAGATCATTTTGCATGTACCATAATTACTTATTAGCTTGCTGAGAGGCATGTACCTACCTCCCATCCTCCCACCCCCCACGCATCAGGTTGTAGGTCTGAATGCTCCAAATGCACACATCACTTCAAAGGTTTTCTGCTTTTTTTCCTGGGGGCTTGTGAAACACATGTGCGACGGCAGTAAAAAGCAGCTCTGCCTTCCACCTTGTAGCCTGCGGCTGTGCGTCACGCCCCTTTCACGGCTGCATGGAGCCAACTTCGCCTCTTTACGATCGGGGGGGGGGGGGATCAGTCATCTTTTTAGACACTAGAAGAGACTTTAACAAACCTCGTTGTGGCATTTTTTTGTTTATCCCCACGTACTGTGGAGTAGCCCGGAGGATATTCTCACCACATAAACACGTCGATCTCGGTTTGTCATTCTCCAGTAAATGTTCTATGAGACTGGCAGTTCTAAGACCTGTACAAGGCAGGTCTTGTGTGTATGTTGTGTATTGGATTAGGCAATTGGATGTTCAACCATATTGCCCTCTCTCAGACAGCACCTCTTACATGAACCTGCCCTATAGGTCAATTTATTGATATACATGAATTCATTGCTTCGTTGCTGACATGTCAGGATTAACTATTTATTTATTAGCACAAAGTCCCTGCTTCACGCATGTTCTTATTCAGGTTAATTTGGGTGGAGAATTGCGTAAACCCGGAACTTTGTGTTTGCGCATTAGCTTAGCAGTCGTGCACACTTCATAACAATACGTTATTGTTGTAGTCAGAAACACACTCAGCGTGAGCTGTCAAAGCCCTGTGCTGTGAGAAATCTGGGGGGGGGGGGGGGGGGTGTGCAGATAAGCAGATTAGGAAACAGGGTTCCTGAACACGAGGTCACCAGTTCATGGCCCATGGTCATCAGTGAAATTTCACCCGTCGGGCCCCTGAGCAAGGCCCCTAACTGCTCCAGGGACTGCTGACCCTGCTATTCAGCACCCACTGAATAAAAGAATGCAAATGAGTGTGAGTTCTATAAAGTTCTATTATTAATAAAAAATCTACACTAGCTGTTTAAGTTAAAAGAAGCAAAACTATTTTTCATCAAATACTTAAAATACATTTAAGGAAAATGAACAAATTATATCATCAAGCTCAAACCTATAAAGTTGTGGTTTCTGGCAGATCTTATAACAGCAGAGCACGTGCACAGAAGGCGGACATCGTCTATTTGAAGCCCCAAAACTATGGAGCACTTCTTGCATTCTGTTGACAGTCAGTTTTGTGACTGAGAGTTAGCAGACGCCTCAGGTTTAGTGGTGTGCACTCATCCGAGGAGACGCCCAAGGAGACACCCAAGGAGTCACTTGAGGAGTGACCTAAGGGAGCTACCCGAGGAGTCGGCTCCTCAGCGCCTCCTCCACACTAGGGCTACGCTAGCAACAGCTCCGTTTCTACTGTCTTCAGAAAATCAGGTCAATCACATTCACAATTAACCTTCGTTACTCTCTAATTTCACCCCTCAGCACCGGCACCTGAGAGCAACTTTGGTAATAATAACTTTTGGGTCTTTTCAGCGCATCAGTTGATGAACCAGTGAACCAATTACAATGTACCTGAGTGACCACGTCATTAAGTTCTTACAAGTCCTGGCATGAACTCCCTCCTTTGAAAATCAAAATCAGCAATGACTGACTCTTGGTTGATATAATGAGAAAGGTTTAACCCTTAACAGCGACTCTTCTTTTCAAAACCATATAGTTATATTTAATGGAATGAATAGGTTTTCTAAAATTCAAACATTATTTTTAAACTATAATGCAAATAAGTCGTAAGGTTTGCACTCAATCAGTGTTCATATATTGTATTGTAACATTGTACTTGTTTTCCTCAATTTTCTCAATTTTACATTCTTTCTAACATATAATTATATATGTGTATTATCTATGAATGTATGTGATATTATGTATAGTTAGGGATAACATGCAGTTCTTTGTGGTGCTAATATAAATAAATTAGTATTTACCTCATGACTTCTTGTTTCAAAGATTTTAGGGTGACATTGAGACATCGTATAAAGCAATACAAGAAGGAAAATTAATAACAAATAAAATCCAAAGGTCAGTTACCTGTTTTTAAGTACAATTTGGGTTTTAATTTGAACAAACAAGAAGTTATGCAGTTTTCCCCACCGCAGTTTGTGTCCCAGGAGTCGCTCTTTATCGACGGAATTTCTCAAAGCTACTGAATATAAAAACTACGGTACACCTGCAGATCCTGTCTCATTTGCATTTGCTCAGAGGCAAAACAAAGACAGGGCAAATTGAAATGTTCATATTGAAATATTCAGACCCCTCATTATCCAAGCATTCCAAAAGAAAAAAAAAAGAAGCAGTTTTCAGTTCATGCACGTAGCTGCTTGCTTTGTAGCACATTAAGAAAAACAAATAGGACGAAAGAAGAACTGAAGGAGGTAAAACGCTCCACGTACAAGAATCAGGCTAGGACCGCAGTGGTAATTCTTAAGTTCCTGATTTTGGATGGCGAAAATCCGAGTGAATTTCTGTTGTCACGTTTGATGTTTACTGCTGGCCCAGATCACAGTCACAGCCAAACGTCCCATAAGCGCCCGTCTGCTGACACGGAGCGACCTCCCTCCTTCTTGTGACGCTGAGGGGCTGGGGGGTCGCAGTCCACATCTACAGATCGGTGCCCTGTCTTGGATTTCATTCAAGGGCATGGCATCCTCTTTCCACATGGCCCAGCTGGAGGATGCACACATAGTTTCTTTTTGAATGCATTCACATTGCTTAACAAATTGCGCAGACAGCATAAAATTAATTGGATACATCCCAAATTCCCAGGGAAAATAAAAAAATCTTCACCCCTGAATATTTATCAAGGATCCAACTTTTATGAGCAATTCTGTAGTCACTGTAACTGCAGTCATTGTAACTGTAGTCACTGTAACTGCAGTCACTGTAACTGTAGTCACTATACTGTAACTGTAGTCACTGTAACTGTAGTCACTATACTGTAACTGTAGTCACTGTAACTGCAGTCACTGTAACTGCAGTCACTGTAACTGTAGTCACTGTAACTGCAGTCACTCTGTGCGTTAATCATACAGTGAAGGTTTAAATGCGAAGTTTTAGAGCTTTGAAGAGACTGCATCGAAGAGTTTAAAAAAGGTTTTCCCATGAACTGGAATTTCTGTAAATTTTTCTGAGTTCTGATTGGTTATAAAATATAGGAAGGAATTATTTAAATTAGTCTGGACTGCACGTGGAGCGGGGCTGGTGTCGGCACATGGGCTCTGAGTTTAGCAAATTTTAACTACAGTTTTGCTCTTTGAGATAAATTTAACGCCATTTCTAGACACAGTATCAAAATATATGACCTGATAAACTGAATGGCACCAAAACAGATGACGGCAGGTGTGTAAATCATACACAAAAGGAAACAGGAAAATTTAAAAGCAAATTAATTTTGCCCTTTCTAAATTATAGTGGATAATATCCTACAATACTATATATTATTTATTAAATCTTTTATTTAGATCAGTATATTACATTTACCTCTACCTTAATAAAATATAAGCTTGTTCAATAATTTGAGGGGGTGGAATCGGTCAGGTGCAAAGTAAGACCTTAATGAGTATCATTTCCAAACTGTGAGTCAGAATCATTCAGAAATTAACGTACATGTTACAAGCCGAAAATAAATATCTATGTTTATTTTATAAGTTTCCCACAGCATTTTGTCATCCCTGGAATGTATACCATGCACATCCAAGCCTTTCATAGAAAATTTCATCATAAAATATATCATAACGAATAGCCAGTTGGAAGAGTCATTCCACTGTAGACAATTGTGTTTGAACCCTTCCGGCCAAAGTTCATATGCAGCTGGCCAGACACAAGGGTTAAACTGCAGAGAAGCACAATGGTGTTACTATGGCAGTCACACTGATGGCAGTCAAGTTTCTTACATATAGTGGAAAATACAGGATGGGTCTCCCTTACATAACAATCCATATTGTGAGAGAAAAACAATGACACTAAACAGTGCTACCCTGATGTGAACTCAGTGAGCACATTC
The DNA here is from genome assembly GCA_019775895.2 of Stomatorhinus ivindoensis. Classification (NCBI taxonomy): domain Eukaryota; kingdom Metazoa; phylum Chordata; class Actinopteri; order Osteoglossiformes; family Mormyridae; genus Stomatorhinus; species Stomatorhinus ivindoensis. The sequence goes on along the minus strand of JABFEB020000045.1, from coordinate 19,489,792 downwards.
ATATTAAAAAAGGAAAGAAAACAACAAACAGTGTGTCAAATGAACCTATGGGGGCTCAGAAACGTTATGAGGATGACATCATCCATTTGGCTCAGCACTGTTCTGCTTTGCCGAAGAGTATTAAGGAATCACACAGTAATTACAGTGTTATTATTTACAAAGGCAGCCTTAATAGCTCATGGAATGGAGGAGGAGAAGGAGGTCTGTGATATGTGGTTTTAGAAATGACTCTTTCCCTCGATCGTTCCTTGACACACCATCGTGTTAATCTTCCCATCCTTGACATCAGGCTGAATAGTAGGCGTGGTCATTTAATGCTGGGATTCCTGCCTTTGCTACTAACCCTCTTACAGAATTGCTCATAAAGTATTCCAGCCCTCGGCAGTCACTCGCACCAAGGGCGGCACTGTGGTATACAGCTAGCCGAAACACAGTCACTCGCACTGAGGGCGCCACTGTGGTATACAGCTAGCCGAAATACAGTCTCTCGCACCGAGGGCGGCACTGTGGTATACAGCTAGCCGAAACACAGTCTCTCGCACCGAGGGCGGCACTGTGGTATACAGCTAGCCGAAACACAGTCACTCGCACCGAGGGCGGCACTGTGGTATACAGCTCGCCGAAACACAGTCTCTCGCACCGAGGGCGGCACTGTGGTATACAGCTAGCCGAAACACAGTCACTCGCACCGAGGG
>JABFEB020000045.1:19471755-19488833 GCA_019775895.2 Stomatorhinus ivindoensis | reverse complement strand
CTGGTATACAGCTAGCCGAAACACAGTCACTCGCACCGAGGGCGGCACTCTGGTATACAGCTAGCCGAAACACAGTCACACGCACCGAGGGCGGCACTGTGGTATACAGCTAGCTGAAACACAGTCACTCGCACCGAGGGCGCCACTGTGGTATACAGCTAGCCGAAACACAGTCTCTCGCACCGAGGGCGGCACTCTGGTATACAGCTAGCCGAAACACAGTCGCTCGCACCGAGGGCGGCACTCTGGTATACAGCTAGCCGAAACACAGTCACTCGCACCGAGGGCGGCACTCTGGTATACAGCTAGCCGAAACACAGTCGCTCGCACCGAGGGCGACACTGTGATATACAGCTAGCCGAAACACAGTCACTCGCACCGAGGGCGGCACTGTGGTATACAGTTAGCCGAAACACAGTCGCTCGCACCGAGGGCGGCACTGTGGTATACAGCTAGCCGAAACACAGTCGATCTGGCAGGAAACCTTGCGTAACAAGATGATGCATCTCAAATGAGCTTTTCCTGAGAAAATGTCTACATTTACCTTTTAAAGAAACAAAAAGATTGATATGTCTATGTCATGCAGACGGGAGAGCTCAGTATTAATATTCAAAAACGCCAGATACCATCACTCCAGTGTTAGAAAGCAAAAAGAGTTCCATCCATCCTAAACCTGAGAGCAAATATTACAATAACCCATATCACATCATTCGTCTCTTTAACAAATAAGTCATTTTAATCAACAGCCAGAAAGCAAAGATGCGATACAGTTTTGTCTAGCCTTAGTTATTGAAATTATATAAAGTGGGAAATAAAAAGAGAATAAACGAGATATTTCTCTAAAAAACATTCCAAGGTAATTTGCTTTTAACTTTCAATTCAACTACTAGATTTCTATTCTTTTTTTCCTCTTTCTCAGTAAGCAAACCAATTTTATAAAGTACATGCATCCAACAACTGGCAAGCTTTAAAAAAACCTACTCTTCCCCTTTGCCCTTTTTACACGATCTGAAAAAACCATATGTACAGATACATATACCATATATTAAATCTCCTTTTAGAAAATGAAAAATAAATTGAAATAAATTCTAATATCCATCACACACCCATTTTTTGACATTTAATGCACATGCTCTGGTTGGCTAGTATTTTGGCATGATTACATCGATGTAAAAGAACCCAGTCTCCTGTTTCTAAATATAATTGCTTATAGAAAATAATACTTGATGCTTTAAAGTCATTTTTAAATTATTTCTGTCTCTACTGTGGCACTGGAATCGCACAGCTGCGATCAATTCAAGTCATGGTAAAACAGACATATGCACTTCGAAAATAATTCCCTCCACCCATCCTTTAACTGAAGCTTAAGGATGCAGGAGTGGGTATGACACGGTATTACTCTAACCCGTCCAAAGTGGGAGGGTGAATGTGTTGCATGTGTAAGATAATAAGGTATGATCTTTTTTTAAATCGTCTGGAAGGAAAATAAAATGAAAAAGACGTTTATATATCCATGCGTCATGCCTTGCATCCCTCAGCCGTGAGTGATGCAAACCAAACGTGTGTTGGTGTGTGTCTTTTTTTGCGTGTGCGCATTAATGTGTGTGAGTATCGGAACCCAAAAAAAAGTGCTAAAACGACATTTGGTGGGAGCAGCATTTGGAATCTAAGTTATAAATCGAAAAGCTAAACGTTATTGTAGGCTCAAATCGATTTCCGCCTTTTCATTAGCCGGTGATTGTCTGTGAAGCTATGGAGGCCGGGAGAGACCGAGCTGATGGGAGATGGGAAGAAGCTGTTCTTCAAGGTGCTGGGGGAGATCTCCTCAATTTTGTAGGAGACCGAGTGAAAGTATTGGGGGTTCAGCTGGGAGCTGAAGGAGTTCTGCTGGGAGACGACGCGGCTGGTGAACTCGTGCGAGCGGTAGCACATGCACGAGCAGACGGACTGCAGGTCCGTCACGTCGCCCTTGTAGCGCTGTCTTCCATGCTGGGAGTCCTCCTGGATGTGAATGATCATGCTGTTGCGGTTGCCCGCCAGCGAAGCCCGCTCCTCCGCGTCCCGCCGCTCATCCTCACTGTTCATGGTCAGGAAGCGAAGGACCACCAGGTTCAAGAAGGCCCCGATGACCGTCAGGCCCACAAGGATGTACATGAAGCTGAAGGCCACATATAGGGGCTTCCTCTGCAGGGCCCGGTTCTTCTGAAGAGCCACAAAGTCCCCGAATCCTATGGTAGTCAATGTGATAAAACAGTAGTAATACGACTGGAAGAAGCTCCAGTCCTCGTAATGTGAGAAGGCGGCAGCCCCGATGCACAGTGTGCCCATGCAGGAGAAGAAGCCCACCGTCACCATGTTCTCCATGGAAACGTCCGTGATCCGCATGCCGCAGCACTTCTTGATGCGCTTCAGGAGGTACTTGACGAAGGTGTTCATGCGCTCACCCAGGCTCTGGAACATCACCAGTGTCAGTGGGATGCCCAGGACTGCGTAGAACATGCAGAAAGCCTTCCCAGCGTCCGTGCCTGGGGCTGCATGCCCATAGCCTATGGGGAACACAAGCAGCAAATGGTAATTAGGGTCTGTCTATGCAAAGAGACACCTACTGAATACCTTGAACGCCCAGCTCTAATTGCACTCTTCCGCTCCATTCCCAAGGAAACAAATGTCCACTTGGCCTTGTTTACAAAGTATGTGAAATTAATCCTTCTTTGCTGCTACAAAAGGTGTGAAATAAGATTCTGACAAGGGACTGAAATGACCCATTTATCTTATCAGGGTTCAAAGATTATGGACATGTTTAATTAGCTAGAAGTTTCTTCCCTTGTTGAGTATTAGAGGGGTTGGAATCATGGATGTTATTGATACAAGAAAGTTTAAAAGTAGCCAGTAAAGCTTTTAGCTTAATTGGACTTCGGATCCAAGACCAAACTGCTGACTCACTTAGACATCACCGTGGTTATATAATGAAACTGGCCCTCATATTTAAGAAAAGTGGAAGGACGTTTATAGAAAAGAAAGAGTCTTTGAGGAATGGAAGTGTGGCTGGTTCCTGGTTGGCACAAGACATACATTTATCCATTCAGCCGGCAACCACTTATCCTAGACAGCATCACAGAGGGGTCTGGACCCTAATCCAAGGCAGCATGAGTGCACGGCAGGGGTGCACCTTGGACAGGATATCGATCCATCGCTGGAATGCTGCAGGCAAATTACAGATGCCAATTCGCCTGCATGTCATTGGATTGTAGGCAGAAACCCCACACAAGGCAGGAAAGAACATACATACACACACACACACGTTTGTAATCATATAATTGTGGGGATTTTCCATTCATATGGGCATAACTCTAATCCCTACAATGACGACCTTAACCTCTACCCATACTTAAGCACAAGTAATCAAACAAAATACAAGACTTTTGGCATTTATAGTTTTTGATTGCATTAACAAATTTTTACAAAACTGAGTTTCCCTATGTGCGGAATGGAAAAATGTCACCCACAAGGTTAAAATGACAGGTTTTTTTTATCACATTGTGGGAACATATGGTCCACACAATGGAGTATATACATCATATAGACAAACGTATTGGGACATACTTCTTAATCACTGAATTCAGGTGTTTCATTCAGAACCATTGTCACAGGTGTATATAACCAAGCCCCCAGCCATACAGTCAGGTTTACAAACTTTGGTAAAAGAATGAGTCATTCTGAAGAGCTCAGTGAATTTAAGCATTCCTCCTGAGCCCCCACCCATTCATTTATGTCCATTGTAGTGGACATTTTATATCCTCCTGAGACCCCACCCATTCATTTATGTCCATTGTAGTGGACATTTTATTTTTGCATCTATCTTTTCACTGATGTAAGGAAACATATTTATTCCTGTTGTACACTAAAGAGGACATGCTGTGAAATTAAAAATAAAAATACATTTGAAAAAATCTAAATTGTAAGATGTCTCATTTCCTCCAAAGACAAATAACCTAAATTGAAGGACACTTTTTTCCTTGGGTCTCAGGAGGATATTGTCATAGGATGTCACTTTTACAATAGGTCAATATGTGAAATGTCTTCCCTGCTAGATATTCCATGGTTGACTGTAAGTGGTATTACTGCAAAATGAAAGCGATTGGGAACAAGAAAACTCAGCCACGAAGTGGTAGGTCACAGAAAGGACCAGAGCAGGGGTACCAAGCGCTGAGGCTCATAGTACATTAAAGTCACCAACGCCCTGTTGACTCAATAACAAGAAGTTCCAAACCTCCTCTGGCATCAACTGCAGCGCAAAAACTGTGCGCTGGGAGCTTCATGGAATGGGCTTGCAAGGCTGAGCCGCTGCCTGCAAGCCTCACATCGCCAAGTGCAGTGCCAATCGTCGGAGGGAGTGGTGTAAAGCACGCTGCCACTGGACACTGGGGCAGTGGAAACCAGTTCTGTGGAGTGATGAATTACGCTTCTCTGTCTGGCAGTCAGATGGATGAGTCTGGGTTTGGCGGATGAGAGGAGAACGCTACTTGCCTGACTGAATTGTGCCAACTTTAAAGTATGGAGGAGGAGGGATAATGGTATGGGGTTGTTTTTCAAGGACTGGGCTTGGCCCCTTAGTTCCAGTGAAGGAACTCTTAATGCTTCAGCATATCAAGACATTTTGGGCAATTCTATGCTTCCACCTTTGTGGGAGCAGTTTGGGGAAGGACCTTTTCTTTTATGTCATGACTGTGCCCCAGTGCACAAAGCAATGTCCATAAAGACATGGTTGAGTGAGTTTGGTGTGGAAGACTCTGACTGGCCAACAGAGAGCCCTAACCTCAACTCCAGATCGTGAGCCAGGTTTTCATGTTAAACATCAGCACCTGACCTCACAAATCCTCTTCTGGGATGAATGGGCAGAAATTTCTACAGACACACTCCAAAATCTTGTGGAAAGTTTTCTCAAAAGAGTGGAAGCTATTATAGCTGCTAAGGGGGGACCAACTCCATATTGATGCCTACGGATTGAGAGTGGGATGCCATAAAGGTTCCTGTAGGTGTAATGGCCTGGTGTCCCAATGCTTTTGTCCATATAAGAGTGTATGCCCCCTCCATCACATACACACACAACAGAGATAAAATTCAAAAGCTCTCCCTGAGTGGAATGAATACATAGCACTATTCACTGAGCCACCACTGCATAGCCAATATATGTTTGCTTGAGTGCATGCAGACCACTGCATTTCAGGACGCCATCTTGACAAAATACCACATATTTTCACTTTCCACAAATTAAAAGTAAGAAAGTAAAAAAAAATTAAATCATTTTTAAAAATCACAAAACTTCAGCTTCAAGAAGAATTTTATACAGAGCATTCCTTCAATTCATGATATATTTATTAGCTCATATTTCATTTCCCAATCTTTTTCAGCCCTTCGGTGCTAATAAAGTGAGATGTATTATTAATCCAACATGCGGCAGATTTCCGCTCCATATTTGCAGTCTTAGTGAGCCTCATGCCGTCTACCTGGGGATGCAGACAGATACTTTTAATTTGCCTGTTACACATCTTTGTACAACCATGGTTTGTTGTTTTTTTTCATACTCTAACATCAGTTCAGACACCATGTCAAATGGAACAGTTTGAAGTCGTGTTTTTTGAAGCACTTTCTGATTTCCATACCATTCGTAAGGATAGGTACATCCGTAGGCTGCCCTTTGTTCAAAAGCCATACATCAAAACAATGGACTTTGATTAACTTAAATAGGACAAAGAAAAATAAGCTTCAAGCTGATAGGAAACTGGCACTTTACTTAACAGCAGTTTGAATACATGTGTTTCTCGCGAAGCTGAGCATGCTGCAAAGCTGTGGGTTGGAATCCAACCCTGGCTTTCCATCCATCCATCCATCCATTCATCTTACAATCATTTATTCAGTACAGTATCACGAGGCCTTTATCTATTTCTTTGTCTTTGTCTGTGGCGTTTAAGGTATTCCAGTAAAGAACTGAAATATAAGACCCTGATCATTTGGTAAAGGGATGTTTTAATACAGCCAGAACTAACACAAAGAAAACAGGCTCTTGTGACTCCAGCAGAATTATTTCTGTGACGGGTTCCGGCGCAGTATTTACCGGGCCCTTTCGGGGTCGCCGTTGCGTCACCGCCCCCTTCCTTCACACGCTAATTGAAGGCGGCGAATTCCTCCACCGTAGATAAAGTGCACGGGCTGGCGGCGGTTCAGCTGCAGCCTGACTGAGCGATCTGAGTTATGCGTCGGTGGCTTCTGCGTGCGCCGTTATTAATTTTATTTTCTACTGCCTAAGAAATTCGCGACGCCGCGCTCCCCGGGGAAATCAGCTTCCTGACGCCGTGACTGGCTGACGAGAGGAGATACCCAGAGGGGCTTGGAGGGTCGCTTCCCCTATCCACATTCGATGGCTTGTTTGCCGTTTAATTGCTCTGCTTGATTCATAAATTGCTTAACAGCAAAACGATCCCAAAGGAGAAATCACTTAATATTTACACTGATTTTGTTTATGTGTGTCAGTCATTATAGAGTTCAAAGGTTTGGCCAAACTCAAAGCGTGCCATACGCTTCTGCAATAAATGATCTGTAGGAAACTGGATGAAAAGGCATGAGCATGCAGTGGAACTCAGATTCGGATCACGTTTTGCTCTATAGTCACATCCTTCGGTTGCACGGTAGAGTTCATGCCATGGCTTCAAGGTGGCACTGTGAACCATGGGGGCAGCAGCTAGGGGTCGTGGAAGGCGGAATCCGCACCCCGGCCGACGGGACCCCCAGAGTTACTGAACACTGTGCTACAACTGATCTTACCGTCTTATGAATTCACTCTTTAGTTCATCTAGGAATCCATAAAAAAATAGAATTGTGTTTTCAAAAGTATTTTTCTAATTTTTTAGAATTTATTTTCATTTATAGCTATATCTCGTCACATGACAGTCTTTCTAGTTGTATTTTTGTCAGGAAGTATTAATGATAAACATTATTTATTTGTTCACAGTACCATCCCGGAAAAAAATTAAATCCATAGTCGGATTTTCATTATATTTCCCCTGAATTAAAGCAGGATCATTTCAACATAAATGGAAACAATTTTCTGTTCTTGTTCTCCTCATCTCCATTAATTATGTTAATGATGTTTTTCTACCTAAGTTCTTAATTATCCCTTGTGTGGCTCATTGATGTTTCATCCTTAGTCTACTTTTCAGGTTTTTTTAAACTGCTACTGTGTACTGAATTTTTGAGGAACACAAAACAGAGTTCACGTTGTACAGATTTCCTGTGTGAGACACTCCGACACCCCCCGTTAAGCCCCCGCAGTTCCCTATTAAAATAATTCTATTTCTTTCTTTTTTTTTTTTACAATTAACAAAAATCTCTAGACAATTTCGTCGCAGACTCATTAAGCAGGATAATTATTATTGATTATTATGGTTTCTGGTTCCTGTAGAATTTATACGATTCCTGGCGAGTAATTATAATTTAATTAATTATTTTGACATCGGTAATTAAGCGAAAAGTTGTATTTCATTAGCAGCCCCGACTTGACTGAGACGACGGGATTTCATACTGAGGTTCGGTGACTAATGCTGTTCGTCCGGGAGACTAGTGCCGCTGCATTCGCTCTGTTCGTGTAGCTGTCGTACACGAATATTGGTCTGTGTCTTTCCTACGGGCTGAGCTGCCATTTCATGGTGAAGACTGGCCTGCTCCTCTCAGGAGCCCAGCGAGGTGACCACCCACATGCATAACAGTGCATTATTAACAAACCCCTGCTATCGCGGTCTGACATATAAATGTACAGTACAGGTGTCAGAGGAGTATCACATTGGGGGGACACACATGCAATAGTCACATCGTAAAAGGACGCGGTTTATAAAGATTTTAAAGGGTACAGTTCACAAAAACATATAAAAATAACTGGTCTATATGATGAAATGATTCTGTCTAATACATAACTACAATCTCCATTAGGTATATGTTTGGTCCTGTCGCTCCGCATGTGCGGCCAGTCGGCCTCAGCAACACGCATATGCATAATAAAAGAAAGGGTAGTGGTTCAGTGAATAGTGCTAAAAGCTTATTTTTTGGGAAGGAAGAGGGGCGTCTGCCGATATTTGGTGGGACGCGTCCCCCTACTTCCGACATCCCTGAGTGTAACAGATTATGTTCTGACTGTAATGTAAGAGAGCACGGTGCCATTTTACTTACTGCTGTTATACTTCCTTTAGCATGGTAAATAGGGTTGCCACCGTTGATTTGTGAAAAACCGGGACACACTGACTTTTTTTTCTCTATCGCCACTCTTGTCTCCTTGATCCCTTTCGATGTCAGATTTTTTTTAATAAGTACATATTGTCTACCTAATATGTCCAAGGCTATACTCCCTTTAGCAATGAGAACATTATTATGCGCATCATAATAAATTATAAACAACCTTTTTACTTAATGAATTTGGACAAGCTAACACTGACATTTCTCACCTCATTTCTGTGTGTATCTCTCATTCCTTTCTGCTGCTGCGCAAGTCCCTGCTGTCCCTCAATAAATGCTTTACTCTCCAAGCATGATCATTTAACCTGCTTTTCCTTAATATTTCATTGAAAATTTGGATGGATACGAAACACGGAGAACGTGGAGGGGGTATTCCATAGATCACTCTTTTTCATTAGCCAGATATATAAGGATTGTCCAATAAGAAGGTCGCTTATCTCTCCTCCTATATGTCCGTTATCACGTTTTGCTTAAGTTTTCCAGCTAACTGGGAAATTTTGCTTTGTGCAATATCCCCCAAGTCTGTTTGGTTGTCTCTTATCCACTCAGAAAAGTTTCCTGTCTTCGCACCATCGGAGTTGAACAATGAAATCACATTTTTTATGTGGATGTAGATGCGCACGACAGACCGACATTCCGCGCAGTTGCTAGGTAACAAGTTAAGCTTCGTATTTATGCTACCAATCAAATAAAAGTACAGACAATCCAGTTGTCGCTGTTTTTATACCAGTTTTAAACAATTTACAGATACAGGATTTGATATATAAGCATGACCAAGAAGAAAATAACCATTGGTAGAAGGAAAATGCGTGAGGTTTTATATGAAACTACGAAGTTCTAAATTAAACATGTTCACAGAAAAACCGGGACAGTTCGTGTCCCGAGAAAGGATATTATTTTTCCGGGACAGTTGCTCAAAAAGGAGAACAATTCCGGGAAAACCGGGACAGGTGACAACTCAAACAGTAAAGGATCTCGAAGAACTTTCGCATTGCTAAATAACAGATAATAAATCAGAAAGTATCACATGAACCGGTGGCCTGCATCACAAAGCGAGATTTGTTGATTAGCTAGATAACTTGTTGGATTTAAGGTATCTCAGTTTAAACTGACGTTGTATTCAAACAATTACTTTTATTCTAGACTACTTTAATTCCAACAATTCCAAACAATTTTGCTAACCCCGAAATCCCGATTCATGCCCATAGGCCTCACGTACGGTAGGTGTCACCGTAATAGGTATGTAGCGCTGCATAATATAAATACATAATGGGACTAAATGACTACCAGTATATTTATTCAATGAAAAAATAATTATTTCGATATTTACGTAATTTTAGAGGTAGAATGTTTAGTGTATGTAGAGGTATAATCCCACAATGATACATGAAAGCTGAATTGAAGTAATGGTAGGTAACTCGATTTACAATTTCTGTGCTCCTAATGTGCTCAGCGGGTGGGGTAATTATGGTCCCATTTAGGTCTGTTTCTATTTCCTGTCCTCCGCAGCGTGTTTGATGTTGTGGATCAACACTGAAGTTTCCATCGCAGGTCTTGTGTCTGGTTCCCTTATTGTGTGCGTCCTGATATTATAATCCCATTCTGCGGTTGTCAAGGAAACCGAGCATTGCGCACTCCTCAGGTGTGTCTGCGTGCGAGGGGAAATTAATAATGTCTAAAACGTAATCGCATACGAGGAGCCCACAGACGCTCGCCTTTTCAGAGTGCTGAAGTGTTTGTCATACAAGCAGTCTCCTCTGCATATTTCGAAAAGCTTATAGGCATGCTGTTAATGATTGTGAATTCTTCACATAGCTGCTATTCATGAGTTGTTTATGTAAAAATAATCCTATTGAGCAACAGTGGTGAAAGCTAAAGTAGTTTATATATCACTATATGCATCTTATTATAATTATAAAATGTGTCATTTCATTTAAAACTGCGTCAAAGACGTTTTCTCTAAGTATAAAGGGTCCCATTTACATTACTGTTCAGCTCCAATTCACATTTTTGTCCTGTTTAGTTGTGATTGGTAAAGCTTTCGATTATAATTATGCAACTGTAAGCTAAAACAGGACAAAGTTAAAAATAACAAAGGAACACAATACAGTACATAATATCTATTGTAGAAGCTTAAATACCTAAACTGAGTATTTAGTAGATTATATTCAGGGCCATTATTGACTGCATCGATAAACGCATTACAGGATCTCATTATTCGGAAGGAGGAATCAGTAGATTGTCACTCCATTTTTGTTAAATGAGACCTGGAATAGAGATGCAGGGAAAAAATGATTCAACCTTCAACAAAATTGTCCCTATTGAATTGGACTCTTAAAACCAGGAAAAAAACAGGATATTATGGTACACTGATTAAGTAAGAACAAAATGACATACATATCTCTTGCTCCTGTCCATAGAGCTGCGCGCCTGGGGTGGGCCCTGAGCGCGCAGCCACCCAGTACTGCGTAAGCAGCGATGATCGATGGATGGAGAGATGACAGTCAAGATTATGTGCACCTTCAGGTTAAACTCAGGCACTCCTTTGCGTTATTAGGAGAAAAGAATATTCTTATATGCCTGTGACCTTATGCCCCCTGGCTATATTTGCACAAGCACCTGGGTTAATTTACTTTCCCCCTGCTGGCCTATTGCTTTATTCATGTACACAGCACGCTTAATTACTCCAAGGTGGAGCAAGGCATGGCCAGCGGAAGGGCTTTTTGGTGCGACTATTTGAAGGGCCAAGCCGACTGTAATTTTCGGAAGAGTATTAATGACACTAACAGACACTAACTGCAACCAGGCCTGGACTTTTCACTGTAGGAGCTCGGGATGAAAGCTCAGTGAGAGTAGCCTGTGTCCTGCCCTATGACTTCACTGTCTGAATTACTGACAGGTCAGGCTGCCTGTCCCTTTGAGGAGGGATCAGGACACTCTCTGTATCATTCTGAAGTCGCTCTGCTTCTACATCAGCCTCTATTGCCGTCTTGTGGTTTATTTAGCTCTTACCAAAACACTACAGTGACGTACAGGTGGAAAACACTGCTGGTTTCACAAAAAAATAACCTTATTTTATGGCATTTCTATGTATTTTTAATGAATAATAATAATGATGATGATGATGACAATTTGTTGATCCCTAACAGGGAAATTCCCGTTTCGTCTACCCCATCTTACTCTCCATTTAGCTTATTTACCATACGTAGGTGATAGCAAGCTTGACAGCGAATATCCATGCCTGTGTTTATTCAATTAACAGCTCTTAAAAAAGTTCTTTACTATAGATTTTGATATCATGCAAACCAACTACACTACTCTTTCGCCCAGAATGAAGATTGTATCCACATAACAGATGTTAATGTGATTCTTTAATAAATGCATGCCAATTGATGAAAGAGAGAAGGCTTTCTTTCTTTCTTTAAGGGACTGTGCCGAGTGATGCAGAAGAAACCTCGCACTTAAGTATTTGGATTATAAAAATACTGCGGAAACCTAAACATGATCATATATGATCGTGTGACTTGGGCTTCTGTCTCTGAAATGGTCATCATGTGCAGAAGGAGATCTTGCAGGATGGATGATCTACTTTACCTCTTAATCTTTCCATTTTATCTTGTTCAGTCTCTGCAATTTATGATTACTTTGTGAGTCATTATATTGAATTAGTGCTATTAAAAGGTTCTAAAAGCCCTGGCTCATTGGATGTAATCAAAGGAACGAAACTCAACCCAACAATCAATGATGTGTAACCCTAACGAGAAGCTAATCTGACGCTGGAAATGGGATTCCCCAATTTGCTGGTGTAGCCAGGAGGAAGCTTTGCCTCTGTTGAGACGACAGACTTACAAACCAACATGAAATGGCCTGTAGGTGCGAACAAAGTAAGAGGACTTGGCAATCTGTCCATGGTATGTAAGCCACTTCCACACTCCCTGGTTCCTAGGGGATAATTGTGTGCACAGGGGTTGTGTACACACATCAATAACAACCCTCGCCTGTCATGCCCCACGACGTCGCAGAACCACACGATGGTTGAGGTTACTCTCTTTGGTGGGTTCAGTTTGGTAAGAGACACTGGCAGTTAGGTGTCTTACATTGTACGGTTCAAAGGCACAGTTAAGCAAAGTAGAAAATGGAACTGTAATTCTTAGCCACTTTGAGCTTCTCTATCATTGTGTAGGTAGTTTCTCTACTGGACAATCCACACGTTAATTAACTTTCATTTGTAGAGCAGAACACTTGAAATGAGCAAAATTAATTGTGCCTGGGTACGACTTGCCGCGCCTATCAGAGCTGTTTAATTTATTTTTCCTTTTGTAGCGATCGTTTTGTTCCTTTGCTTTCCTCAAGTGAACGCGAGGCAGCTCTTGTACCTAATAACATTCTCTGCCTCACTATGTACCGAGTGCTGCTAAGCAACCAGAATTAGTGCACCACCTCCTACAACTAGCTCCGTGTCAGTGCTTATTGTTTTTTTTTCCGTATTGAGGAGTAATGCGAGCTTTGCTTTCTCTCAGGTTACCCCACCTTCCAGAGGAGGGCACCGCAGATTAGCGGCACGACTCCCGGTAACCGTCGATTACGCTGCGCTCTTAACTCCGCGTGGTGCGTTAAACATTACACAGGTTTGTCCCGGCGACTACAGCCGCGCCAAACTGATGATGTAAGCTGTGTGACACCGTTCACGGGTCCTACGGGTCAGGTGATTTAGCTGGGCACTATCACATACTCTCCCGGGCACAGGAGCCCTTTAGTCTCTGTCGCTCTGCTCATTTATCTTCGTTGCCCCTCAGTTGCCCCTGCCATTCAGCTCTAAGGCTCTTAGCCTGAATTGAGCAATGGGGAACCTCTCCCAGCAACAAAGTCTGAAAGACAGGGAGTCAAACAACCTGTATCCATGCACACATAGGAGAGCAACATTCCCCTTAGATTGCCATTGGGTTATATACCGTCTTTCCAACTTCAGCAGTGTTTTGTCCAGTTTGATTGCTGCTGATATTAGTACAGAGGTTATCATCTAAAGCTGTGAGGGTCTGTCTAAATGCTGGAAGCAATTTCATGTTTAACCAACCTGCCACGAGTCAAGCGTGGTCCAAACACCAGCACCACTCTTCGTACGGCTACCTGTTCAAAAGTAAGTAGCAGCCATTTGGACCCCACATATTGCTCAGGATAATCCCCTTTACTGTGCACTATTAACAGACCAGCTGCAGAATATGTAGAATATTGCGTTTATTTCACAGGGTAAGAATTTGCCCTGTTTGGGTAGATTCCCATGAATGTACCCTGGGGGTGGTATAACAATCACGTCTCCCCCGAAAAACCCCTAAGTCACTTGCATTTTGCTAACTGAAATGGCTGTGGTCATCGTCCATCCATCTGCCTTCTGCGCTGTCATTCTACCCAGTGATTGGCTTCCAGACTGTAGTCAGGATGACGTTCATTACGATAATGCTGATTGGTCCCATTACTCCATTCATTATAAATCAGTGTAAAATAGTGTCACATTGTTAAGTGTTCTTAGAACTTGACAGGGCTATTCATGGCTCAGTACTCAGTCCTGTCCCGCTGACCTGAACACCAATAAACATCACAGAGATTTTTTAGCTTTGGCCAATCTTCCTTCCTATTGGACGAGTCCCCTGGCCTAATCAGCTTTGATAAGACCTTGGAAGGGACTTTAGTGCAGTCTCCTTCTTCTCTTCACGGCGTAACTTTGCATGCATTTCCTGTTCCACAAGAGGACAGGCCAGTGGAAGCATATTTTAAGTAAGAAGGAGTACAATAGTAAAATATTTACACTAGAGCAAGTCAAGAGAAAAATAATCAATGAGGCTGCTCTGCTCTACCTCTTATTGTTAATTATTGTCCATCCATCCATCCAGCCATCCATCCATTCTCAAGCGGCATATTCAATACAGAGTTTCTGGGGCCTGTAACTGGAGGAAAACTGCCCAACAACAAGGATGCCTCAAGGGGATACCAGTACACTGCAGGGCAAAGACACCAGCATATGACAGGCATCACTAAACAAAAGAAACCTAAAAAAAAGACATGTAATGTAGACAATGTATACATTTCATTCCACAACCAGAAACCAACAGTAGGTGGCACTGTAAGTCCAATGTTCTCTGAACTCCCTCTATCGTCTGTGACCTACAGACAGTTTGTACTCATTGTGCAAAACATTGCCTTTATAGAGCATCACCTCAGTTTTTTTTAGTACTTTACAGGCCTCAAGGACACGCTACAAGCCTCCAGGACATCACTCTGGGAAAATAAATAAGGTAACCTCAAAGGCTAATTTTTCTGTGCAGTGGTCTGGCTATGTGTGCATATCTGATTACAGGCTACAGGCACACCAGCTTTAGCTCCAGCTTTCCACACAGCCCTGTTTTAACCCCCTCCCTGCCCAGCCGATGCAGCGTTGAAACCCAGCTGCCCAACTCAAAGGCCTACGCCGTGTTCAGGAAGCGAGCAACAGATTTTTGGTTTTCAAGCAATATTCATTTGCATGTAGTTAATTAGCCGAGACTGTCTCCACCTTGCGACATCCGCTTGATTCACACCAGTATATTTTTGTAGTGTGAGGTACTCAGGTTAAGAACCTTTCTTAACAATACAAAAGTAGGGACTCGAGCAAACAACCATCAGTTGAGGCTTCAACTGCTGCGCCTCCCGTTTTCTTCCCTAATGCTTGATGGCAATGTAATATTTCTTATGCCATTTCCTTTCTCCCTGAAACTGCGAGGTCCTTTGCAGAAACTGCTATAATGAAATTTAAAAAAGCAACATACATTACAGAGTGCTATTTACATTCAGACTGGCAAAAATTGACTGTGTTACAGCAGGGAAATCATGAATACTCAAAATCAGACACAGCTACTATAACAACATGACCTTTAACCCATTGGTGTCCCATTACTTTTCAATAAAGGTGGTTTCTTTAAATAAAACAGTAAATTTTCATTTCATCCCAAGCATTTTTATATGCAAGAGGAATATTTGAGCCAGGATATAAAATGAGGTGCACAGACAGAGAAAAGGGTAATTCTCTACAAAGCAAGCCTACCATATTGCTGTGAGCGAGTTTCACAGCAAGCGTCTCGATTGTATTCTGTATGAAGTCGATAGTGAAGGAGCTCTTGAAAATCCAAGACACTACCCTCTGAGGAGGCACCTTCATGGAGAGGCTGAGAGTCAGAGGTACACAGCCATCGCCTTACTCTTCTGTGTTTCCCCGCTCTCCTTGTTTTCCTCTGCCATGCGACGTGCCCACGTCACTCGTCTGTCGTCTTCGATTTTGGCCTGTTCCACTTTACCTCACGAGAAAACTCGGGGTCTCCACGGCTCGTGAACCTCTGATGCAGACCACAACTCCGCATCGCTGCCCAAACGGAAGTGCAAGCGGACACAGCTATTCAGCAGGAGGCATTGGGGAATATCGAGAGGCAGGCCGGCAGAAAGCAACAAGGCCAGAGCCCAGTGATACCTGAGTAACGGGGAAGCAGGGTGTTGCTGGGCACACACAGGACGAAGTAGACGATAGCAGAGCGCAGCTACTGTGATTCGCCGGACGGTGCTGGGCACATGCAGGACAAAGTAGATGATAGCAGAGCGCAGATACTGTGATTCTCCGGATGGTGCTGGGGACACGCAGGACGAAGTAGACGATAGCAGAGCGCAGATACTGTGATTCTCCGGATGGTGCTGGGCACATGCAGGACAAAGCAGTCGATAGCAAAACGCAGCTACTGTGATTCTTCGGATGGTGCTGGGCACACGCAGGATGAAGTAGACGATAGCAGAATGCAGCTACTGCGATTCTCTGGATGGTGCTGGGGACACGCAGGACGAAGTAGACGATAGCAGAACCAGCTACTGTGATTCTCACCACGGTCAGAGTACAGGAGAAATGAAGTTCATGGATCAATAAACCACTTGTGGCCAGCAGTGTAAAAGCCACAAGCTGAATCTAATTCATTTTTATTTTTATACTGTCTTAAAAAGTTAAATACTAGCAGGCAGGGGCGCCGTAAGGTAGGGGAAAGTTAGGATGATTCCAAGAGCCCCAGAATGACAGAAATCTGGAAAACAGTTGGATTGGTCTGGACTCGGTTGCCCGGGCTGATATACTTTCATGGGGCTGAAAATTTTTACCAGTGTCCCTGGAGCAGGTGAGATGTTTTTTTTATTCTGAAAGAAGCAACTGCAGATATAATAGGGTGAGCTGGCCACTGTGAAGGTAAGTGAAAAGACTTTTTACTATTCTAAACGAACAAGCAATCAACAGTGCATTGGCTTTTGTTTGAGAAATTGCACATTGTAGGGTCCTTTAGCTCTACTTCACAAATGCAATTTCAGCTAAATGAGTCAACACTAGACACATGAACCAGCAAGTAAGCAAGCCTAGAAAATGGAGGTGGAAACGATCCTCTTTGTGTTTTCAAGAAAAACACAAGATTTCTGATCTGTGAATATGTACATTTAATGGTTTCATCTATCATCTGTTTAGCAAACCACTTAACCCTCTGGGTCACAGGGAGTTTGGAGCCTATTCTGCAACCTATGGGCACAAGGTGGGGACCCAGCCCATCACAGGGCACACTCACACACCATTCACACCTATGGGCACAAGGTGGGGACCCAGCCCATGGCAGGGCACACTCACACACCATTCACACCTATGGGCACAAGGTGGGCACCCAGCCCATCGCAGGGCACACTCACACACCATTCACACCTATGGGCACAAGGTGGGCACCCAGCCCATCGCAGGGCACACTCACACA
>JABFEB020000045.1:19458754-19471655 GCA_019775895.2 Stomatorhinus ivindoensis | reverse complement strand
GCACAAGGTGGGCACCCAGCCCCTCGCAGGGCACACTCACACACCCGTCACACCTATGGGCACAAGGTGGGCACCCAGCCCATGGCAGGGCACACTCACACACCATTCACACCTATGGGCAGTGTAATGACTTCAGTTAGACTCAGCATGTCTTTGGACAGTGGGGGGGGGGGACTGGGGTACCCGGAGAAAACCCCATGACGATATGGGGAGTACATGCAAACCCCACACACATGTAACCCAGGCAGAGACTCGAACCCTGGTCCCAGAGGTGTGAGATGTGAACAGTGCTAACCACTAGGCCACTCCCTTAATGATTTCATGTTAAATATTTTATATATTTGATATGATATGTTTTCCTGCTTGGGCGCAATGTATATATGACTGATCAGTGAAATTACCCATCATTAAAAAATTTTTTTTTTCATTTTACATTAAACAACGTGTGTGTGTGTTTGTGTGTGTGTGTGTCTATACACACAGATCTGGCATTTAAGAGGCATGTTTAAATGTGTCTGTGTGTGTGAAAAATTGAACTTTTATTAGTCATATACTTCATTTCTAGGACTTAAACAAATGTGTACGGGAAATTCCAGCATGGTGGATGTGACATTTAGACACATACTGGCAAATAAAATGCCTCACAGTGTGGACAAGCTTAGTATCAATGAGTCAATTTGCATATCTTCTGATGTAACTTCTTGCATTGAAAATACTTCAAAGTTACCTCGCATTATATAAATACATCACATATTGTAAGGGATATGTATGTGAAATCAAATGGACCTGGAACTGCAATTGACGTAATACATAATAATAATACATAATAATTCCATATTGACAACTTCTGCAGGTCCCAGATATTTCCCTAGTTTATGGTCTATCCAAATCCTTAATTGCCTCATTGGTTTA
The DNA here is from genome assembly GCA_019775895.2 of Stomatorhinus ivindoensis. Taxonomy (NCBI): domain Eukaryota; kingdom Metazoa; phylum Chordata; class Actinopteri; order Osteoglossiformes; family Mormyridae; genus Stomatorhinus; species Stomatorhinus ivindoensis. The sequence goes on along the minus strand of JABFEB020000045.1, from coordinate 19,470,743 downwards.
CTTTATTTTCTGCAGATTGCTGGGTTTATATCAAGATGGGAAGCTCTTTTTCAGGTTCCACTTATATTGTAATCTGCAGTAGAGAAATATAATTTATAGTCTTGCAAAATATTCTGTCTAGACTCCAGGGTACAGCTACTTTGTAAGTCTAGGGACTGCTTTTTTTTTTTTACAACACTTAACCCCATCTAGGATTGCATTTCGCTGTAAGGCTACGTGTTGAATATGTGGTCAAATAATAACCACCGTCAATACAATTCGTCACATGGTTTTAATGAGATTTCCAAGTCCACAACTCAGCTGTTATTTGTTATTTTTCACGTGCTGGCTTTACAGTGAAAACGAGGCACTTGTTTAATTCATACCTCAAAATTATGTATGAGAGTGTGAGAAAATGTTGAGTATGCAAGGGAGTATATATTGTTTGGGAAGCACTAAATAAATCTGGAGAAAGTGATTTCACAGTAATCATCCCACATGACGAACTATATAAATTCACTGGAAAGAAAAACATGTCATTACCTAAATGAATTTGGACAGAGAATCTCTGGTCTTATCCCACTTAGTAAATTGTTGTAAACTGAGTGCCAAAAAAGATCAGTGTAGCAGACTTCAGGGTCTCTAAAGACTATTGACCTTCTTCATTGCATATGTCTCACACCACTGTGAGTCACCAGATAAACCTCACTCCACACCTGCAGCACATCTGACAGCCTTGGTCTGGCCCAAAAAAACCTCTAACTACCTAGGATTTGTATTGCTAAGAAGGGTTTGGTATTTATCAGACATATAAACATAGTGTGCTGCAGGCTTCACAATGGACAGAAAAAAATGAAAACACTACTTAAAGCTATCATCTATAATGCATTACAGATACCTTTATAATGCATCATAATGGTCTGTATAAGAATTAAAGAAGCAGTACAGCATCTTCTATTAACAGTCATAATGCATTGTAGTGCTGATTATAGTACTTCATAAGCTCCAATGAAGCTCTAATCTTTAATGCATTATAAATACCTTCATGCTGCATAATAATGGATTAGGGATGCTTTTTACTGCATTATGAAGTTATCCATATTCATAGAGCATTCATAATGCATAAGAAACAAAGCTATAATGTGTTATACCTTTCTATAAATATAACCATGTTTATAATGCCTTATGAATGCATTGTAATTTGTTATGAATGTGTTTAAAGATTCTTATAGACATAGCATTCATAGAAAACATTTTACCAAAAAAAACATTAGCACGGAAAATGTGTGGTAAACTATTTACAAATAAGAGTCGTCAGAGTCACACTTCTGTCATAATACAAGATGAAAGAAGACACGGCTATACACTGCTTCAAACACAGACAGGCATCAATCACAGACAAACACTGCCGTCTTACTGGACTGAGGACAGAGGCTTAGGTTCCCTTCCGAGTTGATTATTGTCAATCATCACCCCATATCTCTGGGCTTTAGATATTGCCAACCCAGGACCTGAGGAAATGCATGCTGACCTATTTTATGCTTCTGTGTTGCTGTGGAGTCTGGCCCATTCTCAGAGTTTTTATCATCATGGTCGATGCTCGTATGAGCTCTCAAACTACACGGAGAAGCAGAATGAAAATGGTCAGAAGACCTGCTCGTCTGCTTTGATTTCCAGCTACTGAGCTGTTTTGTTCTCCTGATTTGCTGGAACAATTGGAACAATAATGAACATACGCTCTTCCAAACGGCACCAGGAAAGTGGCCAAAGAGAGACCATACCCTTTAACAAGGCCTGGTCTACATGTAAGTATAAAGCATTGCTGTCTGCTCTCTTTTAAAATAAATGTCTGAGACTTACTGAGACTTAAAGGATAAAACGATAACTCTAAAATCATACTCTAATTAAATTATTTAAACTTTTCAACATGGTAGGTTTTTTCTGCAGCTGAGAACGTGGTGAGATGCAATACAGGCATCTAAAAAGACTTGTTGACAAAATTTATATCCTAGTAAGTGAAGACTTCACGCAGAAAGGTCCACAACTTCAACTAGGGAGACATAGTGCCCATTATTAGTTCCGATAATGATCTAGATGAGTGTTACCGCTATTTAGCTTGTATTACCTGTCTAACACCTGTCTGATACCTGTCTGATACATAAGACTCAGCAAAGACTGACCTGCACAACAGGCGCTTCAGGCGATCGATAAACAACAAAGCATTTTAGATGAGACGTTGCTTCAGTGAGTAACACGGCATGGGATTCTGTGTTTATACGTGTGATGGATTTCGCACCCTGTCTGGGGAACCTGTGCTATCTGCAGCTCTATCATAACCCTATGTTAGATGAGCAGTTATGGACGATGGATGGATGGATGGATGGATGGATGGATGGATGGGTGGATGGCCAGCAGCAGTATAATGTAATTTGGGCAGTGGATTCATAAACCCTGACTCATTAATTGTCAAGACAGAGTTTTTTACATAATGTCAAATAATCTACCATTGCCGAGGAATTTGGTAATAAAACTGATGTAGAGATCTATAGGCTTATAAAGAAGGGTATTGACACACTGAATGAATGGTGATTCTGAACCGGTGCTGGGGAAAATTCCAGAAAATGATGTACTCCTTCCAAGGGAAAGGAAGAGTAAACAAGTAACAGAAGAATGCATTAAGTAAATGATGAAGCTCCAACACAGTGTGTGACAGATGGCAAAATCACGGGAAAAAAAAATACACACACGGGGCAGTTGATGCTTCACTGGCGAGACATGCAACCCGTCCGTAAACAGGTCAGCCTTTGGTCACAAAGGTTTATGGCACCCGGCGCCCAGCGGCTCGCAGATCTGCCTCCGGCAGAGGCGTCTGTCCACCTGCGGCAGCCACTCTCCATCGGAGCTTTCTGGTGCAAGAAAAAGTTCATGCTTCTTATTTTCTACTTGTAAGAGTTTGAGGGGATTTTGAGTATGAAGTCTCTTTATGTGAGCTTCTGTGCCTTTTCTCCAGCCTGAAGAATGTAACAGAAAAAATAACAGGAATCTCTCCCTGCTCCAGTCTGAAATGGCGATCTGCACCATACTGTATATATATATACTCCGAGGCTCAGCCCAGAATTTCAACATACATGCATGTCTTCTTCGATTGTTTTGCAGCTGGAAATATTCCTGAAAAATATTTTGCCTATGTGGCAAAACAGTGCATGTATTAAGGAATCCACAGGAGAATATGCCAGAGGTATGTATGGAGCTGGGAATCCAAGGCACCTTCAGCACCGGTCCAGACCCATCCCGAGCCCCGCATTCAGCTGCCCCACTCACCCCCTCCCATAAGCTCCCCCATCCCTCGGCCGGAGTCTGAGGCCCTCCAGCGCAGAGCGGACTGACACACCAAGGACAACAGGCCGGAACAAAGTGATCTTCAGCGAACTGTCCCCGTGCAGGCAACCAGGGCCCGGGCAGTGGAAGGGATTCTTCGCCAAGACGACGGGACCTGGACACACTCGGCTGTCGAAGCTACAGAAGGAGGCCAAGTTGGCGTGGTGGGTAAGGCGGGCCCCTCTCAGCACACACAGACGCTGCGTGGCCCTTTGGTACCTTACAACACCTGACTACTGTTATGCTGCGGCTTCCTCTCCTCCAAGAACCTTAAGGGTTACCTTTCATTTGGCAGCCGGTCACTCTCAGTGGATTTTCTTCCAGCCGATAACGAAGCGACAAGCCCCTGTAGCATCCCTCCCCCCCCCCTCTCTCTCCCCCTTTATATCAGTATCCTCATCCCTGCGTCACCTTTTATACACGCCAACTACCACAAATTAACATTTACAACCTTAGTCTAGTGTGAGTCAGCAGTAATAAATGGCCTGATTACAATATGAAATGTCAGTCTTTAGAAAATGTGCAACCTCAAACAGACCAAGATGAATCACAGGCCGCAGGGCATCACACAGCTGTTTTCAAAGCACTTATTTCCCTCCGCTGCTTGGTGTTTCAGGGTATCTCCTCTGCGTTACTAAATCTCAGTTTGAATCCTGCCTGTTGCAATTCTGTAAACTGACGTAAATTTTCATAAAACCGTTGTTCACGCGTCGTGTTTTTTTTTGTTTCAGTCCTGAACACAAGAAACAAACATTCTCAACACTGCATGTTGCTGTAATTATTGTGAGAGTTTTTGTATGTCATCCAGAAATTATAATAACTGGAATTATTGAATTACTTTGGAATTATAATAACAGGAATTATTTTAGGCTTTGTCTTCACAGCTGAATTCATCTTGCAAAATTCCGTTTCACATATTTAGCAAAGCTTATTTAATCCTAGCACAAAATAACAGCCATTGTTTTTTGCTTATTTGGTACTAATGCTCAGTTATTACACATTACCAGGGTTCATACAAAAACAACTTGTCTGATATGAATGTGTTAGAAGTTTTAATAGGCTGTTATCAAATAAACAATGAAGCGGATGATATACTTCAGATAATTTCTATCACCATTAGATTAAAACCAACCTCTTTGTCTCAGAAAGACTACTTTTGCATGTATACTTTAAGGGGAAATATTCACTGAGCTTATAAATGCTGTGTTCATTAAAAGCGTTAAATGCTGAATGCTTCAAACCTGATGCAAATTGTTTTTGAATAGTCCGTGGAACAAGGGTCTCAGTTTGGCCAGAAAAGCATGCGCAAGCACGTACAGTGCCTCCCTTTGAACATTAGTCCAACTGTCCCAGTTCACCCCCCCCTTCGAAAAACAGTGTGGGGAGAGGGCTATTCTGCTCTCAAAGCAGTGAGCCCTTGCTGATTCGGTAGGCCAACAATAGGACGACTGTTTACACAGTACTGCACATTGACTTTCACATGACCACATGACGTCAAATATGCATCATAATATGGTATGCAAGACATACATCCAAAAGGGGTCAATTTAGCATCACTGAATGATAGAGATATTTTAACAAGACAAAAGAAATACTGAGGAATAAATTATATATTTAAAAAACAATCCTGGCTCCCAGTAAGGACAGTGTTTGAATTTAGTTTGGAGCGAGTTCTTCAGACTCGAAGAACGGGACCACAGGGAGGGTGAGGAAATTAAACAATTGGCTCTGTGTTGAGAAACAGGAGCGCTATGTCCTAGGCTGGAAGATCAAGATGAAAATTCATCCATTTTTGCCAAAACGTTACTTTAACAGCAAACTGATGCAATGCTATTCACAGACGCGCTCAGTTCATTAAAACGCGAACACTGCGATAACTACATAAAACAGAGAATGAATTCATCTGCGGCTGCGCAGTTTCCCAGCCTTAACAAAGCATGCCATGTACATGCAAACAGTACGTTAATGTGCTAATGACTGTATAGATATATACATCAAAAATTCCTCATCTTTTGAAAAGGAGCCTCTTACTTGCTACGCGCAATTATTGTTCTTGTTCTTTGTTGAAAGCTAGTATTCCACACGTCTAGTTTTGAAAGTGATGTGAAAGTTGAGAAACGCAGGCAATAGTGGCGATAACAAAAAAAGACCATCATACCTCCAGGTACACAAATTGAAACAAAGCCCTTTACAATTAAAGAATATAAAGATGCAAATGACATTCCCTTCACTTTTGACTGAAACAATAGTTGTGACTAAACTGTGTTGGTGTGTAATTTCAATACGGGAAATGACACCGGAAACCTCTGTCAAATAGACTGAAGAAGCACGGATTGTCACCCTTTTCCCGCAGCGCTCCCTCTCACCTGAGTGAGATTCACCTGAGGGCAAAGCCGAAAACAACCATCTATTCAGATCAAGACAGGTGCTGAGACTCAGCGCAGGCGTCTTTGAAGTCCTTCTTTTGTTACATCATTCTGATACAGAAAACAATCAATCAGATAACACAGCAAAATATACTTCCATCTTAAAACCACAGTACGTAAAGTCACAGCACTTGCTCAGTGACAAACCTTCTGCTTATAAGCGGAACCTAGCTGTTAAACCAAAGGCTCCGTATCAGAAACACGAGGTCTGCTAAACATTCCCGCTGAATTTTGTTAAGGTTTATTTATGGTACCATTTTAAAATAGCTTCCCCGTGTGATGCAGAGGTGTCACCACTGTGCGTAGGTGAGAGACCAAGCAAACGAGCCGCCCACAGTATAACTCAGGAGCAAACTTCTATGAGGACGGTGCCAAACCCCTCTGCTAGAGCTGAATAAAGATGCAAATTTAATATCATACCTGGTATTCTATGCATATTTACTGTTTCCCACAAATAGTAAAAATAGAGTAAAGATTTAGAATAAAATGATGTCCCAAATGATCCGAACTAACTGAATCAATGAATAATTATATTTTCAGTTTGGGTTTATATTCGTTACCTGAATTTCTCGTATTACTTAGACACAACATTCATTAACCGATTAACTTAGCGGTTCATTTTGAATCCTTCATTTTATATATTGATTTTATTGTAGTTCCTTCCTAAAATTCACAAGTGCGTAATTGTGTGGATAATTTGTAGTTTAACATTACAATGTTACCTATAATGTTAACAGAAAAGATCATTCTATATTACAGAATCCTTAATTTTTGTATTACTTTGACAGAGTTTAACGCTCTTATGAGCCCCTTAATCTCTTCAGAGCAGCAGCCTGTATTAGGAAATAGCAACAGGAATTTATGCTCCAATTATGATCGCTAAAGATACGAGGCATTCTGTGTATAAAAGCGCTTCAGTGAAGTATCTCGGCCCATTTCCTCCTTTGGCCCCAGTAATCCTGTCTCAAGCACCTCTGGATAGCGAGCGTGAAGCTGGAATGGCATTGCAGTCACGTATCAATCACAACATCAGACTTTAGAAAAAAGCATGTGCCGAGAAACACGTAAAAATCTGCAGGTCTTCATCACAATATAGTCACATTTTCCAGCAATAATCTAAAAAATCCTGAAATCCACTTTATTACTATTTGCCTTTGAAGAAGAGAAAAAATAACTGGTGGTTAACTGTCAATTAACTGTTAGCTGTCAGTCTTTCTGGTAGATCAAGGCAGGATGGAATTCAGTTTGCAGGCTGTTTCAAAAGAAGGAAGAAATGTGTGTGTGTGTGTGTGTGCGTGTGTGTACGCGCGTGTGTGCGTGTGTAGGTGTGTGTGTGTGTGTGTGTATACACATTCCATTTTTCCAAGAAACGGTAAGAAGAAAATTGAGACATTGTGAAATGATTTTCAACGTTGATGCTACAACATGAACAGCATTGCAAAGTCGAAAGTTCGTAAGAATGGCTGAATAGAGAAATATTACAAAAAGAAAGAGAGAAACACGATTAACTATGGGTAAAACTCTCCTGTACATTCAGGTCTGATATATATCTCTTAATGTACAGTGCTTTTTATGAATTAACAGATGACTATAACACACCCTCAGAATATGCATTTTGTTTAGGTAAAGATGCCACTGTACTTCTAAAAACCCGTAAATGTGAAATAAATCAAGAAGTTATAGATATATATGTACTTTTTTCTCGGGAATGATCCACATTTACAAACCCAGCATACATCAGGGAGTGTGGTCTGAACAACGAAAAGCGTACTATTGATGTTTGGTAGTAATGCAATGCAATGAGTACAGAACACGTATGTCCTTGTATGAACTACTAGCGCTGTTGCTGTTAACGTAGATTCTGCATTTTCTCAGCATGGGGTGAGTGATATTTCAGCAGTTGGTCTAAATCTGTACGGCTTTCCCTGGTAGGTTTTTTCGTTGGAGCTGTTCTTCAGCACCACGCTTTTGCGCTGAGCTGGGTGCGCTGGTCTTGGACGCTATAATAACCCGTCCGCACCTTACATGTTACACTCCACGATTAACGCGTGATAAAATCAATCACTGGAGATTTACGGCAAAACATACCTTACAAATATGTACAGTATGTACGTTTAGCACTTAGCTTCAATATAAATTAACATCAATAAATAACTGATATATGTGAAATAATCTGGGTACTACTGGTTACGAGTGACAAGAAAACAGATCACGAACATTTATGATCATATGAAAAGATTCACACTGGATGTCTATGCTTTTTGTACATTTTGCATTCACGAGCAAAGACTGCGAAAAGCGGACAAAGGGGCGCTTGGAGTGACTGCGTAACAAACCTTATGTATACGTCTCCATCCCCAGTAACGCGGTTCAAGTGAATCAGATGTACCAAGCATTTATCCAGCGTTAAACTTCGGTTCATGCTTTACAAATTATGCATCCAGTGCAGAAAACAAATACTGAAAGCAAGCGTTTGTCTTTCACGCTTGGATGTCTTTTGCTTATAGATGATAGGAGACCTAAAATATGTAGGCTGTCCGACACGTGGCAAAAAGCTACATATATGACTCATTCTGTCAGCTTTTCCATCACATTTCTCATATAATTTTATAAAATATATTTGCTAAATGATTACTATATGTGAGATTGCGGGTAGGAAAACAAGAACAGAAGGCTGCAGGCTACATACGTGTTGCTCACGGGAGATGTGAAGGCACTCGTTCTATCAACATGTTGCTGAACATTGAATTACTACTTCGAGCACTGTTTATACAAAATATTAGGTGTTCTTTGGCTATTGTTTGTCTCGTGTCTTTGACTACTGTATGTGTTTAACAAACGCCAAAAGAACTTTACTAATATAACACAAAAGTATTCAAGCAAAGCAGAAGTTATTATGGGTTGGAAAACTTTAAGTGCAAACTTACCGATAGTTGTAATGACCGTGATTGCAAAATAAAACGAGCCAGCAAATTTCCACTGGACCCCTGCTCTGTGGGGTTCGGCCTCCATGATGATCGTCTCCAGTTTCCGATAATCGTCCTCGCTTATGTTATATTTCCCTTGGAGACGTTTTTCCTCGGCCTCCAGCTGCTCCTTCTCCCTCATTTCAAAATCCGACTCCAGGGCATCAAAGACCGCAGCCCCGACCAGCAGGTAGGTGAACGTGCATACAATCAGAGACAAGGTCCGCACGTTCTGCCGCTTCATGGCCACCAGGAACCGGTGAGTGAGGGGTTCATGTCCCCTCGGATCCTCCAGGAAGGCGCAGCACTTGGGAAAGCTCTGACAGCGATCTGAACCGGTTTGACAGGGAGTATGGTGCTGATGGTGGTGGGTGTGATGGACGCCGGAGCAACGCTTGTGGTCCCTGTTGCAGCCTCCCGGATCCTGTTCCTGGTTGGAAGAGAGACACAGGAGACTGCTCGATCTCCGGGACCAGGTGCCCTGCAGCCGAGAGACTCTGCGCAAGATCTGGCCAAACCAAGTCCTCCCGGTGCGTAGTGCCATCAACAAGCAGCGACGAGATTTCCTTGGTTGTCCGAGTGCATTAGAGAAAAACCGAGAACTGATAAAGGGCTGAAACAAATAATTATGGCAACTTGGTCTTTTATATTATAATAATTATGTATTCACTCTTATCTTTAAACGAGTTTTTTCGGATTTTTCCAGCGCCATCCTGATGATGTTGTGAGATGTATTAACGGCGTAAGAAGGCTCGACTGAAAGGGCACCTTTGTACATTTTCCCGAAGTTCCAGTTTTAAACAGCAACCTGTTTATTGCATTGAAGCGGGCTTTTCCTGTTTTTAAATGTCTTTTCGTTTTTTGGATAAGTTAAATGAACTTCATTTTTAACAAACAGGCAGGACAATCTCAATATGCTGATGATCTGGAAAAGTATATACTTATTCTCAAGGTGATACGGTGAGTGAAGGAGCGTCGCGCTGAAAACCGGGGGCGAATTGTACGATTTTCCAGATAGTCGCTGTGGGACTTAACTGATCAAACACAGTTAAACTGGAATCAGGGAATCAGGCAACAGACACATTGATAAAATATCCCGTCGTTCGTTTTCAATTCTTACCTAAAGGTCGCCTGCCTTGAAAATATAGATAAAATAAAATATAGGACATAGTGAGGCGGAAGTGAACATTTTAAACAAACACCATTGCAAGTCAATCATTTTGCCTTTCAGCGGATTGCTTTGACGTCCTTTTAGATATTCGTTGTACCCAAGGTCCATGTAACGGCGTGCAAAGACAAGCTGGACTCGAAGAAACCTGGAAAAATGCACAAAACAAGATTGAAACGGAGACTTCATAGACTCCACGGCATTTCTCATGCAGGCTCCCGTTGGTTGCATTCAACAGTGTCTAGTCAGGCTTTTAGTTTGGGAAAGGAATACGCCCTAATACCAAGATTACACAGGGATCGCTTTGTTTCTCTGCTATTGATAGTGATGCCCTCAAATTCTGAAATAATGTTACTTTTTCCGAGGCACTTAGAAAAACAATACATACAGTAATAGTCCAGGTACAGCGGTTGTGTTCTTTAACTGGTCATTGTAAAGCACTGCAGTGTATCTTCCTTAAAGGGCTGTCAGTTGCGAGAGAGGTCATTCCGACTGGTGTTGAGTGTATATTTCTATTATAAGCCGCATCCTTGTTAGTTTCTCCTGCCGGACGCAGTCGCCGTGATCCGCCCGCCTCCCCTAGGTATCCCTGGCGCTCCCGGAGCCTCCATCGCCCCCTCCCCAGATCGGACACTCCCACTTATATACATATTAAAATAAGCAGAGGTGTTACCGTGAGTCACGTGAACTTCGCTTTTTTTCCCACACATGAAACCAAAGGACGATGCGGAGGTAAATCGAGGTAACGGAGTTGCTGAACGGTGCGACTGTTTTCACGCTTAAAATGCTTCTCCACGCGTTTCCCACGCTGGCGATCGGCATGCCCCGGCTGCAGAAACGGATTCACCCACGTGTGACAAATATGATGCCTTTAAGCTAATTTGCAGTCATTTCAATGTGGATTGCTTTACATGCACTTTTTATCTTTTTAATTCAGACTCTCGCGGTTATTAGTTTGCACGGAGTGCATATTTCGCTCCATAAACGTGATGCAACACGATCGCATAATTGCGGCGGGAATATATTTGCAAACCAAAAATTAGTTAATTAGACTTACTGCAGAAACTGTGGATTCCCTGTAATCTGTTCCCGAGTGCTTCAATGGCAAATGTAGGTACAACGCATCCTCACTGTAAGATTAAGCTACTCGGTGAAGAGCTTGCATTTAAATTGTATGGGAAAAGTCTAACTTAAGACGATTTATGAGATAAAAAATAACGAAACTGAAGAATTTTGGCTCTGCCTGGACCATTATTTCGTGAAATACTTTCTCTTATGCTAAAACGGAAAATAGTGCTACCTTGTAGATGCATAAATCTAATTCTTAAATGTATTTCATTTTTAATTCGCCAATCTAACCACATTGCATTTAGTAAAGTTCATTATTTAGACTTTTGCCTAAAATCAGCCTCATAGCAGTTATGCTGTACTATCATTTTGAATATGTAAATACCTGATTGGCTCTGAGAATACGTCATCTGCCCCAGTACTTTCCATCTTGTTGAAATAGGACAACAGGTTACTTTGTCTGTCCACCTTAGATTAATAAGCATTAAAAAATCATCCCTGTCGGAGCCCAAAACATTTTGTTTTGTCATTCTTGAGTAAACAAAGTGGTTTAAAAAAGGCCTTCTTGAATGGTTAGTGGTAAAGCCAATTTGGGGATCACAGGCATCCAGGCTCACAGGTCTATCTGCTAACAGCAGCCAACAGTGCAGGGGCAATCACCTCCATCCTTTGGTGAATCAGCCTCAGAGCAAATCGAAGATCTCTACTGTAAATGCACATGCGTAAGACCTACCAAAGTCCCTAATTGAATGGCTTAAAGATACTTTGGTCTGGAATCCACTCCTCTCTGATAATCACTGATGCCTGGATCTAAAGTTTTCATATTTAGTCCTCTCTTTTTAGTTATGTAGTTCTTGTTCTCGTTCTCTCTCTCTCGTTCTCTCTCTCTCGTTCTCTCTCTCTCTCTCGTTCTCTCTCTCTCTCTCTCTCTCTCATCATCTCCATTACACCCACCACATACATTTTCAGATGAGCATAAAATGGAAAGTTTAATAACAGCAACC
>JABFEB020000045.1:19432425-19458654 GCA_019775895.2 Stomatorhinus ivindoensis | reverse complement strand
TAAGTTCTTCCCAAGCGAGCTTGATGGGCCGAATGGCCTCCTCTCGTTTGTATAGTTCTTATGTTCTTATGTTCTTACTGTATATTTGTGGATTCTAACTGGCATAAAAAAAGAGACTCAGAACTTGCGTTGCACGGTCATTTAAACATATAGTGGACCATGTGTTGTTTTACTGGTTAATATATATTAGTTTCCCGTTTGAGGCAAATAGAGAGAGGCAGTTTTTGATAAAATGTTGATGGTGCCAGTTCTTAAAAATTTAAATGGCTTAAATCCAAGGACAGTCTGCCTCTTTCCAAAAGGCGGAAAGCGTCACCAACAAGGCACTTAACATAAATTTATTATAACCTAGATTTCAGTTATTCCCTGTGTAGTTTTGCTGTCCTGAATTTTGGGTCTGAGTCGTTAGAGCTTCTTTTCTTTATTGTGTTCTGGGGCCTGTATTCTGGACCTGAATAGGTCTGGACTGAACAGTTTAGACTCCAACTCCAACATGTGGAACACTTTTTCCTGTTGATTAGACCATTTATTTGTCTGGAAAGTTCACTCATAACTAACCATACATCCATTAAGATTTTAACAAGATGACTTCACGTGTGACTGTCACAATTGTGCAATTAAGTTAAATCAACACCAGATGATGTAACTGTATGAGAGTTTCTATCCAATAAATCTACAAATGTGAGAATTCTGCAAATATTACATGACTAATAAATAGTCCTGTGCAAAATGCGAGGTTAGGGAAGACTAGGTAAAGGGGTAAAAGTATATCCAGTATTATTCACATACCTATAAACAGCTGGTTATGAGCCTGAAAAACACTGAGGAAATAAAAATTCCAAAAAAAATCATTTCCATTGAGATTTTGCCTTTTTCTAAAGTTGAGCAAGCACTGCAACCAAGCAATAAAATTTAAATTACTTTTCAATTCAGACATTATTGCCTTATCAGTCTGACAAACCTGCACTCAAAAATCTGCACTTGAATTACTGGAAATATGTAATACTGGTAAACAAACGGCCATGATATGAGATTATAGCAAAAGTGTGAATCGGAAAAGCTTTGGCTGTGGAGAGAGGGTGACAATCAGAATGAAGAATTTGTCTTGCATGTGCCTGCGCGATCCAATCATGATTGATTGTATTAATAATACCATAGATAGCCGAACGTTATTTGTTTAATGCTCATTGTCGTTGATAAATTCAGATGGTAAAAGGCGCATGATTGGAAAGCTTTATCAGTCTACCACAGGCAGTGTAATTTTAGTGGTGTTTATATAGGAATGTTCTCATACATATGAGACTATTCACAAGAGCTCAGGCCAGTAACAGCTTGAGCACATTTTTTAAGGTTTTAATTTAGCATAAAATTTGAAAGCACTGACACACCAGAAGGGGATAAAAAGGTGTATGAATGAAACCCTTAATCAATTTCGGTATTATAGAAATGGCGAAAAGATAGAAAGATAGAAAAGTATGTGAATTCTAAGTATTTAAATATTCTAAGGTACAGCGACAATCCAGGAAACCGTACTCCTTAATCTTTATGCTATCCACTGTAGTACAAGGAGGATTAACAGTCAGTGAGCAGGATTTATCTATAATATTGGTGATGATGCTGAAGTTCTCTCCAAACGAGCTTGATGGGCTGAATGGCCCCCTCTCATGTGTAAATTTCTTATGATCTTATATATATATATATATATATATACACACACACACACACACTTAAGTGTCATAATCTGGCACTTATATAACAAGTGGTGGTTTACTCCTATCAGAGTAATTAAAACCTTTATTCAGTGTTGCTTTGCACCATTTGACACAAAAACACAAAGCAACATTTCAAACAGGCAACAAATTGTACCGATGACAATGAAATACCATTGTTTATCTTCGCGATCTCACTGGTAATTTAAAATGTAAAAGCCTCTGGGGTGATGCATGAGGCAGAGAATAAATACAGTGAGATACAGTGTGTCTTGTCATACAGATGTAGCACAGAATGACTTTGATAATGACGGGTACTATCCATTGAAGTTTCACCATCATTAGCGGAATACAAACGATTGCTTTCTTACCCATTACAGATTTCATTAACATCACAGCTTCACATGGTGGAAAAGTCCATCAACTGAACACATGTAGAAGATTGCTTTGCTTATTAATATACAATCAGCGGACACTTTATTAGGCACATCTAGCTAGTGCCACGTAGGACCCCTGTGTATCTCCACAACAACATCAAGCGTTGACCATTTTTGTGTTTGGAGATGCATTTCTTCACACCGTTCTCATACTGAGCTGTTATCTTTTCCGCTTCCTGTTAGCTTAAACGAGCTTGGCCATTGTCCTCTGACCTCTCTCATTGAAAAGGTTTTTCCAGTAACAGATTGACTACTGACGGGATGTTTTTTCTTTTTTGTTGGTTCAGCACACCATTTTCTGTTAAGTGTAGCGTGTGAAATTCACAGGTGGCTGGTTCAGAGATGCTGGAACCAACACATATGCCGCCAACAATCACATCACCTTTAGGATTACTTAGGTCATTCGTCTTAGCTACTCAGGTTCTCAGCCTCGCAGTACAGAGCCTGCCTGCCCTCTCTCTGCGTGCCGTATGTATTCAGCTGCAGTCGCACGATTGTCTCTTTGGATGAGCTGACTGTTTGCATCAATAGGCAGGTGTACCTAATAATACGACCGCAGAGTGTAAACACTGCAGTTGTTCTCTGTTTTTATAATGGAGCTTCATGCTTCGTATTCAAAAATGAAAGTTTGTTAGAGGGGAGTGGCATATTTCCCAGCAATTTCATCCTGTATGAAGTGTAAAAAAAAAAATCAAAGAAATTTGTGTAAAGCCAGTGAAGAATGTTTTTGTTAAAATGTCTCCCCGTGCAAAATGACAATAAATAAAGGCTTCTAAAATCACAATCCATTGCTCCAAACGTACCCCAACATTGTACATTTTTATTAGAATTAATGGCATTATCCCTTTAACTGTAAGGTTTTGGAGTTTAACTCATCTCTCAGCACAGAGGGGCATTTTTCTCCAGGCCGGAAGCACAAACCCTGTCCGCACACAGATTACCCGCCGCCCCCCCACCCCCCAGCCCAGGTCAGTTATTTCCATTATTCATCCCTTTGAAGTTTAATTCACCCCCTAACCGATAGGCTCTTTGCTTATCAGGGACTTATATTCCTTCTTTCAGACCCACATGTCCCAAGTCCTCCCCCACCATGATACAAAGACATCACCTCTCTAAAAAATTAACGTACCTATTTGCTCCCTGAGAAATTTCCACTAAGGGCCTTAAAATCCAACATAGCTGGATGTGAAGTGTGATGAAAACTAGTGTTTATCAACACATCCCTTGGGGACCCCTAGACAGTCCGTGGTTTTGCTCCTCAGGAACATGGACCGTCTGGGCGTCCCCAAGCCCCGGGGCCACATCCAAACACCGATGTGAAGGACAGCGATGGCCGATTTCATTCACGATGTCTGTCTCAGCTGAGAGATTCCCATATAACCAACTCCAAAATTTTACTGGCAGCCTACGGAGTTACAAGCGTGGACAGTCGATCCATTTTAAGGACCTGCTTATCCAGCCGGGGTCACAGTGATTTAGAGCCCATCGCAGGGCAGGATGCGGGTCTATGGAACAGCAATTTCACACATGCATACACACACAGATACAACTGCTTTCTGAATGGCAGGGAGGACACAGACCAGCAAGATAGCATGAACTGTAGAAGACAGTGCAGACAGACAGCTGAAGCTGGGCTGACTGGACAAATGGGATATAGCCAGTGGAAGATCTTTCTGCATGTTTCCTGACAAACCACACACTAATCTATTCTTCAGCACCTTCATTTATTTATGACCCTTCCACTACAAGACCTCATTATCTCTGTTAGTCACCAACAAATCTTCGCAACACAAGAACCGTTAAAATGCTATATTTTTGCTTACTTTCTGTTATAATAAAGTGTGTGGGGGGGGGGGGGGGAGTGGTGATGATGCAGAGCTGATGAAACAATTTATTCAGGAAATATTAGCATTTTACTTAATTTACATATTTGGCTATGCTTGATTATTTAAATGGCCTTTTTCATTGCAGTGTAAGAAACTAACAAAGTAAACAGATAATAAATTTTCTTCGCCTTCAGCAGAAAAAAACTAAGCATTAAAACCTTTGTTAACATCTATATGATTTATGCTTGACTTTCTGATTTAAATATATATAATCCTACTTATTTTAAGCAACTTCAAGCACTTCTTTACATCAGTAACTTTAGCTGCATCCATATATTATTTTAGTTCTTCACCTGCTTTTTTTCTCGTAATATTACTCCACACAGGAAATTAAATTTGAATGTACTTGGGGGGGAAAAAAGCAGCTTTAGAGTAGATATTTCAAACAAGTATACCATTTTTCTGTCCATTTTAGGTATGCATGTCAAGGTAGTCTCCTATGTATATTTTTCGACGTCTTAGCAAAAGGGAAAACTGGAAAGAGGATTTTCTTTGTGACATATAAATCACAGCAGAAGCAAGGGGAGAATCAATTTCACATCCACTGTTCAAAATTAAAGTAAATTGACATCACGCAGAACATGAAATGTATTTGCAAAGAGACAATAACTGAAAAAATTATTTGTGACGAGGAGGCCTGTGGATTTTCACAGAATCACTCGTCCTTTTGTCCGCTGCTTCAGATCTCAGGGCTAAAATGAGAAGATATTCTCAGAACTGGTGAATATGCCCAAAAGTACAATAGAAAACAGGAAATCCTGAAGAACCGCGATGTGCTGTAATATAATAATGCAGGTGCTGCCGTGGAGCGGGGGGGTTGGCGCTATCAGGCATCGTCACCGAGGTGTTAAGTCCAGTCTGCCAGCGGAGTAAGAGCAGGAGACCCTGAGTAAGACCATAAAAACACAAGTGTAGAAAAAGATATCGAATGCTTTTTATTGTATACGTTAACGCATGAAGGCAGAACTGAAATTACACAATTAGAATGCAATGAAAGCGGGTAGAAACAATACTCATACACTTTACTTTTCACAATTAACTCAACAGGCTAATTTCCGGTGCCAGTGTTGCTGCTTCTATTGACGTTTTCATTTTTGAAGACATATAGTAAGATTGAAATTAATATAACTAAATGTCAAATATTCAGAATAAAGTGAGGAAGCACACAGAACATGTACATGTAATTGTGATCCCGCACTGTGGTTTTTTTTGGCCAGATGTTTTCTGGCAGCTGCACATTAAGCATCCTTAGCACATTCCGTCCGGTCACATGCTCTTCATACTCTCACATCTGTCCCGTCGCTCGTTTGATGGCTTCACCTTCAGAACCACTGTGATTGTACAGTTCTTTGTTCCTCATTTTCTGGTCTGTATCATTTTTCCCAACGCTGAGAGTTTTTTCTCTTCCTGAAGTCTTCCCCTAATAATTTTCAGCCAGCTCCTTCACAAACTAAATGTTTATTGATTCAATGACGATACTGTATTACATCTGTTGGTTCGTGAGTACGGAAGAAGTCCTCACTTCTCACAAATCCTTTCTTGCTCTCCTATGAGATACAGGCAGAAGGTAAGCTTGATGTCTGAGTGCAGGGTGAGCCATCAATCCAGAACCCTGGAAAGAGCCAAAAGAGATATAACTACTGTGCTGATCATGGGATTGGAACTGGTGACCTTCCGGACACCAGCACTGCTGATCTGCTGAGCCACATACCTGCCCGGGCATTCTGTGACCCTGCATTGGAAGAATGGAAAATGGCAAATAGATATATCAAGTAGATGCCTACCTTCAACGTGTCCAAAATACTGGTGCTGTTATTTAGCTTGAGCTAGAAGCACCCAGGAAGCGCAGGGGTCGAGGCGGGGAACACACAAGGATACGGGCCTATCGCAGGGTATAAACCTACACAAAATGACACATTGTTGCCAATCCAGAAAGACCAGTTTGCCAAAACACAAGCCTTTGGACTAGTGTTTCCCAGCCAGGTGCTCAGCGATCCCCAGACCGTCCACATGTTTGCTCACTTTCAGCTCCCACTCAGGGGGTCTCCAAGGCCCAGGATGCAACACGCCGCTTTGGACTGTAAGAGGAAACCTTTACAACACAGAGAGAACGTAATTGGACACACACACAATGCACAAGAGCATTGTGATGATTAGTATTTTTTCTCATTCAAATAAATGACCAACAAGAGTGAGCAAGTTACTGTGTAGCTTGTATTTTCCAAGTGATTAAGTAATGTTTCCTGTGTAGCTCTGGTTTAACATTTAACGTATCCAACAAGTGTTAGAGCACCAGTCAGTATCTGTGTAATTAAAGCAATATTTTAAAAACTTAGTTTTTCCAAGTTAAACTGAGTCAGCTAAGGCCTTTCTTTCTCAGCGCTGTGATAAATAAATTCCAGACCTAATATGTGGGCAGTAATACAGTTTAAATGTGTGATTTGCTAACTCAGATGGGTAACGTTTTCAAACCCAGTTTTGATTAACCTAATAAACAACGTCATGCTGAAGAAACTCACTTTGTTGCAGCCTGGGATCTGTAAGAACGAAGTCACTTTAAACATATACTATATTGTAAATGTATTGGGATGCCCCTCCAAATCATTGAATTCAGGTGTTACAATCACTTCCATAGCCACAGGTGTATAAAATCAAGCACCTAGTCACGCAGACTGCTTCTACAAACATTTATGAAAGAATGGGTCACTCTCAGGAGCTCAGTCAGTTCAAGTATGGTACTGTGATAGGATGCCGCCTGTGCAATAAGTCCATTTGTGACATTTTCTCGGTACTAAATATTCCACAGTTAACTGTTAGTGGTATTTTAACAAAAAGGAAACAATTGGGAACAACAGCAACTCAGCCACGAAGTGGTAGGTCACGTGAAATCACAGAGCGGGGACAATGCATGCTGCGGCGTACAGTGTGTGGAAATCGCCAAATGTCTGCAGAGGCAATAGCTGCAGGCCTCCAAACTTTGTTTGGTCTTCAGATTAGTTCAAGAACACTGCATAGATAACTTTGTGGAATGGGTTTCCATGGCCGAGCAGCTGCATCCAAGCCTTACATCACCAAGTGCAATGAAAAGTGTCAAATGCAGTGGTGTAAAGCACACCGGCACTGGACTCTAGAGCAGTGGAGTTCTCTGGAGTGACAAATCACGCTTCTCTGACAATCTGATGGACGAGTCTGGGTTTGGCGGTTGCCAGGAGAACGGTACTTGTGTGACTACATTGTACCAAGTGCAAAGTTTGGTGGAGGGGGGATTAAGTTGTGAGGATGTTTTTCAGGGGTTGGGTTTGGTCCCTTAGTTCTAATGAAAGGAACTCTTAATGCTGCAGCATTCAAAGCAATTTTGGGCAATTTCATACACCCAACTTTGTGGGAACAGTTTGGGGATGGCCCCTTCCTGATCCAACATGACTGAGCACCAATGAGTCGGGTGTGGAGGAACTTGACTGGCCTGCACAGACCTCTGACCCCAACCCAAAAGAAGACCTTTGGGATGACTGGAGACTGTGAGCCAGGCCTTCTCATCCAACATCAGTGCCTGACCTCACAGATGCTCTCTGGGAAAAATGGTCCAAAATTCCCATAAACACACTCCTAAACCTTGTGGACAGTCTTCACAGAAAAGTTGAAGCTGTTACAGCTGCAATGGGTGGGCCAATTCCATATTAAAGCCTATGTATTAACAATGGGATGTCATTAAAGTTCATATACTGTATGTGTAAAGACAGGTGTCCCAGTACTTTTGGCATTATAGTTAATAGACTCGTCAGAGAGATCATTCATTCATTCATCCATTCATCCATCCATCCAGCCATGCACTAATTCATTCCAGGGTCGCAGTTAGCCTGCAACCAATTCCAGGAAGTGCAGGGTACAAGGCAAGGGAACTTGCAGATTGGATGCAAAACTAGTAGCATTATGGAAAAAATTAGGTGGTAGCTGGAAACATAAAAAGAAACGCTAATGGATTAATTTTGTTTGGTCCGGAATCATGCTTCAAACAAATGTCTGCAATTAAGCATGCATTATTTCTTTATGCATTTTAGCTAAAGAGGCATTTGGGCTTTCTGTCTAACTTTTGTGCAATGGCTTGGGATGTTTTGGAGTTTGGGAAGCAAGAAATATGTTTAAAAGAGGAATTAAACACCCATGGCATGCAATTAGCCTCCTTAGAGCAATTTATAGGTAATTACTTGAACCAGAGACAAAGAGTTCATTAAAACCCAGTTAGACGTCTTATCTTAGTATCTTCCATGGCCTCCTCAGCCAAAATACTGTTAACACTGAGCATGTGGGCTTTTGCATTCCTCAGGTAATCAGAACTGCCCACATGAATTCTTATCCTCAGCAGAAAATGGCCAAATAAACAGACAAACATCTGTCTCCCAGAAGGTAGAGAGCTCACTTCGAAAATTATTAGGCATTTGTCTAATTTCCACGCTCTTTACAAAAAAAGGAAAAACATTTCAGGCATTTACTTAATTGTTAAGCTAAGACACTATCTGTCTCACTCAGTTTCCAATGATTTAATTACAGATGATACAATCTGGTTTTCACACACAAATGCTATATAGAAAGTCAACACTTCAAGAATTTAAACCTACATACACTCATGAAGAAAAACAAAAAGCATTCAGCAAGCAGAAGTTCTGCAGATGGAAAGTGGTCTGCTGATGAGAGAGATCAGAGGAGAATGGAAGGATCAGATCCAGTCCACAAGAAGGCTACAGTAACTCAGGTAGCTGTGGTGAGCAGAAAATAATCTCAGAATACGCAGCATGTGGAACCTAGAGGTGGATGAGCTACAGCAGCAGAAGACCATGTCGGGTTCCGCTCCTGTCAGCCAAAACCAGAAAGCTGAGGGCTATAGTGGGCACGGGCTCACAAGAACAGGACAGCAAAAGGCTGGAAAAATATAGCTTGGTCTAGTAAATCTTGATTTCTGCTCAGGCACACAGATGGTAGGATCGAAATTTGGGATCAATAGTAGGAATCCATGGACCCAACCTGCTTTGTGTCAGCAGTCCAGGCTTGGCCAGTGGTCTTGTTGATCAAGTGCCTCCAGTCATGGCCATAATCTTCTAATGGCTGATTCTGGTATGATTCACAAGTCACAAATCAAAAGTCACTCAAACTGGTTTCATGAACAAGACAGTGAGTTCAGTGTTCCCCAGTCACCTTCCGGGTCACCAGATGCAAATCCAATAGGCCACATTTGGGATGTAGTAGGGCGGGAGATTCGCAGCATAGATGTACAGCTGACAATTCTTCAGAATTTGTGTGGTGCAATATCAGCATGGATCAGTATCTCAAGGAATGTCTCATACATCTTATGGAATGCATGCCATGGAGAACTGAGGCTATTTTGAGAGCAAAGTGGGAGCTTACCTAGTATTAGTATAATGATCCTAATAAAGTGTTCGGTGAGTGTACATTCGGGTTATGTACCGACTGAATGATGTCGGTATTACCGGGTATCGGTTCACATCAAATCAAACGGTGCCAAATTTCGGTATATTCACATGTTCATCAACCGGGAGAAAAGTTTAAATGAATCAACAGCTATCTCAGTGTTTCAATGCAATTTACATTTAAAGCAGCAATAGGATAGGCAGACATTTAATGCAGATAGATTTCAATTTGCTATTTAAACGATTGTGTTACTTTTGTTTATCATGGCAATGGTTGCCAGCGGAAGAAAGGTCAGGCATGGAGAAACTGCGTTGAAATCTGAAGACATGCGATATTTGCCACGCTAAATGCAGAACTGGAGCTAGCAATACATCGAACTTGAGGACACACATCGTTAAACATAGAACATTTACGGGTGGATGAATGTTCGGTGTTTGATAATTGGCGCGCCACAGTTAAAGCTACAGGTAATTATTGAACTAACTGTTTTGGTTATTGTTCGGGGATATTTTTTATAAAAACTGTAATAAATTGATATTGTAGTTGTAACATAAGAACAGTAGCTTGTGTGATGCTGCCAATTTTGTTCTGTTGCTTATCTTCCTTAAAAAGAATTGATAAAACAATGTTTCTGTTCACAGTTGTGTGGTCTGTTTCAGGAAGAGTTTGTTCAAAATAAATAGTTGAGAATGTTTGAAATTAGTTTGGGGCATATTTTTTATTACTGTATTTTTTATGTTGATACAAACCAGGCATTACAGATTCAGATCAAGGTATCGAAATGAAGTAGTTGAGTAGTAGTTGAGTATCGGTATCGAACACCAAGTACCGGTACCGATATCGGTTCAAATGTAAAAGGTACCCAACACTAGTGTACATATAAACTTTTTTTTGAAAAAGAGACTAAAAACGTGTTGCTTCTGTGTGAAATATGGTGGAAGGTGTGTGTATGCAAATGTTCCCTAGTCATCGCTGGTAATGTCAAGCAGGAAGTTGCACAATGTGGTGCCAAGTGGACACATACAATTACCAAGCAAGAAGTGATCGGCAGCAATACATTAAATCAAGCTCCGTGAAAATGCTGCACCGAAATGCTGAGCACTAACTGTTCTCCGGTATGGAACGGCAGGGAGTCTGTGCTCAAGCAATCAGAGCATTAAAAGTAAACTATTTAGGAGCCATATCTCATGTGGGGTGGCCCTCTTAGCACATCACAAAGAGGAGGAGGCATTCTGACTGAAAGGACCCGGGGTTTGGCCCCCGCACACTGGTGAAATACTGCTGGTATTATAATAGGCATGACTAACTGATAATATCAAGTGGATTTTAAAAATAAATGATGTTTGCATGTAGCGCCAAGGATTTGAGAACATTATTTGTCAAAATGAGAAATTGCGGGAACACGTCGGACCTAGTAGCCCTTGTAGGTAAATGCATTTTATATTCAAACGTATATTAAATTTGTCGGGTCTCTCATTGCTCTAGTTTCATGGTGTGAATTTTGAGTTGTAAGTAATCAGATGATCAGTTGAATCTGTGTTTTATATTTTTTTAATTTAACCTTATTTTGCCTATTGTTTTTTTGTAGTTTATAATTCTGGTCCATTCCTCTTGACGTCTGCCTGGGAATGTACCGTCTACCCTGAGGATGAGAAAGAGGCAAACCTCTGGATTTTTTTTGTGGAAGCTGACTTTAGAAACCATATAAAAACGTTGTAACCTCTTCTGATGAGACAATTATTAAGGCTGGCAGTTTCAATTAGGAGTTAAGCAGCTGTAAAAAAAAAAAAAAAAAAAGTACAATTCGGAAATAACTGGAAATATTAGAACATTAAAACATTTAGGGACATTTATAACACTTCAAGCACCAACAGCTATTAAAAAGGACAATCGCTCCTCTTGTAAAAGCTGTAAAGGCTTAAGGGAGAAAATGACTTTTGATTCTGTAAGTTGTGACGTTTCTATAACCCCTTGAGGTGACAGAGCCACTGGACTGCCTGCGGATCTCAGATCTCCTTGGATCCCTGGGACCACGCAGTCGCATTTCAAGGCTGTGCCACCACAGCGGAGCAGATGGTGGCACAAGTATGGCAGTCCCCAGTGGGCTTTCAGCACATTTTTAAATCACCTACTCAGCCTCTGATAAGCGGCCCCTATACAGAGGTTGTTCTTATAGGGATGAGGCTACGTCATTTTTTTTTTTTGGGGGTGGGGGGGGTCAGGCTATTTAGCTGGTAGAATCCTACCTCAAAAAGCTCCCTCTCAGCTGCTTCAATACCCACTCCGTCCATCTGTAATCTTCTTCCCCGGCTCGGCACATATGGGCCAGTGGTCACTCGTCGCATCTTTGGAATGCCATCGTGTCCTGTGACAGGCCCCATAAACTCCACCTGCGTGCTCCATTCTCCTTAATGAGTTCTGAACCCTCCCTTGAACCCAGCACCTTTATTTGTTTTATATAACTGGCATTGCATCTAAATATAGCCGCAGTCAGAGTAACTATAGTAATCTCGCACATTATCTCACAGCTTCAGGTGTTGACGAGGGAGGTGCGAAATAGTAAGTTTTGCCGGCAGCTTCTATTAATGTGAAGGTGATGATTTTGTAACCACTGGACCTTTTTCAAGGAAAAATTAACTCAAGGAGCAAACGTCCAGAGCAAACGACACGAGATATTCGGACAGCAGCAAATCCGTCTGGCATGCTATTAATAGGTAGGACTTCTTTGGGATGGTCCTCAGAGGCAGCGCAAGCAGGCAAAGGCCATGTGCACATGGCAAATGGATTCGCAACGTGTCACAGAGCAAACACGATCTGCATAACGTTTGGTAAATGTTAATGGGAATGACTGAACCCAGCACAGGATGATGGTATGAGGAAGAGAACTTTAAAACCAGACAGTGTGGACCGATACAATGATATTGCTCTCATAGTGACAAAGGCTGTCATTTCATGGGGAATGATTTAAAGAACACATGATGTTTGTGACACAAATACAGGGAATAGTGTCTATATGAGTAAGGTATTAAGATTAAGCAGATTATATGGATATTTACTGTACAACAATTTATCCAGTACAGCGTATCAGAACAATGTGTATATTCAGTGTAAAATACAGGCTTTCCTATGAAGCAACCAGCCGCTAACCATGAGTTAGCAGTAACCTATCCTAAATGTTGCTGCCAGTGATCTACTGAGACGATGCAAATCATAATCGGCATATAAGCACTCAATCTGTCATCCCAGCATCCTGATTCACATAGCCTCAGCTCTAACCGGTATGTGATTACTAGGATGTAAGACGGATGTGTTAGCATCCTGGGTTCGCATCCCTTGATATCAACATAATTAATCTAAGCACCGGTTCTGGCAGTACCACGTAGATCGCTGAAGTGTATTCCCAAACAGGAGTCACTGACATCCATCTTGAAAACACGTAAGCAAACAAGCCCTAACCCATCTAATACGAGGCATGGGACACCTTCCCACACAAGGTCTCTACAATCCTCTGCATCCCAAAAGATACATAAAATGTATCTGAATGAAACTTGCATCTATGATGCACTATAGATAGCTTCATAATGCATTATAAAGCTGGGTATAAGAATTAATGAAGCATTACAACATCTTCTGTCATAAGGTATTAGTCATAAGGCATTGATGTGCTGATTATAATATTTCCTAAACTCCACTGAAGATCTCATCTATAATGCACTATAGATACCTTCATAATGCATTATAGTGGTCTTTATAAGAATTAAGGATGCTTTGCACTGCATTATGAAGGTATCTATAGTGCATTATAGATGTAAGCTTCATAAAGCATGTATAATAAACGTAGCTATAATGTGTATTATAATGGGTATAAATTTTTATAGCCATGTTTATAATGCTATACAAATGCATTATGACGTGCTATGAATGTGCTCATGGATTCTTATAGACGTGACATTCATAGAAGTTGTTATCCATTAAACCTAAACCTGTAGAACCACAAGAAAACAGACATATCAACAGTTCTGATACCCATCAATACCTCAACAATGGAGATGGCTAGACTGTGCTATTGTTATGGTCTGTTTCCTAATGGCACTGAGGTATCCAATTCTTTTCATTTCTTGTTCTGCTTAACACAAATGGGGGGCATATACCTTTTCATTTATTATAAGCTCTCTATACCCACTATCTCAGTAATCCCTTTCACGATTATTTTGCTTATTAGCCCACAATAGAACTGTCTCAAGGCCAGAAGTCAAAATCAAAAGTATGGCTTCTATTGATAAGAGCGTATATATGGTGTAATTCCCACTTTGAAGCACAACCCACAAAGGATATTTAAATTCTGATTCATGATGTTACAGTATGCTTTTATACCAAGGGGTGAAAGCAGAGGGGACAAAAGAATTAAAAAAAAAACTACCAAAACTTTTGGGAACGTGAAAACCTTAAAGACAAAGATCTAAAGTGTGCAAATATCAGCTTTGAAATCGACATAGAACAGAAAAGCTGTGAAGAAGTGGGAGGGCAAAGTGGGTTCCAGAGCAGGCCGGCGGTCATCATTCGCTCCTGCTTTGTCAGGCACTGCCATCCTGATGTTCCGTTTTTCATCTCCAGAGGAACAGCCTGAATATAACCTTAGTAAATATCTCAAACTTTCTCCTTTAGGCATCTCCTTTCTTAAGTCTTTCAGCGATCTTCCGTGCACCAGTAGCCAATGGCTAATCCTTTTATTAACGTATTTATCATTTATGCTCAGATAATTATATAGTATTTATAATCTAAGCACTACAGGCTCTCAGACATGAGCATTGCACGAACTCCATTCATATATCATCAGTCATTTTCCAATCTTACCCTGTAATAAACGACTTTGGATCTTACTAAACCTACACTCGCAACACATTCTATTCAAAGTGGTCAGAGGGCCTCCAGCCCAGTGTTTACTAATGACGTTTTCTTACGAGGGACGTTCCTGTGTGGCTGCTTCTTTGATCAATTCACCTCCAGGTACAAGGGGCTGTTTCATCTATGATAAACAGCGGCCGTGAGTGACACCTGATGGCGTTCAGGGTGCCTAACAGGTGGCGTCTCCCTTTCGCACGCCTCAGTCGTTCGCCTCCGAACCGCAGGATCCAAGATCTCTCTCAGCCAAGGAGCTTCCCGCATTATCGAGGACAAGTATCCTGTTGACATTTTGGGCGATTCATAATGAATAGAATGCCATGCCAAACAACACGGGCAAGGGCATTGGCTCACATGTTAATGTCTACAGCCTGTGGTCTCCGTGTAGCCTGCATCTGATGCACAGCCACCTGAGAAGTTGCACTGATAGTAATCCCCACATTAGCTGGAAATGGCTCTTAAGGTTGCACTGATGTGAGGCAGCAGACATGGGGCAGACAAATGGTCACATAAGAGATTGTGGTTCGTTCCCACGGAGCTTGCAATCATTTCACAAAATGAAATGTACGCCTGCTTTAAAGTGTACGCTTACTTCAGATATTTAGAATCATTTGGATAGGTTAGCTTATATCACACAAATATGGGTGGCTGGACATCTGGCAATTACACCTACAGGGACTTTTATGCCATCCCACTCTCAATCCATAG
This sequence comes from Stomatorhinus ivindoensis, assembly GCA_019775895.2. Classification (NCBI taxonomy): domain Eukaryota; kingdom Metazoa; phylum Chordata; class Actinopteri; order Osteoglossiformes; family Mormyridae; genus Stomatorhinus; species Stomatorhinus ivindoensis. Next base: position 19,443,588 of record JABFEB020000045.1, on the reverse strand, counting down.
GCATAAATATGGAGTTGGTCCCCCCTTTGCAGCTATAACAGCTGCCACTGTTCTGGGAAGGCTCTCCACAAGACTTTGGAGTTGGTCTGTGAGATTTTTAGTCCATTCATCCAAAAGAGCGTTTGTGAGGTCAGGCACTGATGTTGGAAGCGAAGGCCTGGCTCGCAATCTCCATCTGAGTTCAATCCCAAAGGAATTTTATGGGGTTGAGGTCAGGGCTCTGTGAAGGCAAGTGAGATTCTTCCACACCATTTTCTTCATTTACACTTTGTGGAGTGTGATGTAATTACATAATGTGCTGTTACATACCTTTAGAAAGGACATTAAGTCTCAATGTGGCTAAGGAACTGACCATGAATTTGAAATTCCATGAGATTATGCCCTTAAGGTGGGTACCAGACTTAACTCTGCTTCATTTTCTGTAGATCAAAACCAGCACTTAAAATGTTAATGAGCACTCCTGAACACGTGTATATTTATAGCATGTTTTTATATAAATTGGCAAAAATGGCAATAACAGTTTCCCAAATCGATTCGCAAGGTGCAAGTAACTCAGCCTAACTGGGGCTAAGGAGATTGATTTTGGGTGCTGGCGATGGAGCTTGCACTAGGCTAGACGGCAGGCTATTGTTTCAGAGGTGACAAGGAGAGTGAGGATGGTCAGTACGGGATGCTGAGACCAATCGAACAGACGCAAGTAACGAGCAGGTCCATATTGATTTGCGAAGGCAGGCAGCAAGGTCATCTTACTTTATCACCACGGCGACGGTTCAGTGCCTTGTTAGGTTCAAGACCCAGACTTCAACATCCAAAGTGACACAATATTATTAATGCATCAAGATTATGGGCCATTATATTCTCATCTCGAGAGCCCTTATCTTTATAATTGGTTTTCACGTTTTCGTACTGCTTGTCAATTTGATCTACACTTTGGTTAAAACAGCATCATGTTTAGCAAATTGAATTCTATTACTAAAATTAATCAGACATCATAGAAGGCATTTTGGAGGATGAGCTTATTGCAGTAGCTTGCCACTATAGGATTGTTTTATATGTCAGCTGGAAATAGGACTCTCAAGAACAACAAAGGTTTTATTGTAGGGGTCACGCAGCTTTACTTTATTAGGTACAGCAGCACTGGAGATACTTGTCCTTAGGATGCCTGCTGGCACTCCTAGAAGCTGAAGCGGGAAAAAAAAACCAAGACAAAAGTAGAAACCAGAACCATTTTAATAAATTAGCATCTTTCCCCACCAAAGCAAACGAAGTATAGCCACACATAACATGGAAAAGGAACCAAGGTTGTCCTACCATTCTGTGCCGGGAATCTTTTGCAGAAGCATCTTCATACTCCTCTGCTCTAGGGCAGGGTGGTCGATCCACACCTACTGCCACGGACAGCTAGAAAGACTGAATGCATTCAGCGTTGCCATGGAGTGTGGAGAGACCAAAAGTCAATGGTGTCAGACAAGGTGTGGAGATGAATGAGGTAGAGCTGCGAGCAATGGTGCTTCAGAGTGCACTAGAGATGGGACTGTCGTGCGGTATCAATCTCTGCCTCCTTACTCCTTACATTGTTGCCCCTGGCCTCCATCAGCCAGTGACTGGTAACCCTGCGGTGATTCCATCGAGCAGAAATTCCAGAGCATCACTGTTCCCAGCGCTAAAATGCGGAAGCACACTTATCCCACTGACAGATCAAGCACCACTACTTCCGTTATTGTGAAACTAAATTACTGATGAGCATCTATCTACAAGCCTGCTTCCAAGTAGATCCTATAAGTCATTTTTCAAAGAGATACTGGAAACCCAGATACATGCATATCAAAAGATTTTTGCAAGGCAATTGAAAAAGATCTTTTTAACCATGGAAGACTGCATTCAGTGTATCGGCCAAATTGGGGCATTATTCTTCGGTATTTAAACACATCCATGAAACAGAAATCAGGAATCCAGCAGAACCGCAAGTCTACAGAGCCTTTTAATAGTTCAAGATGAAATTTTGCAATTAGAGACCAACAACTGTGCATATGACATCTGAATTTCAGAAGTCAATGACTATTCCATTATTAGTGCAGTAATGATTGGGGTTCATATTGATTTGCAAAATATGCGTATTTTGACGCAATTACTTAATTACACGCTGGGTGATGGTAGTCTGGAACCACTGCTTGCAACTGGAGGCTGTCTTAATCTGAGTTACTGAAGAGGGCATTTCAGTTTTCATATTTTTTTAAGGTGAAAAATGCCTGGCATGCTCTTTACAAAGTTGCCTTAACCTTTAAGACTATGGTTATTACACAAACACAGATGCTTACAGAACCTATTTACAAATGAATCTCTGATCATGATATATTTGCTCTTCAGAGAAGTTAGAGGAATAAAACTGGAGTTAGCTGGCTGTTGCAGTTTACATCTACAATAAAACCGGTTTTGCACAAATATGAGAAACTGGTCCCTAGAAAAGGTGATGGACTTGGAGGATGGATGCCTCTTGAAGTCTGTAACAGACCAGGACTGTGGTTTAAAAAGGGGAGTCTACAGCTTTAACATGGACATTTGGCAAACAGAACCAAGCCAGGGGCAGATCGCGGCCGCAGCTGCTGTCGTCCTGAAACTTGATGTTCAGGTAGAAGTCTCCGGCGTAGAGAAAAAGGAGAGCGCCAGCACAGTTACAGCCTTCTGTGGGCTTGACCTGAAAATGGAAGGAGATCAACTTAAGCGGCGACAATTTGGGACAAAAGACTAAAAACTCCGGGCACCGCCACCCTTATTTTTAAAAATACCCCAGATGTTTCATTCTTATTTCATGTCAAAATGCGCTGCCAGTTTTCGATAAAGCTTTATTCGACTTGACTAATAAAATAGATATAAATGCTATATGGTGAGGCTGCAGTTATGTAAACATTTAATTATTTACAGAGGATGCTTACAATATCACACACTAATAAATATGTAAATACATCCTGTGGCTTTCAATGGGATAAAGTAAAATGGTACGGTCAGCCTTACTCACTGTGTCAATGTAGAAGGTGTTGGGGCCGATGAAGGTGACTGCGTCTTGCAGCTCATAGTTATGAACGCCGTTCTGGTAGTCTTGGAAGGGGATGATGTTCAATGAGAAGGGACCCACTGCATTCTTGCTGCGATTAGTCAGCCTGACCTCCAGGGGCACCATCTCACCCACACTGCACTCTGCTATGATGTTACAGTCACATGGCTTCCCGTTCACCACCACGTCTGCAGAAAGACAAAGTGAGAAAAACTTTGTGTGAGCTCGGAAGGTGGGGGTGTAAATACCGATGATGGACACACAGATAGCCAGATGACAACATGGGCTGTCTTGGGTGAAAAACAGCTTCTCACAGCTTCTCATACAAACACATTTCATCCCATATGCACAGACCAACGTCACATTTATAAATACATCTCTGACGCCTCCTCGACGTGTGATCTGTTATGCTGTCTGTACTATACTAATGTCAAGCTATAATCCAGGGGTGCCCAACCCCAGTCCTGGGGGGGCCGGAGCCCTGTGTAACTTAGTTCTTTCTCTGTTCCACCACAAATGATTCAGCTCAAGAACTGTGTGGTAATTAGCACAAGGAGTTGAATCAGGTGTGTTAAATGAGGGGAAACCCAAAAATGTGCAGGGCTCCGGCCCCCCAGGACTGGAGTTGGGCCCCCCTGCTATAACCTGTCTTCTTGTTCTTTTATAATGAGTTTATCGCAAAAGAGTTAGGAAGAGCTGCCAAAAGGCCAGCCATAAGGTCCTGAAGGCCGGCTGAAGGTTAAATATAGGTCAGATAAATGAACATGCCAGTCACTTTTCATAAAATAGCAATACCAATGTATTGGAGAAATCACAAGAAAAAGCTTTCAAACACAACACATTAAAAGCATTCCAAAAAAGCCCATTAACATTCCTAAAATTACTAGTACTTGGAGAATTCCATTACAGAGTCTTTGCTGAGGGATCAATGATCTGTCCTCCTGAAATACACCATATTGACATTAACCAAGAGAGCAGGAGCTTGTAGACTGAAATGAATTCAAAGTGCATCCTATCAATCTCAAGCATGACTAATTTCTGTCAAGAACGGACAAATGGGATTGCTGGAACAGCACCCCTCTCCCACCTACGCACTTGCATAGAGCTTTCTCCCTGACATTTCAAACAATGTTGAATTAGGAGTGAATTCAATTCCACTAATGTGTCAGAAATCCAGATTCAGTGCCGAGGTAGACTGGACGTGCCTCTGCTTCCTTCCACGGGATTCACCTGGGACTCACCTGGCACCAGGAAGGGGTCAGAGGCTCGTCCGATTGAGGAAATGCTGGCAAATGGCTGCAAGGAGGCACACCCCATTTTTCTAATGAGCTCAGTAAACATGAATACATACATATCCAGACAACACTCGGCAATAGAAGATGGAAGCCAATCACGATCTATCTGTGAATATATTTTTCCTTTGTGTTAGGAAATCGAGGAATCAGATAGTTTCTGTCCACGGAGACCAGATGTAAATTTTGGACACTCGAATTGCATGTCCACATCATGTGACAGTTAGGGGAAAGCAGTCGGCCTATAGTAAGCCTCCCCAGCGCTTGACCCCGCCCCAACAGCTCCCTCCTACTGAGCGCACTAAGCTGCACCGAAGCCTGTGTAACTATCTATCTGCACATGTGTCTATCTGAAAGTGCCAGCACAAAAATGAGATTTTCACATGCATGCGTCGAGCACAGTTGTGACTGGGCTGATAAGGTGAAGATGGGTGAGGCGTGGGGGGGGGCATTTGAAGCCCCCAGGATACTGCTGATGTGTCCTCCCCCCGGTGGGCACTAATGAGGGGGTGTTCACATGGCACACTGTCCCCTTACGGCGTGGGCTCGTTATCCTAGCTGAAATGTGACGGGCTCCCAGAGGCTGGCGGGATGCTGCACTCACTATGCCATGCATATTCATAGCAGGCAGGCTCCGTCCCTGTGCCGCACACCACTAAGCACTTATATTTAGTTTTCAAAGGCCTGTTGCTAGGAGATGTGCAAATTATAGGTACATCTGCTCTAAACAAAAACGACACATTCTTCTACGATGAACTTAAAGAATATAATGGTTAGATCGGCTCGGGGAATCAGCGGAGTGGACGGCATGCCTGTGCTATCCGACAAAGGGTAATTACCCCTCTTCATTGCTTAGGAGTCACTCTGAAACGGAAAATCAGCATATACTAAACAGTAAAATGAATAATGTCACAATTATTAGAACCCATAATGTTGATAATATTTCAGTTAAATGACTGATTTGCATCTCCGTGCATTTGAAAAATGAACGGGACCAGCAACACCTGTGTTCCCTACACAAGAGTACTCGACTGAAATGTGCCAAAATTTTAAAATATATATAGTTTTATGATTAATAAGAACAGTACAGGTAATGCAATCAATAATTTCCAAATCAAAACATCAAGTATTCACTGTGGCCTAGTCTGCAGACTCACATTAGGGTAATCAGACATTCTGTATTACATAAAGGCATTAATTAATATCTGTAAGAACAACAATGTTTGTATGATCTGCATTAATAATCTTTGCTGAGTTTTCCCAAATGACCTGCAATAGTTATGCATTCTTAAACCAAGGCTTAAATAAAAGTAAAAAAAAATAAAACAAACTCTAAATGGATGTTTTTAAGCATAAATGAAAGGAGCGATCCTGACTGGCCTGGCTGGAGCATGATGCCCCCCCAGGAACCTCGGCAATTCGTCCGCAGTCGCTTTACAAGCAGAAGCTGACAAATAGATGTGCTTCATCACAACCCCTGATGCTGGGGGAGCGTATCGTGAACATAATCCCCCCACCTCCCACCAGCTGGATCACTAATTTGGAAACGTTTAGCAGGTAGCCGTCCACCGCCACCCCCTGCCCCCACCCCGGAGCTCCATTAAGCAGGTGCGTGATTTACAGCAGCCTCTCCGGGGCTGAATAAACACAGGCCTTAGGGACCAGCATGATAGAAACCCAATGAGCTAGAATTAATGGCACATATTAAAGGACTTTATTTTTGGATAGAAACTCCCAGCTCTCTCATATGGCGGGGGGGGGGGGGGGGGTTAAAAAAACCAAAATAAAAAAACACAAAAATCAAAAAAATACAGCTACAAAAATGTACCACAAACTGTTTGCATGCACTGAATATTGTATCTTCCAAACCCTTTCAAGGAATATTTCATGATGTTATCAAACAGTTGACCAGGCAAGATCTACGGTCACTGGACATCAACCTGTTTAAGTGGGGTACTTCCACAGAGTGGAAAGAGTTTCCGACAGCATGTGTAGGGGTCTGCCGTTTAGCACACGCTGCTAATCCCTGGCGAGGAGCCGTACGTCTGCATGGGAGATGTCACAGATGCCGCCGTCATTAATCCGCTCAGAGAAAGACCATCTGAATCGGCATGGAAACGTGATGCTGTGGCGTCACCACAGCAACTGGCCTTGGTGGCGTAACGCAGCGCGGCGTCTCAGCTGGAGGAGGTCTGTGTCTCAGCGTCCTCCCTGTCTTACTGCTTCCCGGCAGCCCCATCAGCTGGCGCATATGGTCACCCTGCCCCCGTCAATGTCCTTAGTATAATTATGATGTTACTGTTTGGTCGATGTGTTTATCACATCACAATCGCCTGTTTTTCTCAAGCATACAGCCATCAGGTCCCACTTAGAACCTTCAGATTACCTCATGCACAGATCTTAACCACTGTGGCCCTTGCCATGATGTCACTTGTTTATTCATTTCCCAAAGATAATACCTTAACCAGAAAGATACCCTTTCTCTTTTTGTCCTTTTATAAAAGAAGTAGGGACCTAAGAGCAGCATGTTTGGCCTTGTGACTATATGTTTACTCCTGCGGTTTGAAGTCTGAATGCATTGGCCACAGGCAGGACTAGCCTAGCCTTACATAGCCAATAACAGCACCCATTATCACTTTGCTGAAACAATATCATACTAACAGCTGGCATTAAAATAACAACAATATTCCTCTAACAAGACATTCTGTGACACTCCCTTAAAGTAGTTTCTGTCAAACAGTAATGCCTAACAGCAAAAAAAAAAAAATCACTCTGGAAAGTTGTCCATGGCACATAAGCAAACAAACAAATAAATAAATGTATGGTTTCAGGGGCATAGCTCATCTGCAATGCTTTTTTAATGGCCCCCACATGTCACACAACTACCACACTTAAGGAACGTATCAACATATGTACTGTAGATTATGTGTGAGTGTTATATAATTTAGTGCTGTACTGTGCAGATGCTCTACTGCATAATTTAGTGCTGTATTGTGCAGATGCTCTACTGTATATTTTAGTGCTGTACTGTGCATATGCTCTACTGCATAATTTAGTGCTGTACTGTGCAGATGCTCTACTGCATAATTTAGTGCTGTACTGTGCAGATGCTCTACTGTATATTTTAGTGCTGTATTGTGCAGATGCTCTACTGCATAATTTAGTGCTGTGCGGTGCAGATGCTCTACTGCATATTTTAGTGCTCTACTGTGCAGATGCTCTACTGCATAATTTAGTGCTGTACTGTGCAGATTCCCTACTGCATAATTTAGTGCTGTACTGTGCAGATGCTCTACTGTACATACCGTATGCATAAAGTATACCTAGAATATACAGAAATACACAGAAGACTAAAATTAAATGTTTAGGGTGCAATTAAGGATATAAGCATTATTTAAAGTCTGTATATACTTGTATGCAAGGCAGATGGTTATCAGTCAGACAGAGTGGATAACACTGCAGATACATGTGATGAAATACGTGTAACATAAAAGGGTAATAAGAGACACAATGTTATTTTAAAGACTGTTACTGGCAGCGATTAAAGGGCTCTTACTTCAGAATTAGATCATTCAAAAATGATTGCGCCGCTGCTCTTTCATTCATTTTATTTAATCGGAGGTGCCCTAAGCAGTCTGCTAGAATGCTTGAGAGACACTCGTACTATCCTGTGAAGCTAACAAAGGAACACGTGAGAAAAATTTCATCAACAAGTAGAGTGCAGTTTATATTAGTCTTTTGGCCATCTAAATAAATCCTAAATAAAACATAATACTCACGAATGTGCAATATCAATACAAAACAGGAAACGCATCATTGGATTATGAAACATAAGCTCAATTAAGCAGGCTCACTTAATAGGAGGAAGGTTTGAACACTACTGTAGGCAAAAATATTTATCTCATAGGCAAGCTGGCTTTTAACACTTTTGCAATATGAAAATTCTTTACAAAAAGCAGTGATGTTTTTATGCTGATCAAAGCAGGAGGAGTCAGTGCTTTCAGTTAAATCTTTCATCTAATATGTTTCCAGAAGGCCCCTTTTACAAATGCAGAATATGTTAACTGTAAAGATGCTGAACAGAACCAGAGGGGGTTCATTTGGGGGGTTTCTTCAGCAGGATATCTGGTATTGAAATCAGTAACTTCTGTAAAATTCCATATAATTCTTTCGTAAACATATTCTGACACATTCCTTTGAAAGACATAAAATTTTGAGGTTTAAACCTCTATCGCCACCATCATTTTCCAAATGCAACTGCATAGTTTCATTTACGATCTTTCAAAAAATGATACTATCTAAACTTGAAAACAAACCTGTATCCAATAACAGTATTTGACTTTTTCTGTCAAGCTGTCCTTGTCGATTTTAACAAACATCCTCCTCACGCCATATCTCACTGTCTGTTTCCACTCAGTCCCAACGCCATTTATTTAATTTATACAAAGTAGTCGGTTATTTGCCAAGGAGATGTAAAAATTCTAAACGTCTGTGCTTCTCTTAAGGGTGCAACATTGATTTTAACGTCCATGATGACTATAACAGTGATCTTTCCAAGGGCAGCCATCCCACCAAGGCAAAGGCAGGTATAACACAGCCATGCGTGAAGGTATGAAGCAAGTAAGCAGACTGGAAAGACTAAAAGCCTCCAATAGACTGCAGGAGTTGGAAGGTTACGGCGTACGGTCCAGTCTGTCTTGTCAATATCGTTCACTAGGACGATTGAAAATTCAGACGGTTTGTACCAGACAGGCACCAAAGAAGGTCCCAGAAAGATCATAAGAACAACAGAGATTCCACTACAGCGTACAGTTTGCTCCCCACCTATTTCTGGAGCAGATGCTGGACACAGTCTTCCACAGCAATTTGCGGGGGAAGTTTTAACAGGACGCTGGGCCCTCTGGGTGACGAGGGGTGCAGAGGGACCCCCCCCCCCCGGTAACGGGACGCAGGAACATGGATGCTGCATCGGGGACGCGAGCTGGAAATGTCCACTGTTTATGTAGGTGAACGCGGCCTTCTCAAGTGCAAACAGCCAAGCTGACAGAGTTTGAGTGGCTCCCATAAAGGTTGCAGGCGTGCCATCACACGACTAAAAATAACTCCACAACATCAGATGCCCGCAGCCATCTGTTCTTTTTATAATTATTGCCATAACAACCACTCAAGTTATTTTGCTTGTGAATTGCTGAACAACTGGCTTTTAAAAGAATTGTCTTGCCATGATAGGCGAAGGCTATACGAGAGGTACAAACTAAATACTGTACACAAGCGCAGCTGTTAATGGCCACGCAAGTTTTGGAGCTGCGTTTTCAGCAAGCTTAGTGTCACATCAGGCCACCAAAACTCATCCTCTGCAGGATCTCAGCCCACCACAGCCTGGATAGTTGAACAGAGTCGTGAGACATACCTGTCTCTTGTGGCGTCGGGGCATCACCCCACACCAATCCTCAGTCCCGGGTGTGTTTAAAAGCTCACAGAGGTGAGACGGTGGCTTCATGAAGGCCAGTGTTACGTACATGACTTACTCATTAAACCTGCAGCAAACTCGCTTACAGTATCGATACTCACTGCTGAGAGATTATACCAACGGCCACGAAGAGCAGAACGTGGCACAGTCTCTGTGTGCCATCAGTCCTCAAGACACAAAACTGCATGTGGCCCTGAAGAATGAATATTAGGCCTGACGGAGCCTCTAGACTCCTGCACATTAGGCTCCTTCACACTGGATGACTCTCTACATCCACTTGGTGCCAACTTGGCAGGGGACGATACAACATATGTTTATTTGATTGTGAAAGCATAGTGCTATTTAGCCATTACTTAATTAATTTTGCAACATCACTTTGTATTTAAAAAAAAGTCACATATACACAAAGACCATCTAATTTAGCCATCTGTGCCACTACATATTTTAAATCCAAATGTGCTATTCCAACTCTTTCTGTTTTTACACATCCAGAATATTCCCCCATCGTGTCTCACTAGCAAACACCCATGCGGCACCTCTGCTCATCACAGACCACAGCAGTTAGTGCTCCTCTGAAATGACTGGGCCGATACTTCGGCGGTGGCAGAAGTGAGATCGAAGCCTGTTCTTGGGGCGACTGCTCGACTCCGTAGCAGGGTGGACCTGGTGAGCTCTCGCGCACAGTGGCTGATGTAGTAGCGCTGCTTTATTAACAGGCCACATTAACAAGGCTACCCCAAACCAGCTCCTGCTCAGTGACGAGAAGCCTGTTCTTCCTGTTCTGCAGAAACAAAGTTGTGATTCAGGCTGATTTGCAAGTGATAATTGTAATAAAATTGCTATTCCGTTTCAATGTCTTTCTAACAGCATACCAAGAAACTTGTCTCTGCTTAACTTTTGGGTTTTTTTCCCCTCTCCACCCAGCTTAAAAGTTATTTAAAGAGACACCAGTCATTTGTAGGGTGCAAAAACAGCTACAACTTCCAGAGATTGTTAACACTTCAAATTATGTTTTCTTTCTAAACTTGTATGAACACATTTTCAAATAAATTCAAAGTATCCTCTTTGATTCACCACAGAAAAAGGTCACTATCGGTACAGCAAACTGTAATATTTGTTATCTTCAGCATCAGAGCCCCCCCCTCCCCCCACTGCAGTTTACACTTCCCCTCTAACTGTATGCGAATAATGAGAAATAATTCTTCTAAAATTATTCCTCCCCACTTTGCAGCTCTGTGTCGCACCAGCCAGCCATGCCCTCGGCCTGGACACTGCAAGGAAGGCTGCCCGGTGCAGGACACTGCAAGGAAGGCTGCCCGGTGCATGGACATTGCAAGGAAGGCTGCCCG
>JABFEB020000045.1:19420683-19432325 GCA_019775895.2 Stomatorhinus ivindoensis | reverse complement strand
CTGCCCGGTGCAGGACACTGCAAGGAAGGCTGCCCGGTGCATGGACATTGCAAGGAAGGCTGCCCGGTGCATGGACACTGAGGGGAAGGCTGCCCGGTGCATGGACACTGAGGGGAAGGCTGCCCGGTGCATGGACACTGAGGGGAAAACTGTTAAACTACCACGATCACACGGATCACCAAAACTGACGACTTACCAGTAAACAGCTGCTTTCTTCTCTTGGCTCTTCGATGCTCTCCACTTGCTCCTCACCAGCATTGAAAGATCCCACTAAAGTCTGCCTACATGCACCAATTTTCCACCTACCAACTAAAAAGATCCTATTTTAGCCACGAAAGCCCTCAGTAGGCCAAAAATAATGCGTAGTATGTACTATTTAAACTCCAAATTGACCAACGAACCACGGAAACCGCCCCCCCACAGAGGAGTATTACCCTTAGGCATTCAGCCACTGCTCCCCCCAGACTGGGACAGTGGTATTCCCAGTGTGGTTTGATGTGTTAACAAAAATACAGTTCAAGTAAATAAAGCACAACATGGGTAACAATTAAGTGATAAGTGTTTTACTGCTCCATACATATTCTCAGTGAGTTATTTAACAAATCTGCTCACCCACCGTGTTTTCAAATAACTGCATACAAGCATGAATATAAACACAGGTGCTTCTATAGTTATGAGGCTTCTGGCCTAACGCTTTCCAGCTGACACCTTAAATTGTTTTTGCTAAATTTATTGGCAGCCTCCCCAGTCTTTCACATACCATTCTTGCTTTCAGATACTGCTATTGATAATAATTGTGGACCAGCGCGAACATGGTGATGCTTGAGGAAGCAAAGCATGGTGGCTTCTGACAGATAGCCTCCAAGGTAAACGGGCGTCTGAAGACCCACATCCGACTGCCCGCATCCATTAAGCTCTGCCCTCATTGTCTTCAGGTACGAAAAATAGCCGTGTTCCCTCCATACTGCCCTAGAAAATAGCTCCCAAGGTCAGTACAGGACTCCCAGCATAGCGGCGGCATGGGTGTCAGGGCTGGCCAGTAACAAGTTAACACCTCCTGCCTGAAAGTTCTCTGGGTGACCAGCCACCACCTGTACCACAGCTGCAACAGCACTAGCTCCCATCCTCTCCGGAGTGATTAAAAGAGAAGCTCCTGCAGACTAAAAACATTACTGAGGAGTCACTCAATCATTCTCATAAAACTGGGAAGCGGGCCAGAAGCTACACTCTCTCTTAAATGCGGTGCGTTATGGCCTACTCTATAAAATATTTTTTTTTTCTCCCAAACAGAGTAAATTAGATTTTTAAATGAGACTGTAGGTGCCTTGAAAATTTCAAAAGCCTAAAATAAATGGCCACCTTTTGCGAAATAAATCACAGGATGTAGCATCATAGTGTCTCCCAGGTAGGAATTCTAAGTTGTACGCCGTGAAGATAAACAGGAATGCATGTGCTCTTCTGATTCCCAGTGACCACACTAGCAGGGTTCAGATTAACCCAGTGTTTCCCAACCCAGTCCTCTGGGGAAACCCAGACAGTCCACATTTTTGCTCTCTTTGAACTCCCAACACACCTCTACCAGGTATTCTGTGTTACTGATTGGCTGGGAGCTGAGGGACAGCAAAAACGTGCACCAGGGATCCCCGGGGATTAACTGCACAGTCATTTCTTTGAGTGTTTCACAGCTTTGTCATGTAGGACTCACTGCGAACATAAAGCCGCCGTGAAGCCTACAGCATGTGCAGATGGCATGTGAATGTCTCCGCTCATTTACAGGAGCTTTTGCCCCCAAATTTTTGCCCCCATTTAAAAGAGGAGGGCCGGTCTCCCAGTGTCACCTGGCTGCCTGGTGTCCCATGCAGCCACCCACGCAGCTGCTAAATTTAATCCAAAGGATTCACAGAAACAGCCCCTGCCGTTGCCTAGCTTGCCCGTCGGCACCCTGTACTTTTCCATACATTCATGCCACTGGATCTATCACAGTAATTGTAACAAGTAAATGTAACAAGAGGGTTTTATCAGTTTTAATGCTTCGAAAAAGGGAGGAAATCTTTCGATATTTGAGTTGTTTCGTCAGTACGTTTTCAAATGCCCTATAAACGGTGTGGTATTTTATCCAATTTTCGATATTTTTTTAAGACAAATGCAGAAATCCGTTTTGTGTCTCATGCACACAGCCACTCACACGCACACAAACAGGGAACGTGAACAGTGAGCATTGTGTGCAGGCAGACACTTGAACGTCCTTGTATAGATTACCACCCTCAAACGGCAACACAATACAAAAACAATTAGTAAATACTTAACCAGTGAGCACTAGCTTACCTTCCATTGTCTGTGGGCATATTTATACTGCTTATACCTTATGGGACGGTCAGTGTCAGGAGAGGCTGATGACATCGTGCCATGGGAACATATCAGGAGGGACAACAGGGACAGCAGGGGACATGTGACCTTGGGGGATGCGGTGCACGTGGACATAGACAGCAGTGACCAGTGTGCATCATTAAAATCCAAAACCATGAACAGGCCACACTGAAGACTGACTCCCTCTGATAGCTACCTGAACCATTAACTAACCCACCTATTGGTCTCCACAGAAGAACGGCTCCCTTATTTCATATACCGTATGCCTTAAAGCGTTAAGCTTGTGCTTGGATTATTATTTCAGCAATACAACTGGAACATTAAAGAGTAACTTTTTATGACATCTTTTCAAATCCCAAAATATAACATGCAAAGTTTCTTTTTGGAAAAATCCATTACCTTTGAATGCAGTGTGGCACGCAACTGTTTTTAGCTGTGTGTGTTTTCTTGGCTATATTGTTGAATGCTTGTACAGGTTTCTCTGCCTTGGTCAGATGCTCTAACAATAAGTAATAAAACAAAATGCGAGTCTTTTGGTATTTTTAGTTTTTGGATTGCATTCACAGATTTTTGTGGGGACCTGAAAAATGGTCCCACAACATCGAAACAGCAGGTTTTTATTATATAACACACACACACACACACACACGTATTCATATATGTAAGAAACCAAACAAGTCTTTTGGCATCACAGTCACAAATATTGATAAAAGTGAGTTTCCCTGCAACAGTCCCCCCCCCCACCCACAGTCCATGGGGCCCTGCTTCCAGCTGCCGCCACTGGGCAACCGTCAGTTGTCTCCCTTTTTATGCAACGTTATTAAAAGCATTAAATGAGGAGGCTGAGGAAAAAGAGGGCAGGAGGAGGTGCTGACATTAAGCAGGGAGCAGGCAGGGACGCCTTTAGCACTGGAACTCCAACAATCAGGGGGACATAACAGGGAGGGCTGCTCATCTGCCCAAAGGACGGGTGACAGAAGCACGAGGAACAAGGACACAGCGATGTCGGCCTTGTGTGCGGATGCGGCAGCAAAGCCAACACGAACAGTCACTCGCAGACCGCACTAATATGAGTTCCTGGTGCAAGCCGACGGTCAAGAAACGATGGATACAAAACATACTGAAGCTGTATAACCAACAGCATTAAATCAAAGGGCTGCTTCTAAGCGACCAGCACAGTAAATATACATCATAGACATTAAACCGGCTAATATGAGAGAATACGTAAAATATACTGAGTATTTTTAGCTCAAAACCCCCATTAAACATTATACACCCATTTTCTGACAGTGACATTGGGGAAACAGGAGCCCCCTACACACATCATGGGGGAATTCAGAGACCTTACTTCATGTCTCTAGACTGCTGGACGAAGCCATCGTGCCCAGTGATCCACTCCATCGATACCCGGCTGTATTTATATCATTACTGATACTAATAAATCAGAGGAGTGTGACAGTTAATAATGTCCATGGCACCTACTGCATACAGAAATACAGAAGGAGAGATCAGCAGAGTGCTCACTGGATACAGGTGCCGGCCGCGCACCAGAGGAATGACGAATTAGTCAGGCGCCGCTCTAAAACGTCTACACACGTCCACCAAACATGGCGGCCAAGGAGTTAAACACTATTTGGATCAGAAGGCTGAACAGCACAGATTATGAAAGGCAGGGTCATGCAGCAGTGGTAATTATGCATGCAGAGGCTGTGCGGTGAGTGCTAAGCTCATGCTGCCATCCTCCCACTCCCCCAGAAGCGGCGGGTGAACTCCCACGTACACCCACTTTACAGTTCTGTGCCGCACCAGCCAGCCATGCCCTTGGCCTAGACACTGCAAGAAAGGCTGCCCGGAGCATGGACACTGTGGGGAAGGCTGTCCGGCGCATGGACACTGTGGGGAAGGCCGCTTGATGCATGGAAACCAGGGTGAAGGCCGCTCAGCACATGGACACTGTGGGGAAGGCCGCTTGATGCATGGACACCATGGGGAAGGCCGCTCAGCACATGGACACTGTGGGGAAGGCCGCTCAGCGCATGGACACCGTGGGGAAGGCCGCTCAGCGCATGGACACCGTGGGGAAGGCCGCTTGATGCATGGACACCATGGGGAAGGCCGCTCAGCACATGGACACCATGGGGAAGGCCGCTCAGCACATGGACACCGTGGGGAAGGCCGCTCAGCACATGGACACTGTGGGGAAGGCCGCTTGATGCATGGACACCATGGGCCCGGCACATGGATCCCAGTAAAATGTCAATGCTTCTAAAATCAGGGCTTCCCTATCCGTTCCTTAGGGACCTATGGTTGGTCCATGTTTTTGCTCCCTCCAGGTTCCCATCCAGCCAGACTAATAATAATGATGATGCTGATGATGACACTTTATTGATCCCTCATGGGGAAATTCAATTTTCGCCTACCCAATCTTATTCTCCATGACACCTAGACACATACAGTTGTGGACAGAAGTTTACAAACACTCATCAGAAGCATGAATATCATTAATCTGCCAGGAAACCAACCAATTTAAATGAACTCCACCAATTCTGCCAAGAAGAGTGGTCAAATATCCAGCCAGAATTATGCCAGAAGCTTGTTGATGGCTACAAAAAGCATCTGGTTGAGGTGCAACTTGCTAAGGGACATTTAACCAAATATTAGACAGGGTGTATGTATATATTTGAGCCTGAATGTATAATTTTGACCTTGCGTGGATTGCAGAAAATCCTAAATATATTCACACCCAATACTTGTTTTTAAAAAACACTGACGATGTATGGTGTATAATCATTCCACCCTGGAAAAAGACCGGTTCAAATAAATCATTAAAAGCCCAAAATGAATATGACATTCATGCCTCTGATAAGTGTACGTACAAGTGTATCTAGATGACACCAAGCTTGGCAGCAAAGGGCACCCATGCAGCTGAGGGTTAGGGGCCTCGCTCAGGGGGCCACAGATGTAATTATTTTGCCGAGGTCGGGATGAAACTGGTCACCTTCCAATCACAGGGACCGAGGCTTAGCCTGCTTAACCACACGCTGCCCCCAAACAAGACGAAGTTGGCACCCAGCCAGCCTCGTATCCATGACAGAAGGAATGGGCTTATATTCAGACAAATCATTTTAAAGAACATATATTCTAATAATTACAAACAGCGACGCACTTGCAATCCATATATGCTGGTGTGTATACTGGTGCGTTTCTAAATAAATTTTATCTGAAGTCCATTCAAACAGAGTTACCAGTGGCTGACAGTACACTTTTGTTGTTCTGTATTGTTATCAGACTGATGGGGTAATTAATCTTCTTTAGCTATCCATAATCTCTAATTTATCGGGTGCAGTCTACAGGTGACTATTCCTCAAAAATATTAAAAAGCAAGAAAGGATTCTTTTTCCTTCCGATTGTGTAAAAAGATGCCCTTAACTGTTCACAAAAGACATGCACACACTCAGGGCTTCACGTACAGCTCCCTTGTAGCTTGCTGCCAGGCCTTTATTTTTTATTTATTATTAAGCAGCAGTCAAAGTGGAAGATTCGTGAAGACAGAAGATTGCATCTGACATCCGGTAACATCTGACGACTAGAGTGTTTTGAAAGAGTTTTGCAGTTTCTTTTAAGTGTTTGACCTCGGTTCTCATTCTTAAAATTCCTCGTCTGGCTTAGCAGAGTAGCGCCTCTGAAAGCGAGATTACCCCCCTGAATACAGTGGGAGAGACCATATTATTCTGTTACCACAAATTGGATGGTGGGTAACAGGCCCAGCATGGAGGTCACAAGGCAGTGACACGTTCTGCAAACAGACTGCCCGCATTCTCCTCTATGCATATTTATTGCTCGGCAGGCAATAGAAGAGCATCCACCAGGCCCAGACAAACTACTGTTAAAACGTAAAGGCCAATGGGAGAGGCAGAACACTCAGATTTAATTACGCTCAGGTCACGGGAGGGAAGTCTCGCTCTGCTAAGGTTTCCCAGCAGCCAGAATAGTGCGGTGAGTAATACTGTATTGAGACACTCAGCTAAGCAACCCACACAGCAGAAAAGCGTCAAGCGATGGAAAACAGACAAGTGTCAGCACCGTGAAACAGACGGCGGAGACGTTTCACTAAGCATGGAAGGAGAGCTACACGAGCTCAGGCTGGGGGTTACCTGCGAGACTTAAAAGGGAACCGGCATTTTAAGCTTGGGCAGATTTCGGAGTAATCAAACAGGCACGAGTCCACTCTGTGTAAACATGCCCCCAGAAATGGTGGCGTACCCACCGGGCACTTTACCGAACACGCCACCAGCAAAGCGGAATTCCTGGGACAGGGAAATACCAAGGCAAATGCACAATTACCCCCACGTGCAGTGAAAGCCCAAGTGCAGCTCTGAGTCCATTGGTGGTCTTCAGCACAATGCATGAATATACTGAGTTTGAAACATAAAAGCCAACTATAACTATATTATTTTATTTAAAAGTCTATATATATACCAATATTGGGAGTGTCTTGGAGCTTTACTGTGAATTACAAGGATTTAAATCAAAATAAAATTAAATAAACTCAGATCAAATATAAATCAATTCTGCAAGCCCCCAACACGGACAACCTTTTGTACAGAAATAACACAAAATTGAAAGATGAATAATATGCTGGTTGTTCCCGTTTCTGCTGTTCTGCTTCTTTCTGGACGCTAACCATGTGCTTTCTGAGCACCACCATGACAGCTGCTCCACCTCCAGCACAATTTGTGCGTTTTAAGGTAGACCCATACATGAAAAAACACTAATGAAAGGCACAGAGTAATCCTGTGTCATCCCACATTCCATAGCAACAGCATGACAGGTATAATTTATTTTTATGTGTGCTGTTCTGCCCTTAATACGACGCTTCAATACGCACAACGAGATCATTTTAAAACCAAAACCTTAGGAAACCGCTACAGAGGTTTTTGCATTTCACTGAGTTAAAAGGCTTATCAGCATCTAAATTTACCAGAAAAGCTTTCAAGTCACGCTGCTGACTGTGGATATTATTATGCGATGGCTGCCTTGTGCTGTCATTGGTTTGTCTGTGTTGAGCAAAACCTGTATGATCATAATAAATGAGTTAAGGGAGGATCTTTGAGCCCTCAAAGCTGTGTGAAGAGACTCCTTGAAACAATCCACCTTCCTATCTATCCTTCGAGGTCTCCTTGGGGATAACAGAGGAAACCTTCGCTGACGTGGTCTCCAGCAGACAGATACAGCGGAAAATCAAACGAAAGACGTCCGTACCATTCAGAACAGAAATCATCGATGCCCACAAGTGCATTTACTTTGAACCTCATTATTTCCATAATCAAGACCTCAGACGTTATCAGTTCTCAAGTTTTGCTTGCCAGTAAAGTTGAGTCAATGAATTGGTTTTTAAAAAGGCCCCCGCTACCTGAATATCAGGTATTTGCAATATCTGTCCGTCTATACAGACTCAGAGTCAGGGCCTTTCATTTGGCGGGTTGTGTTAACGGCTTGTTGTTCCTCTAGTTTTCTTGCCAAATATTTTGTCAATTTTGACCCAGACTCATACATTTTTTGGAGAAATTTTCATCTGTAACAAGGTAAAATAATTTTGTTACTACAAAGAGCTTTTTGCATCCTACATTGTTTTCCCGTTATGGATTTGCAAATAGAAGAAGGTCAGGCGAGGCAAATTTTCCCCCATTTTCCCCCTCAAGGCATGGCTAGAAGATGTGGAAAATCTTTTGCTTCACTGAGAATACAGAAGCAGTCAGGCAACCCTGAAATCAATGTTAGCTTTGTTATTAGAAAGGATCCCAAAGGAGCATGAAAACTCAGGCTGTTCATGCAGAATTCCTACAGTGACTTCAGGTGAGGTCCAGCAATGAACCACATTTACAGATATTAGTGTTATAAGAGATCTGATCCGCAAATGGACAAACTACTAAAACACACCAGCAGAGTGTGAGGATATAACTCATTACTCTAGCAACTACTAAAACATCTGGCATGCGAGGAAGCAAGGAACCATGAGGATGTTTCACGTATTGTCAAGCTGTACATGGAACATGTACATCAGCTGGTGACCATCTCCACTAGACTGCTCTGGTCACCACAGCCACTTCATGTCTTTCTCTTCTCGTATTTTTACTATTACGTGTCCCATATGATTTTTCTTCGCATCCTTTGAGATACGAAATGAAGATACAATGAGAAAGAAAAACAGATTCTTGGCCGTCAACCCTAACCTCTCCCCTCCACCCTGACCCCTCCCCTTCACCCTGACCCCTCCCCTGGGTTTTCTTCCTCTTTCTCTCTCTCTCTCTCTCTCTCTCTCCCCGTCTCTCCCCTTGGCTGCCCAGGCAAGCTTTTGAACATAATTACCGGTGACATTACGGGATGCCAGCCTGAGCGGCCATTGTGCCGGAGAGCGGAAGAAGACCTGAAGTTCCAACCCAGAACATGCATTCCCGCATGTGAGGCCCCTCACAACAGCTCGTCAGGCACTCAAAAAGTATCCTGAGCCTGTAACTGATTACAGAGCTATTACAGCCGCACTGCTCTCTTCAGCACCCTATCGTATGATTTCCTGGTAGAAACGGTACTGTATATAAAATGCTTAATACATACTGCAGAAACAAAGTATTACTGTGTAATATAAAACACATACACACATTTATATAGATTATAAAATTTCATTATGCTTTGAGGCTTGAGTTTAAAAAAAAAAGAAAAAAAACTCAACACTGCGGCGTTAAAGATTACTTTTAGCTGTCTGTGATTTTAACTTAAAAGTATTTTATAGTGGTTTGGGTGGCTGTGTCTGTTATCGGAAGGTGGCAGATTTGAATCCCACGGTCAGCAGGGTGATGTCACCTTTGGGGGCCCCTGAGTAAGGCCCTTAACCCCCCAATTGACCCAGGGACTATCTGATCAATTGTATGTCGCTTTGGGTAAAAGTGTTTGCTAAAATATATGTAAAACGTAAATGTAAAAATATATAGAAACAACAACAACAATAACTACCATTGCAGCCAATGGGAAATGTTATTGATTATTCACAGCAAAGGAATTCTCGCTTTTTGGACCAGTATCTCTCTTAATTAAGGGCACATCACCAGCCTTAAAATGAATTACAAAATGAACAATGAAATGAATCTGGCAGACCACTGCCTGAAAATTTATCCTCTATACATTCCTACCCAGCCCAGCTCTTCTGTTAGAATGCATCAATCTGAAAACTAAAAAGCCTTAAAATGTAATAATTCAATTATCTCCCATTTCATTCTGCATGCTATTTGATGTGGGTTCTGGGGGGATTCATGAAAAAAACTATGTAAATGCTATAAGTCCATCGGAAAAGCTGGCAAGCGTTCGGATTGGTATCGGCACTGATTCGTAGTTAATTAGACGGATTGGGTATCCACATTCGATACTTATTTAGTTTTCGGCAGTTTGTAAAAAGATAGCTCCTATTTTTGATTAAATCAATTTATACAATCAATCGTACGCATTCTCTTTTCTTTTTCTGATGTTTTTGAAGCATTCAAGCCGAACCCTAATGGTGCCACTCAGTTTCTCTGCCACTCAGCGAGTGTGAGCATAGTGACATTCTCCTGCTGTGACATCATATGCATACCATTTCTAGTACGAGAAGCGCAAGAACATCAGATAACAAGGTGACGATCTAGAAGTATTTTACACTTAACAACAACAACATGTAACATAGCTATTTGCATTCTTTGTAAAAACAAAGTTTCGAGAGGTGGAAGCAGCGTTTGGTGGAAAATCCCTCCACCGTGCATGCGATTGTGCCTGACAATGCGAGTAACATGAAAGGATGATTTGGGAGTCACTAGCTTGGGCTGTTTTGCACACTCACTACAGCTTGATACACAAGGGGCTGCTATGGCAAGGAAGTGTAAGTAACGATGCTCCCAGCCAGAGAAAAACTGTGGAGCATTTTAAGCTGCTTACACTGTCTTGGTAAATATTCAAATTGATGCCTAAAACAAGATGTACAAACAAGGAGGAAGTGTTTATGTGTGTTTCTAGTAGCTTGATTATAGATATTTTGGCATTTAAAAAAAAATTCTACTTACTAGTTTAAAAATATTAATCATTTATGAAGTGCATGAAAATACACAAAGCAGATCTTAAGAAATTCAACATGGTGCATTACCAAGAAATTATATTGAAACGAAAAATTCTCACATGAAGGAACCTCAATGAAAAAGGTGAAATAAGTCATGATTGTTAGGTAGGGTGCTCCTTTACCATCTCTAGCACCTGAAGAAACATCAAAAAACCAATTAATCACATTTCTTTGCTCAGTTAAAGCAAAGTAAACACAGTATTTGAGACCAACCAAAGTCACGCTGTAAATAATAAAATATCTGACAAAGAGAGCATGAGTATTCATGTGCCACCACCAAAAAATGCAATATCCCTGTGAGTGAAGTTTGGCTTTCTGAAGACGCAAAGACTGCCTCACAATCAAATATTTGCAGAGTAGAGGGTAAAGGTTCATTTTGCTCAAGATATATTATGGGGAAAATGCCTCCTCTGAATACATAGCAGAGGCTGGGATTTTAACAGCCAGACAGACGTGAGTGACTGACATTGAAACAGTAACAGACATACAGCAAAGGGTCACCTTGTTTGTTTGTGTTTTTAATTTACCCAAGGAGAATGTTAAAGAAAATGCTGATTTCACGTGATATACAAAACTTTAACGGCTTGCTTTCACACCTTCAACAAATTCTTACCTTTGTGACCCACAAAGTTAAGGTAGAACGTTCCACCAGAATGGAAACACAAATGTTCACAGGAAAACATTTATTTACAACACCGCAGACAGGTTAAGAATGTCTGTTACCCTTCACACACATTTTAAACACACAAATTACAATAAATGATTTCAAGCAGCATTTCTCACAGCTAAATCAAATACCTTTGTGTCTCAAGTGGCGTAAGCTATGTGGTCTCACGTTTATTGGCCGACGCGTTTTCTTTTGCACCCACAAAGTGAACGACCTCACAACTGGAGCTCATGGCATTGATATGCGACTAAGGAGGCAGCTACTCATTTTCGTTAACGCATGGCAAGCTATGCGCACTGATGCTAACACCCCCCCCTCCCCGATGCAAGCTGCCCGTTTTGCATAATAATCGCTAGCCTCGGGTTATCCATGAAGCAAAACTCATCCATTGTTTTTTTCATAAATAAAACAAATTGGTGTACACAAGAAAACAGGATTTAATCTCCATATGCTCCTCTAACTAACCCC
>JABFEB020000045.1:19387632-19399243 GCA_019775895.2 Stomatorhinus ivindoensis | reverse complement strand
ATGAAGATGTGGGTGTTCCAGAGGGGGGTGAAGATGAGTGGGATGAAGATGAGGCTGTCAGCAGAGGGGGATGAAGGTGAGGCCGTTTGCTGAGGGGGATGAAGGTGAGCGGGATGAAGATACAGCCGCCTGCAAACGGGACGAAGATGAGGGGGATGAAGATGAGGCTGTCTGCAGAATGGGATGAAGATGAGTGGGATGAAAATGAGGTCGTCCGCAGAGGGGGATGAAGATGTGGGTGTTCCAGAGGGGGGTGAAGATGAGTGGGATGAAGATGAGGCTGTCAGCAGAGGGGGATGAAGGCAAGGCCATCTGCAGAGGGGGATGAAGATGAGGGTGACGAAGATGAGGCCGTCTGCAGTGGGGGATGAACTAGGAAAAAGCTCACTCTCACCCATTGATGGGAACATTATGAAACCATTGGGTAAACACTCAGCACATTCATCAATTCACATGAGTACCAGTCGGCCATTCAGTGTGTCATATTTCTGTGGCTGAATGATGTTGAGGTCAGGAGACTGATGATCACTCCTGGAGCTTCTTTTCTGCTGCAGCGACTGAATGATTGACTTGGCCTTATGTTTTGGATCATTGTCATGAAAAGTCCAAGCTTGGGCCCAAAGAACTGCAGTTTCTCCCATTATTTTGTGATAATGTTGCATTCATCTTGCCATCAATTTTGAATAAATTCCCTCTGCCAGTATAGGTCACACACACCCAAAATAGCAGACATCCATTTCTGTACTTCACTGGGATGCATTGCTTCTCTTCATCATTCTTGTTGAGACCTCTCCAAACATGGCCTACTAATGATTTTTTGCCAGACGTTTTGAGGTTTTTCTAGGTGTCATTTGGCATATTGTCTGCGGACTGGTTTGCGGCATCGGTGCTGAAATGTCTTCTTCTGGCAATTCTACCATGCAGACGATTTTCCTTTAAGTATCTCCTTAAGGGACATGCATCTCCTTAAGGGACATGAATCTCCTTAAGGGACATGCTAAAACAGCCACACCACTTTGTTTCAAAGAAGACGACAAAAGTTGCTTGTAGGTTTTTCTTGGCACCTTGAACAATTTTCCTGGGGTGGTGTGGCTTGGTATTAACAGAACCCCTGATTTTCCACTTTTTGATCAGTTAGAACAGTACTGATTGACATTTTGATATCTTTGGACATCTTTTTACATCCATTTCCTGATTTATAAAGTTGAATAGCTTTTTCTCGTAGATCCTTTGACATTTCCTTTGTGTTCCCCATGCTACATAATCCAGCAAAGTCACCGCAGTCCTGCATGAAATGTGTAAGGATTTCTCCAGAGCTAAGAGACTCATTGACTATCTATACACAAATATTAACTACAACCAAACAAGACACGGGTGTGGATGACCTTCACAGCTATATCTCAACCTGTGGGTGTCAACTTGAGTGTATATTGTCAGGCCACACATGCAATGGTATGGAAACTTTTGATCAGGGTGTCTGTGTGACTTCACTTTTTTCACATAATGATTTAAAAAGGACACACACAATTCTGTAATGACAGCTTCAGCTGACCACTATTCCTAAATAAAAAGTGTTTTACATGATCACATACTTTCCAAAATGGCTAATGCTTTTCTGATTAAGGTAGCGGTATGCAAACTTATGAGCATGACAGTAACAGCCAATTAAACTATGATGCCTGCTAAAATTCTAAGGTTAAAAATAAGGGTCAAAGGTCAAAGACCACATCCATAACATGAATTACACATTACAAAGACAGTTTATCCATTTTAGTGACTTGGCTTCTGTCCTTTAAATTTCCTGACTGGAACAGAAAGGCCCTTTCTTACACAAAGCTCTGGAAATGTACATTACCTTTCTACTTAAAGGCAGAGTTATTTCCAATCATGCTGTTAATCCTGTGAGACAGCCCTAATGAATTCTACACTGAAGCGCTTAGACCCAGATATCCAGTAGTGATGCCATGGAGTGGTCTGTTCCTAAATCCCCCTGAGCATGACGGATCCCCTGACAAGCCAACCTGGGGCCAGTACCAAAAGGACACAATGATGAGCTCAGTTCTGCTGAGGAATCTCTCCTGGAAAGTCCATCACACTTATTTTTATAAAGAATCTCTACAAGAGGAAAAAAAGCCACAGTAAGGATGGAATATGGAGAAAGTGAATTAGAGACGGCTTTATACCCCCACCATACCTATTCAGTGCACAGAATATATAATCAAAGAAAGCGGAGTTAAAGAAGATAACTGTGGATTTAAGATTGGTGAAATAAACATTATCCCTCAACATGCTGATGACGCCACAACTACAGTGGACTGAAAAGGGACTCTGGTCCCCTGTGATGAAAACCAAGGTTATGATCACATGGTTGGTGACTAACTTTAGCATTGATGCCAATGATATAGAGGTTGTAGGCAGCTTTTTCTTCCTTAGAACAATCACCAACAAAGGTAGCAGTCAAAAAATACAGACTGACAGAGAAAAAAATCCTTATCTCCAAGGAAAAAAAAAGATCAGAATTGTTAAAAATATGGTAATTTCTGTGACACTGTGGGTATGAAAGCAGTACTGAAGTCTTTGACGACTACCAAGAATGCCATGAACCACAAGGAAAACGAGTAGATGCTTGATCAAATTAGGCCTGAATGGATGGGCTCAGTCATTACAATAATGAACATGACATCAGAAACCCTGAAGACCCAGAGAGAAGAAACAATGTTCTGGAGAAATGGTGTGTCTATGATTACCAGGAGCTGAAATTGAATTTTCCTGCCCATAATAATAATGGAGGTTTTCTTTTCATTGTTTTGAAGTCACAGATTGTAACACACGTCTGCTCCTGTGGCTCCGGAGCCGATTCCAGAGAACATATGGCATATGGCATAAGGGAGGGGACACCTTGGGTGAGACTCCCGTCCATCACGGCCTGCCTGGAGGACACCAGGGAAAACCCACATGCTTGTGGGGCTGAGGCTCCAGCCTTAAGACTCGGGGAAGTTAACTCAACTTCCATGCCCCTCTTAAAAGCCATATACATTACTGTGCAAAAGGCAGTCAAAGGAAATGTTTAAAAAGATTTATCTGAGAAGTAAAGGCATATATGCTCAGAACAAAAACACAATTTAACATTAGAACATATGAAAATTAAGAGTAACTCAAAAAAAACTAACAGGAATGTCCTCCGTTCTTCAAATAGGTACTGATATCTTGTTACGACGGCTAGATGAACACCGCTTCAGCTCCCAAACTTCTCCTCAGGGGCACCACTGCCATTCAGTGTATTTTGTTACATTTCTGAACCACCAAACATAACTCACTGAGGAATTGATTAGCCAAAGGAGGTGGGGTAGTGGTTGAGTATATAACTACATGGGTGTATTAGATGGTTGCTGCAAATATTGGGGTGACTTTAGCAGAGGTTTTGAAATGCTTAAGCTGACGCTTTGAGAGGCACAGTATCATAGTTTTCCACCAACTTTCAGATCATTTGAACATTTTCTTAGACTGCATAATACTTTTGCAGAGTGCCGTATACACTTGGTAAGTGCTTGGTAAGCTCCGAGGGCCCAAACGCTAGTACGACGTAACGGGCTTTAGTTCATGCTCCACCGAGCTTTGCTTGCCGTTACTGAAGGACAGGGCAGGTTAACAGCCTCAGCAGAATCTCCCACTTATGGCAGATTAAATTATCAAATGCTTTTTCTGACCCCTCCCACACACAATCACATACATGTACTATTTACGTTAAAAATAATGCATATTTATCACCTTGGTTTCATTCTATTTCTGCCTTTATGAAAATGAGCCACCGGAGAAGATAACGAGAAGGACACCAAGCCTGGCTCATCTCCGTATCGTATGCTCACACACAGGCAGTGATGCAGGGATGCAGCAGACTGGGCCGTCGTGGATGACCCCGCCCCCTGCGGTGGCAGCACACCAAATTTACCAGGCATCAATGGTGGGCATATTCAGCACTAGGACTGTGCAATATGACGATATAAAAATATCAATTGTTTCATATTATGCTCTGTTATTTTGATGTGTCACAAATCACACTCTACACCAGTATTTCAAGTCATTTAGTCAACACTTTGCATTTGTTCGCATGGTTGCGTGAAGGCAATATTACTGCCCGATCTGTGGGTACATACTTAATATATCAAAAAGAACCTTTTATTTCTTGATTATATCATTCAAAATGTAAAAAGAAGTAGGCCTTTCCATGTGGTCATTTTATATCAACTATCAGAAAATGTGCTATATTGTGATACATATTATTATGGGAGAAATGACCTACACCGGAATATGACATTTTGATTATATTGCACAGCCCCATTCAGCACTAGTGGTGGACGATATGGCAAAAATTTATCGTAATCGGCTACAGTTGTATGACACGATACATGTTACAGAGGTATTGCAAGAACTGCCATACAGCACTAAATTTAAATGTACATTTACTTTAATGTAGCAGATGCTTTTGCCAAAGCGCCGTACAAGTGAGCCAAATAGCACATTACAAACATATGTGCTGTTGAGTCGACAACTACACATCAGTGCAGCTAGGCTGAGCTCCCAATGAATGCACAGATATGAAGGCACCCAACACTATTTATATAATGACAGAGCAAACCAGCAAGTGCCACTCAGGCAATGCCTGTGTGTGCAGAGGCTGCAACAGTACAACAAAAACTGAGTAATGTGAAACAAACCGATTTCAGTCTGAGTAACATCACAAGCGCTGTCTGCGTATCTCACTACTTTGGTCTCCTCTCAGACCCTCCTTGCTGACCCATGCAGACGTGCAGGACGAGTCATCGGCAAGCTGAAAAATCACCTCTCCAACAGGGAACGGGCGGGACGCACACATGGCTCACCCCAGGCCTACTTCCTTCATCACACTCACACACTCACACCCAGCTCCTCCAAACAACCGCAGGATTATACAAACTTTAGCCCCTATTCAGCCTGCTGGCACGCGGCACCACATGGAGTCAGAAAATGCTGACTCACGGTAATGGGCTTAAATCACGCTCAGGCTCTCATGTTCGAACTACGGTTTTAATGCCCTTTGCTGTTTAGCCCACAGAGAAAAATACATTAACATGCTATCTGGCAAGTGATTAGAGGGAGATTAAGAGGAGTGTGATTACAGGACACATCATTTCCATCCCATGAGCAGCACCCCTCCTATGCTGTTAGGGTGCCAGTCCTGCTGCTTGGAGGTGGAGCGGTGGAGCGGTGGAGCGGTGATCGGGCCGGACTGCCGGCGAGGTTCTAACTCGACAATTAACTTCTGTGTTATTTAAAATCCCGGCCACCCCAGGAGAGCTGTGCGGGATGTCCACTGTTGGTGGCCAGGCCAGCGGGTCGAAGGTGGGCACTGACTCACCTGCTGCTTAAAGACATCGAGCGTGAAGCAGACTGCACTCCTGCTGGCCCTTCAGAGCATCCACATAATGTGCTCCAACTGCTGGTACAAAGATACCAGAATCGGGCCTCATTTATGAATCAGCAGCTCACATTAGCCTCTGTCCTGATTACATTCATTCTATTACAGGACCATAGAGCTCCGGCAATTTTAGTGGATTTTAAAGTTGAATAACTACAATCAAAACACATTTTTTACCCCTCTGGGTCTAGGGGTAGGGATCGCACATTTCTTTCAATATCATAAACTTAATTCATGGCAAATAAATTATTTCTTATTTGTTTTGGCATTACACTAATCTTAATTTTAATGTACTTTGTAAATATGTCAGATTTATGTGAAGTTTTTTATTTTACATCAAAGTATAAACATTGAAAAATGCAGTTTGGAACACTTGCAGAAACCTTATAAAAGTACATAATAAGCAATGGTGGAAGTTAGTTTTGATCCCAGATATCTGATCACCAAAGTCTTGGCTACATGAAGATGACTAAATGGTGTAGCTACAACATTCAGTTGGATAAATAAATAAGAAAAAGCTAACTCAGGTCACTATTTCTGGCCTCCTCCCATTGAATATGTAGGAGCTCTCGTGTATGTATGAGCCACTCACACCTGGCCACATCCCCCCCTTTTATGGCGCTGATGGGGATGTATCTGGATCACAATTCACCATTGCATTGTTAATCAAATTACCATGCGAATGCGATTTCAATATACACTAATGCGGCTATTTAGAATGTGAATAGCGATCTTCAGGTGACAGCGGCACCACACGACGTCGATACAGGTAAAACAAAGTAAGGTGACATGGTTAAATTTTTTGCCGATTTAACCTAATTTTACAAACTTTAATACTTCCGACAATGGACGTTATGAAAAAGACGACAGATTACAGATTTAGTCAGCGTCTTTTTCATGTTTCTACAATAAGATTTCAGCGTGTTTTGAACTGAAATACACGAGAAAGATACGCATCATCGATGACGCTGTCGTCCCCAGAGGGTTAATGTTATTCTCTATTATTTTATTCTGCACTAAATTTAAAAAAAAAGCAGCCAGTAGATAAACTGCTAAAGTGTCCAAAATATCCAGCAAACACAGAGTGGCATGGACGCATCTGTGAGATGAGAGAAACAACATGGTGTGGCTAAAAGCCTTACTCCCTCCCGGTGACAGCTCGACATGATCTTTGAATGAGGCCTGCAAGGGCAATACAAGGGTTACACTCTTAAGGGCCAAGGGCTACACTCTCAGAGCTGGGGCCCAAGGGCTACACTCTCAGTGCTGGGGCCCAAGGGCTACACTCTCAGAGCATCCATTCACAAACAAAGAGCCTTGTTCAGCAACCATAAGTAGTCATTGCCAGCGATGACGCCACAAAAGGTCTGCAACATGTGGCCCCTGCAACTGCAATAATTATTGGTTTAGGTGGGAATGCACATTCCTAATTGTTTTTCATAGTGTTACGGTTGGATAGAAGGGATAATTGAAGAGAAATTGAAATATGATTGCCTGTCATAATGGCATAGGGAACGGACTGTGAATATCAATAACCCGATTATTCTTCAGTGGCGTCAGGTACCAACATGATGACATCGTAGAGGATCATGAATAACAGTGTACATTCATCTTAACATGCAACAAGAAAGCATAACTACATGAATCCTAAACTGAGGTAGACATCTATAAATAGTTTACATGGTTGTGTCGGTAATTGTCATCAAAGACCGAGAGCTCAGTTAAACACTGAAATGGACACCTGGACATCCTGTTTACAAACTACTGCTGAAGACAAAAAACCAGAAGCACGGAATGAAACACGTGTGCAGACGTACCAGCACATTCCGGCTGTGTGCCTCATTTCACAGATGAGTTCAGGACATCCTCTCCTCGCTCATTTCGGAACCATTCCAGTCCAGCACTACTGCACGGCAGATCTCCAGCCGACCTCCGTGAACCCCAGGCTCCTGTGCATCACTGGCCAGTTCCAGTTAAATCACCTGCCTGAAGGTCAGAGTGTGACGGCCGTGCAACGCCAAGGCGGTCGACCG
This sequence comes from Stomatorhinus ivindoensis, assembly GCA_019775895.2. NCBI lineage: Eukaryota > Metazoa > Chordata > Actinopteri > Osteoglossiformes > Mormyridae > Stomatorhinus > Stomatorhinus ivindoensis. The sequence continues at coordinate 19,391,755 of JABFEB020000045.1, read as the reverse complement.
CTGTTCTGTTCATCCGCAGGATTCTGTGCGTCCGTAAGTGGAGGAGCGGAGATGCACCTGTTTTCAGTGTATGAGCTTGCAAGGAGCGTCCTATGAACTAATTATCGCAGAGATGAACAGATGCAAACGCTGAAAGCCCAGCAACAGATGATATACCTTCATGTAGCAGACAGGTTGTTTTAATTATACTTCCTAATCAATAGTTGTCATATTCAGGGCCATATTTCAGCAGAAGGGAAATCGATGGTCCTATTGCTTCGGGTTGGGGAAGGTAATCAATTTGGTCTGAGGTTTGTATAACCATCCCACACCTGCTCCACAAGCAGAGAGCAGAGGAGTCGAGTCCCCCACTGTCAACAGGAAGCACCTCCTATCCTATCATGCGTATAAAAGGCCGACCGTCTGTGCACCACATCTTGTTCTCTCACCCTGATATATTCAACTACATTTATAATTTGTTTATCAATTGCACATGATTTATCTCTCTATGGTTTTGTGTATTTTTGTCACAATGATATGTTTAAATTGCATACACTGGCAAAACAAAATCCTTATATCACTGAACATGGCAAATAAAAGGATTGTGAAAAGATGCAATTCTTGAGCTTCTGTTTAGTACAGAATAGGCAGTGAAATAGTCACAGGGGCTACGATGACGTGGACCAAGGGGGGCATCATATCAGAAGATGGAGTATAAGAGCACGGATTTCAAGAGTCATTTCAGGTAACGAACTACGCAGGTAAGAGCCCTGTCAGACAGATATTCAGTATTTCAAACATACTCTATGCTGATTGTGGATTTAAATTTAGACTCAATCTTCAGGAGTGGGCCAAATGAATCAAAGGTCGTAGAAAAGTGTATTATGCATTTCCCTCCACAAGTGAGGTAGAATTCTCAGGGAAAACCAAAAGAAAAATAATATTCATTTTGCAGAACTGCAGTCTTGCCTTTGTCTCAGAAGGATGCAAACCCAGTGACCTATCACTAATTATGGCCCGGACATTTTCCTTTATTGATCATGAGTGGTATTATAAATCGTCCCGGGAACAGGGAAGGCGTCACCATCGGCTCTATCAATCAGCTGGGATTTTGCTCATTGAAACTGAATACCTTGTCAGCCCCTGAATCCTGAGATGCGGCAAAGCCATGACCCCCCCCCCCGCAAGGTCTCCAGGGATAGCGATCTGCCTGCCTAGGGTGTGACATCACTGGATGCTATAGTTACACCAGCTGGGATGGATGTACTATTAATGGAGGAGCCTGCACACAGTCGCTGGCAGATGCCAATGTGGAAACGTATGATGTCAGCAGGATGAAGGTAGATACAGGAAGTTAAAATTAATTTACACCATTTTCACCCTCGAGACCCAAAGCAATGGCGTCACCTGGCACAGAACAGCCAATCACAAGAAGGCGAGTCCCCCAGTGTGCCTCATTAAGTGCTTCTTATCTCTCTCAGCTTGTTTGCATGTAATACGACCCCAGCAGATGCGAACTGCTTGGCTGCTCTCATTACAACAAGACCTGTAACTCGGCGTTCACAGGGTTCCACATGGCCCCGCTGTCACGGCTACCCGTCCAGGTCACATGGGACCCTGTTCTTTCTATATTTCTATTTAAGCCGGTCATGTGCAAGGCTCCCACCCCCATCAGAGAACAAACTCCACATTTGTCTCTCGTTAAGCAGCCAAAACCTATAGCACACCACCACAGTTCACATCCTAGGCCCCAAACACTGGCAGACCACCCCAAAGTAAGGGGTGCGGTCTGTCCCCCCAGGGGCACTTGATGCCAGCCAATGATATCCCAACCACATTCATTTGGAAAATCCTTGCAAGGACACCTGGCAATCTGTGATTTTCTACAGGCATCATCCCTGCTCAGTGCACCATCGTACAGATAACTGGAATCTCATTCAGGGTGTCCCCAGGCTCAAGCCTGGCCTGGCATGGCCTGGAACAGACTCCGCATTCCCCAGGACTCTGCGCTGGACAGATGGATGGATGGAATGACTGAGAGAACTTTAAAACTGGAAGAACTTTAAATTAAATCCAGGAACCGTGTTTCTTTTAGTAGGACTGTGAAGGAAATGGGAACATCAGATGATTCCAGAGGGCAGACAAACATGAACCCTAGAGGACATGGAAGGAGCACCTTGATTTGGCCACTCGCGGAGGAGATGTGATTATGACAGGGCACACCTGCCATCCGTTACCATGACACAAACCATCATGGCCTTAATTTATTATTTTTCTTTTACAAATTTGCTATTTCTGACCTGCTCCCTTCATAGAGAAAAGCATATCTTAGTGTGTAGGTGTGTATAAAACCTTTGAACACGGCAGGACAAGTGAGGCACCAGGACAGCACATGGGAGGCAAGGGAGCCATCAGGAAGGCATGACTAGGCAGCGTGATCTACAGTTTTTACTATTCATTTATTTAGCAGACACTTTTAGTCCATAGAACACACAGTTGAAAGCAGAATCAGACCCTCCTGGCACAATCTCTGGGATATGGCCCGGCGACATTCCGAGTGCAGGCACAGCAGCCCAACCCGCTGAACTGCACGGCACCCTCGCTATGTTGGTAATCCAGCTCCTGGCATCAGAGGAGGGAGGGCAGAAAGGGAAATCCGGGCAGAAGCGTGGCCCCCAGTAGCACTTATTACAGGTGACAATTGAGATGCCCAAACAGCTATGACAGGGTCAGACGGAGCCCCACTGCGGCCCAACAGCTTGGCGTTCACACAGCAGGCCCACCTGGACATCAGTGCCGAAGGCAGATTCAGTGACTCTGAGCGGTCCCCACTTCCTCCAGCATAAGGCTGTCGTGGCGTTGCTCTCCTCCATCGCGCCTTATGCAGGCAAGCTGAGAGACGGCTAGCGCTACAGCACCACAGGGCGCTCTAGGCCCAACCGCTGTGACCAACCAGCCATACAGCTGCACACAAAGGCTGCGGCGAGGTGCTATCTGCTGATGCTATGCTAAGGCTTCTCAGTACTACTTTCAAGTCTCATTTATATTTGACACTCCGTGAAATTTATCACTCACCAAACGTGCCACACCTGTGTATTCTGTTCTTATAAATGCAACCTATTGGTTAGGGACACGCACTTGGAATTGAGAGATTGTGAGTCTGAACCCCCATCTAGCACCACTGAGGTACCCCGAGCAAGGTACCGCCTCCAAGCACTGCCCCCAAGGTGCTGAATTAGCTGCCGCCTGCTATGTCACGGTGTGACACATGGGTTGTGCACTGTGTGCTATATGTTGTGTCAACAATGACAACTAATCACGTTCCCCTTGCTTTGTACAGAAAGCATATCGCAGGCATCCCCAACACCACAGATGTAATTCTCGGCACTGGACTAACGCTTCCCTATTTCTAAACTGAAAAACGTTAAATGGAAAAGGATGAATAATTTATTCCAACCAAGAACATAACAGCACTGAGGAAAGTGGTGCCTATGTATAATAAAAAAAAAAATGTGTCAAGTCTATGAAAATGTAGCCATGAGGAAAGCCATGAGGAAAGTCCATAAAGAGCTGGGGTGTTTTTCACTGCGTCACCAATCTGCTGCAAAGGGGACCACATCCGTCAGACAAAGACAGTGCAGCATAATAATTCAGCAGGTGTTCCTTGAAATCGGCTGCCGTCTGCAGCCCATTAAAACCAAGGCGAACTCTGCTGCTTGGTGAGGCTGATTCTGTATTGGCACAATCAGCATTACAAAGATGCCCAGTGTCTCTTACCAAACAGGGGGATTTCCCACAGGAGAGCAGCCCACATTTAGCAGGGAAGCGGCAACAAGTACAGTGACCGGCGATCACACTGCACAAGTCTACATGCTTAGGATCAAATTGTGGGAAATGGAAAAATACTAAGACAGGGAGTCCTGAGAATGAGTCACAGGCTATGTGATGAGCAGGGAGCCTAGGAGCCGGCAAAGAAACTTAAAGCAAAGATAGCTGGAATAAGTTTGGGGACAATACTGGCTTTTCGTAGCTCTAGTTGCAGTTTATTCTATACGGAAGAACGGTCCATCGTATGTTACGTCACTCTGCTCATCTCTGCTTGACACTCGGTAGTGAATGTTTCAAGGTATGTTCACTGTTAGTG
>JABFEB020000045.1:19357825-19387532 GCA_019775895.2 Stomatorhinus ivindoensis | reverse complement strand
CCCCCCCCCCCCCCCCCCCCCCCCACGCCCAGGAATAAAGCCTATCGCTATGACAGCCTTTTCAGAGCTTCCGATTCTTAATCTGGGGACTCTGTGCATTAAGGAAAGGAAAGGACACCCAGAGGGGGCATGGCCCCTGCCCCAGAGGCCCACCCATGCCACAGGAAATGCTGGCTCATGTTATTAAATGCTATCCGTGTCCCATGGCCCCTCGGGGTGTTCATTCCCGAGGAGTTTTGGGGTCAAACACCAGTGTGTGTATGAGGTCCGAGCTTGCAGCCGCCTAGTCGAGTCCTTTATTTCTCTGAGACATTCTCCATGGCACAAGGCTGGGGTACAGTCTGAACACAATGCCAGTTCATGACAGGACACACATCGACCACACTCGCTGGCCAGTCTGGGTCCTGCTCCGCCCATTCCACTCCCCTGGGAAGCAGGTAGAGGTCCCAAAGGTCTTCACTCTACAACATCCCCTGTGAACCCTCTGAGACTGACCGAAGGCCAGCCGTCAACAAGGCCTCCCCCCTCTATCTGGGCGGCCTGGCCGATGCCCCTGTGGTGGCAGGGCTGAGAGACGGGAAGAGGGGAATGCCAGCATCCCCCTGACGGCCATCGCTCAGACGTCCAGGCAGCACCTGGCACTTGCGGGAGGCCGGTGCTGATTTACTCGGCACACCCGAGCCCACAGCTGGGCCCTGTTTATCATGTGCCTGGTCCAGCTCCAGTGCACTCCCTACTCCCGCAGTGGGACACCGAGGGGAGGGGGGGGGACTGCAGTCAGAGGCCGGGCCGCTCTGCAAGGCGACACGCAGAACGGCGGCGATCAGCATGGATTATGCACGAAGACGCCGAGCCACTAAACAGGAACACGCCAGTGTTCGGGGAGCCGCACGCATACGCTGCCAGATGTCCGAACGTCTGTTACCCAGCGTCGGCCCAGCTGCTGCCATCCTTAGGTGTGGGTGTGCAGCCATCTATAAGCCGAAGCAGCACTCTGGCCTTCGTGGAGACCGCAGCAAGGCATGATGGGACAGCTTCACTCCTGAAAGGGCCCCTCCTCTGCTCCACACCAAGGGGAGTAGGAATAAAGTCATTCATGGCAATTCCAGTTCATATTCACCATTCAGATTTAAGTTGTTATTGACTTTGCAAGACATTTTCAGACATGATATGAAACCACCTGCTTTGGGACTCGGAGATATACACTGATGAGCTAAAACATTATGTTCCACCAAAGCTGCCGCTACCTGCCAAGGCATACATTCAACAAGTCCTCTGAAAGCGTCGTGGTATCTGGCACCAAAATGCCAGCAACAGATCCTTTAAGTCCTAAGTTGTGAAGTGGAGCCACCATGGATCGGACTTGCAGATTCAGTACATCCCAGAGATGCTTGACAAGATTCAGGTCTGGGAAATTGGGTGGCCAATGCAACATTTTGAACTCCTCATCATGGTTGTGCAAACCATTCCTGAAAAGTTCCTACAGTGTGGCAGGGAACATTATCCAGTTGACAGATGCCACTGTCATTGGGGAATAACACTGCCATCGAGGAATACTGCTCCAACAATGTTGTGTGTCACATGTCAATGTACCCTCCACATGTATGGCCAGACCCAAGGTTTTCAGAACATTGCCTAGAGCATCACACTGCCTCCACTGGTTTGTCTTTTTCCTAGACTACATCCTGGTGCCATCTGTTCCCCAGGGAAATGGCACACATTCACCCACTCCTCCACAGGAAACAAGACTCATTGAACAAGTGACCTCCTTCCATTAGTCCAAGGTCCATTCCCGATGATTGCATGCCCAATGCAGGTACTTTCAAGTGAGGTAAGTATGGGCACTCCAACTGGTCTGTGGCTACCTAGCCCCATATGCAGTAGGGTATGATGCACTGTGTGTTCCGACACATTAATTTTGTGTACGGCATTAATTTTTTCCATCAGCTGTGGGTGCCCGACAGTCTGTTACTGGTTCTTGGTCTTTTTCCTCCTCCAATCAGTGTCACTAGGTACTCCCCGTTGCTGACCATAAGCACCTCACACACCTTCCGGAGATCAGTGTCTCAAAGTCAATCGATTGTCACACTGGCCCATTTCTTCTGCATGCAACACACTATACATATTCATATCCTTTATATATCCCTCTCACTCTGACCTTCAAGTCTAAAACTAAATAGGCCTCAAATTTTATTTTAAAGGGAATTACATTAATGTAATAGGAGGGCTGGAGGATGATCTGGCCTTAAGTAAGCAGACCTGAGATTAAAAAAGTGTCACATTTAAAAATATGTCACAAGTGGTAGAGCTGCAGCAAGCCTAGCCACGTGAAAAGCATACAGCTGTAATATTTGAAGATTACCCGTAGGATCAGGTGGTCAGCTGGCCAACACAATACCTTAGAGGCTCACCTGCTTTCACCCATCCAGAGCCTGACAATGCACAGTGACTCTGCACAGCTCCAGAGTGTCCCACATTTCCCTCTCTGGTGAAGACCTCATTGGCCCTGCCACTGGGTGCCTAACACCAGGGACAGTGACGTCCCCACACACCATCTGCTTTGCACGGAAGACACATGGGCACCCTGAGAAGAACCAACATCTTCGACGAGTGCTTTTTTTTTTCCAGTCCCTTTCTAGCCGCTTCTAAAGCTTGCTCTTTAATATTCATGGATAAATTCATTTCATTAATAAAACTTTCCCAAAGTACCACACCTGGACCAATTATTAGATTATCATAAGCATATTTGCATCTAAAGCAGGTATGAGCAATCTTATCCGCTAAGGGTTAGTGTGCATGCAGGTTTTAGGATAACCTTTAGGTCTGCTCTTCAAACCCAGGTGTGAGGACTCTTCAGCCAGTCAGTCCTCTAACAAGTAATCTAATTTGGGAGTTGCAGCAAAACCTGCAAACCCAACAGGCATATCTGGATAAGACTGCCCACTCCTGAACTAAAGCATCCTATCCATATTACACTTCTAAGCCCAGATTAAATGACCAGCACTGGATATTTTCCCGCAAAAGCAGTTCCGTCAAGAGCGTGGCTTAGGAACACAAAAGCAGGGCTGATTCTGGTACTCAGCACTGAGACTCTCTTGTCAGGAAGGTTTTCTAAGTTTTCTTTGGTATATGGAGGCCCTGACACATTTACAATCAAACACTTTTCGGTTCACTAAACCCGGATCCTTCCTCCAACTGCCGCCCTATTGCTTAAAGGCCTTGGAGTTGTGGTGAGCGGTGAGGGTTTGTGTGTGTGTGTGCGTGTGTGTGTTTATAAAGGTGACTATACAGAGAACATGGCCCATCAGGCTAGTGTGTAGATCTTAGGGTCTATGTTAACAGATCATTTACACAAAATCTCGTCTACTTTCTCCTCACGTACAGCTTGTCCTCCTTAACACGGTCAGCAACGTTACTCAATCACAGACACAACTTCAAGTTACTGTGAATGTTCCAGAACTACAGGGCCAGTGACTCCCATCTGAACGTTCCGGCGATGGTCTGGATGTGCGTGCACAGCGTCCACATTGGGAAACGGTAACAATGGCACTCGAGGTTCCCTCGTCTCAGCAAGGAGGCCAACAGAACCATGTTCTTCCACCTTACACCAGGACGATACGGAGACTCCCAGCACTGTGCTTTAATCAAAATATCGGCGCGCGGGAATCAGTGCGACAATCGGAATCGGATGGATTCAGAATCAGAATCCTGAGGATGTTATTCATTCACACCTAGGGGAAGGTTGGGCCATGAGACTGGTATCCAACCTCGGGCATCGAGAAATGGCTCAGCAAGCTTCCAGAAAGTCAAGTTGAGCAGTGAGGAGCCGTTATCAAAACACCCACACAAAGGTCAATATTTGAGAAGTACAGACTCAGGAAAAGTTCACATGTGGAGGTACAAGTCGCACAGGAACCCCTACAGTAAATCATTTAATAAATGTGTGTTTGCTTTGGAGAAATACTTTCAGTGTTCATTTTTAGCAGCCATCTATTCATGACCTTTAAAAATAGCTTTAAATTGAATGCGTCAGCGACACCGCGGAGCATATCGGCCTGGCTCACCTGCTACAGTCATACCTGAGATGGCGCCATTTCCGTCTTCCTTCCATCTGCACAGTCATGGCGCCCTTCACATCAGCCCATTGCCTTTTCCACATTCCTGTGTCTGGCTACTAGAAAATAACGGGTATTCCTAATGAAGGCGGGTGCTGCTATGGTCTATTAGCGTGACGGCATGGAATGAGGAGGCAGTGGGTTTGAAGTGGCCCATCTGACTACAGCTTCATCCAGCTTTAAACTCCCATGTGAACGACAAAGCCACTGTGGCAGCACTGAGATTATTGCTTTCGGAAAAACAGGCTCTCTCACACAGGTGCCACTTGGTTTGCTGAAGGTCCATCGTTAAATAAAGGGATGCGATGACAGGGAACATTAGGAAAAGACCAGCAGGTGGGATAACAACAGCCCCCCCACCCCAAAAGCATAGCTTTAGAGAGACACGCCACACTGCCGCTCTGCTCTGTTTCCACATTTCTACGTTCCAAATGCTGCCAGTTCTGCTATGTTCTGCCCGACCCATCTGCAGGGACGTACCACAAAAGCCAGAACGCAAGCTCAGCTCACACATCAATGGGCTTTATGGCTCAACAGCTGGCCTCAGAAGAACGCTCCAGAATCTACTGGCATATTTTTCTTATATTAACAGAGTACAGTTGCTATGTATCCACTCTTCGCTTTGGCTGAGTAAGAGTTGGGATAAGGGTCATATGAAGACAGTCAGCATGATTAACACTGAAACCGCCGTTTCCCACGCCAATGAACAAACTTCTTTAACCGCCAAGCAAGACGTACTTCGGTGTATGCAGCCCTGTTGTTTGCACTAATGTGTCATTAAGTGTTAATAATAGCAGCCAATCTAACACTCTAAACCAAAAAGCCGCAATGTTCCGAACAGAATGGGTGCTCTGTTGAGAAATAGTAAAGCTATAAATGCAGAAATAGTAAACACAGTATGTATTTTATAAAATGTTGGATAAATAGAAATAGTTTATTGGTGATTTCATGTTTGTCAGAGTTCACTTTATATTTAAAAGTGTAATGTTAATTATTATACAAATCGAGATGAAACAATTATATCTTGTGTGACACTTTCAGACTCTCATGCTCACATAACAAATCATATGGCAAATATATATTATACCATTAAAAATCTGCAGCTAGCTACAACAAAGCACTGGAGTAGTTCGCAAACCCTATAAACTATTAACAAGGTAATAAAACTTTCACAAACATTAAAATTTGTGTGCAGACTTGTCTCAAATTGAAAATCTCACTCCACCTAACTGACCAAAGTTGGCAATCTTGCGTTTTATTTGATATGATCTGTGAAATGCACTGTTTTCGGCTGAAGGGGTATGTCATGTCGTTTGAGCGGTGAAAGGTGTGATACGCTGAAGTACGTCGCTGCCGGCACTTAAAGAAGGACGTGGCCGGTCTCATGTTAAAACACAAACTGATGTGACCTAGCATCACCGTAAAATACATGGTTTCACGCTTACGGCATGACAGGCTCCAGACCAGCAGCCGCTACGATGACGCTCATTAAAAACGATTGCACGTCTGCTCACAATAAACCGATCTTCAGTTACCTAATGAAATCAAAGGGCTTCTTCCCGCAAAGGTAAAGTGAAGCGTCTCCCCAGGAGCCCCGGTATGTGCTGTATATCAAATGCATTACCAGAGTTATCCGATCTGATCCCCCATCCATACATTAATGACAGGCACTTATCCACAAGCTACTCAGCTAATGGAAAACGGCTTGTCAACGAGCCAAATAAGGCAGCTTTTTAATACCCCATGGAGCGGGACAGCTAGCTGGCCCTTTGCAGCCATATCCTTCTTGTATATTAAATACTTCCCTCACCATAAGGCTTCTATGTCACACAGACACACAAACGAGGGATTATTTCTTATATTCTTCAGTAGTTTGATATTGCTGAGTCAAGTGATAAAGTACTGAACGTGGCCTCAGGAGCGCGGTGGCAGGGGCGGGGCTCGGGAAAGCCCGCAGAGCGTGACTCATAAGATCGTGAGGTGGACGCCATCCGCTCGACGGAGCCTGCAACTTCGGCCATTCATCATACCTAACGAGCCAGCCGATCAGTGAGTCAGCAGCCTCATGTACAGCCACCAGGCCCATTTGCCACTCACGCAGGCTGGATTACTGCTGATCAGAGGCAAGCTCCACCCTTCTGTGGATGGGGAGTTGGGAGTCCTCTCCTGGGTGGTCGAATTGAGGGAGTAGTTAAGCAGCAACTAATAAAAAGCTGGATCATTAATAACGGTTACTTGTTCCCTATTACCCAACAATTAACAGCCCATCTCTGAAAAAAGCAAAGGGTTGATATGCACCTTACTTACAACTTACCCAGGCAAACACACGGCGGGACAACGTCAAACCCCACCAAAACCATCGACCAGAAACCCGTGGATCGGTGACTGCATGAATTGCAGAGGCCTCCGATCAACAGGCCTTTCTGTATTTGAATTGTCTTATTTAAATGAACTTCCGTTGTTCACCATCAGCTTTGTGTTTATGCCATGCCATCAATCATAATCCAGCCCTTCAACAAGCGGGATCTTTAGACATCAAAGTCAATAAAAGTTTTACGGAATCTCAAATGACAAAACACGTTAAAAATAAAAGAAAAAAAAAAAGAAAAAGCTTCTCGGACGATGACTGACAGGCTGCGAGATGGAGAGACTCAGAGTAAATAGAATCCTCAAGTGTCTTGCAGACAATGCAGGGGAAGACAACAGGAAATTGCTTTGTCCTGCCAGTCATGACGTTTGAGACTCGGGTCGCTTCACAGGGCTGTTCCGGGCGCACCAAAGGATGCATTTAACTGGCTTTACAATAGGAACAAGGAAAAAGAGTGTAAGAAAAAGATGTAAGATTTAAATGGTTGTAAACACCAAAGATATTTCATCATCACCATCTAAAAACCCCTTTTTATCACAAATCTGGCCAACACTTAAAACAGAGGTGTAGTCTGACTGGTAACTGATCACTTGTCCTTCAGGTGCCCCTGTAAGGCCGCCTCCTGAAGGTGCAAGGTGGTGAGAGCGCTGTTCAGCTAAATAAGCTGCACGCTGGGAGACACTGTGGCCTGTCCCAGGTACACTGCCCTGTTGTCGACGACTAATGAGAGAAACGGCGCCGCCCTCCTGGGGATCCCTCATGCTTCACATTGCATCCAACCTTCCCACATTATGTTAATTAATACGAAAAACTTAATTTACTTTTCCTAAAAAGCCCAGCTAATTATTCGGTTCTGCTCAGTTATGCTGTAACTGTAATATAACAACGGCATCATTACCAAGGTAACCACAATCCAGTGCGATCAGAAGGTATTCCGCGAGTCAGACTGCGTGACTCAAGAAAACTGGCACAGAGACTCAAACTCAATGAGGCATCCAATGTACTTATTCATCTAGTGCAACTGCTCCTGATTTCCTGCATGGTATTCAATGAAAATGGATTAGACTGGAAGGAGTCATGTGACCTCGTGAGAGACGGCTGAGTTTTAGCTCCATTACAAACTTTCTCAATATGTCCATTTTACCTCCATTTATTTTTCAGAAACAGGCCCTAAAATTACAGCAAATACGGCAGACACACACAGTGTTGTAAAGAGTTTTCCTAATAATTTCCTCTAGATGGTCTATCAGAAACAAAAAAGCCGGGAGGCAGACTGCTAATGCTAATCCCCCTGCGACTATGTTGACTATTTTGCCTGAAATTAAATCAGCATGCACCTGTCTCACTCAACACCAATGCCACCTTACAGGGATATTTCATCTCTTTCTGAATGCTTTCAGAAAATGTACCTAGAACACATAAACAGTCCCAAAAATAAAACAAATGACTTTACTGGCTAATGCAAGATTAAAACTAAATAGGGATTAGACAAAATACACTAACACATTTCTTGCTTTCCAACTGGAAAAAGACAGGGATGAAAGATCTATAAATAAATTCTACAGATGCCATGATTACGAAGTGAACCTCTTCATAACTCTAAACGCTAACTCCAGCACAGGTTTGTCATCCTGTTCACATGGGACAGCTCTTCCCAAGGTCACATGATAAGACATCCGTAACTCCTGAGGACATCTGGGAGGCCATCAAATCAGAGCCCTGAGGAAAAGCAGCAGGACTTGACAGATACCCTCTGGAGCTTTAGGAAAACTTCTGTCCTGAGATATGTCCCATTGCCTGCAGTCAATGACATACTACAGCAATTTCATACCAGAAACATGGAAAAGCACAGGTGAAAATGACCAGCTGGTTTTTAAAAAGAGAAAAAAGCAACAGAATACTCTTCTTTCCAATTAGTTTACTCAATGCAGACTACAATTGTCTACTGGCTTGCAGATGAAATATTTCCTTGTTAAACCTAGATTATAGTGCTAATAATGCAAGGCTTATTTTGCATACCGTGTACCATCACAGCTCCACCTTGCTAAGGTCTAACCTAGTATTCCATTCTGTTACATGTGGTTAATGCTAATTTCAAAGCTGTTACCCTTAGAGTCTAAGAGTTTGATGTTTGCACTTCGGGGGGAGCCGCATCCTGCTTACCTTATGTGTTAATGCACGCATCTGATGCACAAATAACCTATTATTTTGTCTACCTGTAGGGTGCCAAGAAACTGCTTATGCAAAGGTGCAAAGTGCCAGTAGGGAACATGGCATACTGGTGACAAATGCAGGACTGAGAGCAGCTGACGATGTGAGTATACTGACAGAGGGCACCATGCACACAGTGGCTCAACGCGCCTCGGAAGACATTTGGCATGAAATAAAGGAAGAAAAAAAAACACTCGGGGTCTGAATACACATCTGCAAATGTGATTTGAACGGCAATGGTTTGGATTAACCTTTTTAATAAATTATAAAATGCAAAACATAACCACAGTGCATTTTTATTATAGTGAGCTAGCAGAGGTAAGCTGTAACCATCGTGCACCTCCCCAACTCCCAGACTGACTCAACGCTCAAAGCGTTACTGATCCGCAGGCTGCACTCCCACCTGAGCCCGATACGCCTTCCCACTGTACAGAGTGGCTCCCTCTGCTATCACCTGCTCAGATCAGCATTACTCGCGCAGGCCCTGCGCATCCATCATCCATATCGCTCACATTCTCATTCTATTTGTTTGTTTATTGGCATGCCTTTCATTTTTATGCACGCCTCTACGTGCATAAATTTCTCTGCGCGACACCAGCATCAGGAAAAAAAGTCCTCGAACATTACTGTCAAGGTAATTGGCAAATAAAAGTGATGTTAATTCTGAAAAGACTAAATCAAATTAGAAATGAATTGCAATTATTCCACCATTGGGCATGAAGCAGATTAAAATACTGAAATCTAATACCTGTCAATGCACGGCTAATTCCTGCGTCCATCTTCCAGCTGCATTGTCAGACCTTGGTTGAAATAATGCACATCTGTAAAGGTTATATTTATATATACACTCGTATTGATGCACATTGTAATATATGCCTACCTCATATTACATTCACATGTCGTAACATGTATGTTTACGAAACGGGCTGTTGTATGCCAAAAGCACAGTCACTTTCTCTGCCTCTTTCATATCCTTGCATTTTTATATTTTATATTCTTAGTACTTCCCAGTCTTGGTTATTTATTTAACTTAATCTGGGTAATCTTTCTGGCCTTGATATTTATACGTACCTCAGAGCAACACTGGGGAATCACACACACTGAGTTTCATTATAATTGTTAGAATGGTAACAAAGACAATGTTATTCTAAAGCTTATCCAGCATGTGGTTGCCCAAGGCAGCACAGGGCACCAGACAGGGGGACACTCTGCACACGGTGACAGGCCAGCTTTCATGCCACTGTTACCATCTCACTCACCCAAATGCATAACAAAGGGAAATAGTTATACAACCATCTTAAGCTTTCCAAAAACATACCTTGTAAACATTGCAAAGAATTAACATGGACTAATCTAAGTGAAAGGTGATCTTTCTATAATGAGTCAGATCCATTTGCGATTAAATCTGTAAAGTGAATTATTCCTTTGTGTATTACGTGCAGTGCAATGCAGTATCCTTAAAGGGTTTTTTTGGCAGCTGAATTGGAATGAGTTACAATCACTTTGTTAATTATTGACTGACCATTATAAATACCATCTAAATTGTTCTGCTGATTCCAAACATAAACAAAGAATAACACCTTTTTATGTGCCACCATGACACAGTGATATTACACTACTTTTCAAGATATTGTCATGGGAAAATGAACCGAACTATGTTTGCCTCATCATACAATATCAAATGACAGTCTACGAGGGTTTGAGGTTTTGTGGCGACTAAGTTATAGCTCATTTTATTCAGGGGTCTCAGGCAAAAGCAAGACTGGGCAAAACTAAATACTGTAAAATACTTCAAGCAACACAACTATTGTATAGATGGGAACAAAACGGATTTGGATCAAGCTGTTCTGCTTGGAAATGTAACGTTAATGGAGCAGGGGAGTATTTATTTTTAATAAGTTTTAATTAGTGATTTCTTTTTAAACAAGATGTAATTTTTTGTTGCATCGTGTAACATGTTAAATTTCACAAGTTCCGTTTTCATATAAACAATTCTCCTACTTAAAGACAGTCTCTGCCTAGTGAAGCTTCTTTTTGACTAAATTACTTTTTGACTTGTCCTTACATGTGTTTGGTAAAAACCAAAGCAGTAACTCTGTAATCTGACTGACCTGATGTTAGAAACCAAAGTAGCCAGGCACCATTCAGAACCAATCGATGCAGACATGCTAATAATAGTAAAAATAATAATAATCAATACATATTAATCCACATGGGGAAATTATCTGTGCACCTCCCCCATCTTGCTCTTTGTAGAGTAAGGTGCCCGCGAAGGGCAGCCACCCGCAGCGGCGCCCAGGGAGCTGGGGGTTATGGGTCTTGTTCAAGGACCTGAAGATGTGCTGAAACTGGGTTTGAACTGGCGACCTTCTGATTACAGGCACACAGGCTTAGCCCACTGAGCCAGACGCTGCCCCCTAACTGGTGCCATGAGCCGGGAAGGTAGCGACAGCAGGGACTGGAGCAGAACTGGGACCGAGGAAAGAGGTGACACAGGCACGCCACCCAGCACCAGGCTGCGTGCTTCAGGTCAGGAAGACCCGCAGAAGCAATGAGCTCTCCCTCAAAAAACGAGATGAGGTGAAGGAGACCCTCAAGACGCGTGTTTTGGGAATGCTCCTTCATACGCATACGCAGGTGGCACCTCACATGATCAACATGGCGTTCCATCTCCAACCCCACTGGAGGAGATGCGGTCTGTACCGCTTAAATTAAAGTTACTGGAGCGGCTCTGTTGGTACTACCATGGTACTGGTAGTACTACAATTATTATAATCAATTTCCAGGAAATCGCACTTATAGTCTAATGAGTTCACTTATGCATTAATGGCTAATGAAACCTTCTGGCAAAGAGCTCGCTATCGCAGGGTACATAAGAAGATTACCATCTACAAAATTTCCCCTTCATTAACCTTGGTAACAACATTCTTTAGGAGAGAACAGGGAATGTTAAACAAATGAGTGCAGGAAAAAAAAACAAACCTTGATGCACGACTAATTTATCACACTGGGAAAGTGAGGGTGTAGTCACCATTCATCTAGAGGAGGGATTATTTGATTTAACCGCCCCCCCCCCCCCCCCCCCCATCAAATTGTGCACACAGAACACAACTGTTTTGCATTGCTGCCTATGATAGAGATAGAGACTAGACTCTCAGCACCAGCCAAAAACCTTCTGAGATCATGGTTTTGCTTCCTCCTGCTTGCTTCACCCTTCATATGTTGAGGAGGCCTCCTCGATTTTGCATGACATTCCCTGCTGTATTGATCCTGTCTCTGCCCCATCAACATACCCGTCATTCACGGCTAGACTCTGCCCCATCAACATACCTGTCATTCACGGCTAGACTCTGCCCCATCAGCAAACCTGTCATTCACTGCTAGACTCTGCCCCATCAACATACCTGTCATTCACGGCTAGACTCTGCCCCATCAACAAACCTGTCATTCACTGCTAGACTCTGCCCCATCAACATACCTGTCATTCACTGCTAGACTCTGCCCCATCAGCGAAACCTGTCATTCACTGCTAGACTCTGCCCTATCAACAAACCTGTCATTCACTGCTAGACTCTGCCCCATCAACAAACCTGTCATTCACTGCTAGACTCTGCCCCATCAGCAAACCTGTCATTCACTGCTAGACTCTGCCCCATCAGCAAACCTGTCATTCACTGCTAGACTCTGCCCCATCACCAAACCTGTCATTCACTGCTAGACTCTGCCCCATCAACAAACCTGTCATTCACTGCTAGACTCTGCCACATCAACAAACCTGTCATTCACTGCTAGACTCTGCCCCATCAGCAAACCTGTCATTCACTGCTGGTCCCAGCTTCACAACCAACCTGTTTTTCATTGCTAAATCGGACCCCTCAAAAATCTGCCATTGCTAGATCACGCCCCTTGGTGCACTTGTCATTCATTGCTAGACCCCGCCCCTCAACAAAACTGTCAATCACTGCTACACCCCACCCACCCCTCAATATACCCACCAGTTAATAGTAAAGAGCAGCGTCACCTGCTTCTTTAAACATTCTAACATTATTTGCCTCTACTAGCTGTAGCCAGAGTCATTAGCCTACCACAGTCAGCAAGCGAGGGGGACGTCAGCTAGGTCCTGTGTGTACTTTTTGCATTACTATCCTGCATGGATTAGGGATGGATATCTGAATGCTTGCCAAGACTCAACACACCTGCAGAACATATTTCTCTCCTTCCACCTGGTGCTAAGGAGACCATCCTGAGATCATCTCCCTCAGCAGGACCTTGCTTCTTCACTGAGGTTTACATCAATTGTGGAACTCAGTGATTTTATGAGGTACAGATCTAAACAGGTATTGCAGGTAGCAGAGGGGCATTAATAAAGAAAAAAAGAGACAGCAGGAGAAATCATACCGGGTGTCTGGATTAAAAAAGGAATTCTGGGCGGATTGGGAAAAATATTATTACCACTGATAGAGCTGCTTTCAGCCTTGATGCCGGATTCTCCACATCTGATATTTTTTCATTCATTCATTGATTCTCTTTTCCCAGAAACACTTACCCAATGAAGGACCACAAATAGCCTGGAGCCCATTCCAGAAAGCACTGGGTACAAGGCAGGGGGCACGTCGAACAGAATGCCTGTCACATCACACAGACACAGGCCAGGGATTCAGAGACACCAATCACCAGCCCAGCTGAACCACAGGTCTTTGGACCGCGGGAGGTAAATGGAGTATCTGGAGGAAACGCGACATGCGTGCGCACGCACAGAGCCAGGGGCTAGACTCAAACTGGCCTGCAGAGGTGAGCCCACCGTGTTACCTACTGAGCGACGACATCACCACATCATTTTCTGTGTCTGTTCTCGATTTCAGATATCCATTTTTGCAGCCCGAATGCAATATTGAAGACTTCACATTTGAAAAAAGCTTACAACACAAATATCAAATTTTAATATGGAAAGAGGGTAAGACACTGATATATCTGACATTAAAACTACATAGTCATTACAGTTAAATACTGACCAAAGCAGATACAAGGCTAATTAACTTTGAGGGATCTTAATCATCCTTATATCAAGCTTAGGGTGCTGTAGATTGCTGTTTAATCACAGAGCAATTATAACATCACATCTCTCCTTTCTGCAAGGCTCCGCCATTCACCTTTCTGAAGAGGCGAAGGGCATAAACACAAAAACAGCCAGGCTGGGATTCAAACCTATGACCCTGGAGCTGAGAGGCAACAGCTCTAACCACTGAGCCACCAGATAGCAGAATAGGTTCTTTAAAGAGCAGCATTTTTACATGCCTGCCTAAAAGTACCTCCACACGTTGAGCGCGATGCGTTAAGTTCCCTGAAACGTACCCCCCCACCTCAGCTTCGTGCGTTCGTTCAGGGAGGCGACCGTTCCAGTTAGGGGGATCACAACAAAGGAACACACAGTATGACGGAAAGCTTGTGTTGGTGACATTCTGTAGAAAATCCAGGGAATCCCGAGGAACCGTGAACCGGATCCAAGCTCTAAGCCCACCATTTACCCGGCGACGGGCACCGTAATCGGCAGCGACAGACAACGCGGCCACAGAGCCACAGATGGTCTTCGGCAGAAAGCAGGACAGAATAGAGCAGCTAATTAAAACAGCGACCCAATGAAGCAGCGCCCATTGCGATAAATCCACTATCATTTATGAGGCTGGGCTGCAGATGGTGAGCCCCCCATCCCCACCGCCCCACTCGTATCACTTCACACATTCCCCTGTTTGCCTATCACCGCTAGCTAATGCACCAGAGGGCCGAAGGTGTGGACATCTGCTACCATACAATGTGTGGCCAGCTTTAGGACCCAGAAGGAGCCAGGACAGCACCCCCAGCACCCCCGCCCCTCCCAATGGGTCCAAGGCGGCACCTGTTTCCTCGGCACTTTTCAAATGCTACGGGGTCTCCGCCGTACCACTTACCTTGTGGAGGAGTGGTGCTGGGGAGGGCAGGGGGGCGCGCACGCACACACACACACACACACACACACAGAAGCACACTCACCCCACTGTAGGGGAGCCAGCTGCAGGTGCTCTAGCACGAGTTGGTTGAGTACACCTTCCACGCTGGCCTCTCCAGTCCTCCGCAGAGATGGGTACCCCCAGGTTAAGAAAAAGCCAGGAGGACACCTTGCACAACACAGAGCGGGGAGGGTACACCTGCCACCCATCCCATTTATTACAGGATCGTCCAATTATGGGAAAATAAAAGTCTGAGTCCCCAATCAATCTATAAAAATGGAGTATATTGTAAATGTATTGGGACGCCCCTTCAAATCATTGAATTCAGGTGTTCCAATCAGTTCAGGATTATAAAATCAAGCACCTAGATATGGTGACCCTCTTTTGCGAAAGAATGGGTTCAATTCAATTCAAGCATGGTACCATAATAGGATGCCACTTGTGCAATACATCCATTCGTGAAATTTCCTCACTACTAAATATTCCACAGTCAACTGTTGGTAGGTCAGGTAAAATCACAGGGCAGGGACAACGCATGCTGAGGCACACAGTGTGCAGAGTCAATAGCTACAGACCTCCAAACTTAGTGTGGTCTTCAGATTAGCTCAAGAACAGTGCAAGAGAAGTTCATGGAATGGGTTTCCATGGCCAAGCAGCTGCGTCCAAGCCTTACATCACCAAGTGCAATGCAAAGCGTCGGATGCAGTGATGTAAAGCACACCGGCACTAGACTACAGCACTGTTCTCAGGAGTGACGAATCACACTTCTATGTCTGGCAATCTGATGGATGAGTCTGGGTTTGATGGTTGCCAGGAGAATGGTACTTGCCTGACTGCATTGTGCCAAGTGTAAAGTTTGGTGGAGGGGGGATTAAGTTGTGAGGATGTTTTTCAGGGGTTGGGTTTGGCCCCTTAGTTCTAATGAAAGGAACTCTTAATGCTGCAGCATTCAAAGCCATTTTGGGCAATTTCATACACCCAACTTTGTGGGAACAGTTTGGGGACGGCCCCTTCCTGTTCCAACATGACCGTGCACCAGTGCATGTCCCAGTACATGGCAATATAGTGCATGCAATTTCTCCTGTATTTTGTGTGGGGAGTCCATCTAAAATAACCCCTAAAGTAATCAGGCAGTGATGTGGACACCTCAGGATGGCACAGCAACAAACACTACTGGGGCGTTTAGGGGGTCAGTGGCCCTTGCAATAAGCAGTGGTAATGCCCCCCTAGGGACGAACAGGCAAACTGTACATGACTCTTCTATTACAAAGCTAGGACCTTAGTGTCGCCATTCATATTATACACGTGTTTAATCTGACTGGTGAATAACAGAGATAGATGTGCCCTTTACAACTGAAGTAAGGATAGCACAGAGAAAGGAATTAAAAAAAATAAATTATCGTCCTTTATGCTGGCCCTGTTCTGCTAGAATGGAGAAAAAAAATCTTAGTGAAATCTCTAAAGTAATGTGAGAAAAATTTTATGTCATGCTTCTACAAAGCAGTCAGGGGCAGGACTTCAGAATGAATGAACGAATGAACAAAGGGACAAACAGACACGCATATGATGAGACGAGATGTGCTGCAAGAGTTCCCTTAACAGGCAAAAAGGGCAGCACCGAAGCAACAGACCTGAACACCACTGGGCCACGGATCAGCACCATGCAGCCATCGCTGGCAAGGAAACACTTTGTGCGCCAGACAAACGATCCAGAGCTGCAAACTTGCTCCAGATGCACAGCAAGAAAACAGCAGATTGTGGTGAGGGGCCACCGGCCAAGCAGAGTGTCGGTCCCGCAATCACACAGCGAGAAGGCGGGGGCAGGGTCACATGGGGCAGGGTCACATGGGGCAGGGTCACATGGGGCAGATGTCAGAGGCAGAATCAGACAAGGAAAGGCGGAAGATGCAGATCCTGTGGCGAGGGGCAACCTGACCGCCGCCCTCGCTGTGCTAGAGAACGTGCCCTGTAAGGCCATCAAATGTTTGCAGCACATAACTTTTAGAAGCTGGGAGTTTATGCTGGACCTCTCAACAGATTTCAGAAGGAGGAGGCCTGTTTTTACCACACCTTTGTGGAAAAAGTAATTTAGGGCAATTTAATTGCATTCAAGGCCTTACTGCCATTACAGTAACATACAATGGTGTTTCCCTAAGCCCTGTCACCATCCTCTATCTGAAAGCAGGCAGGTGCGTCTGAGGCACACGTGGCGGCGTCGGGGGGCCGGCGGGCTAGGCGAGGCAGAGGCTCAGGCCCTGCTGAAGGAAGACGGAAAGTTGTCCGCCAGCGGGCTGCATTCAGGGAGGCGCCGCTTTCCTCAGGCGAAACAATGGCACCTAAACAGGCTTAGAGCAAATAAGCTACAGGTTTGGGGGAAGATAAACTGGAGAAAATACAAAAAAAAAAAACAAACACAAAGCCAAATTATGCTGGAAAGAAATCCATAAGCGTCTTAGTTTTGGTGGCAAAGTCAAGAATTTTCCTAATCCTACATACGTGAGAAGTAGCTAAGGTGAGAAGAAGGGACGTATTTTAAAATACATCCATGGCAAACATGAGGTATCATTGCACTTCTGTACAGTGTATAAAAGTCAAAATACCAATGACACGCAAACACACTACATCTACTATTCCTGCAAAACAATACATCAATGACAATTCAACCACAAAAAGCTGATTGTCAATCAAGCACAACATTTAAATGACACAGAGTTATTTTGTTAATTACTGCAAATTAATTCCTGCAATAAACTAGCAGAATTCGTGTGGCGTAAACCTACCAAAGACGACTGCAGCGGTGGATACCATTTTAATTAGTTTTTAGCCTTTACCCAAATGCATTAATGTTTATTTAAATAAATTACCATAATTGTGCCACTATCAATGCTCAATTTCCATGTTATATGTAAATATGGGAAAACTATGTTTTCACAGCAGTTTGAGAGCAGTACTATTAAAAAAGCTCGTCTCTGCATCAATTTTACCATACTTTACACACATTTACAATTCTACCCAAAACCCAGAAAACCAATATATTGGTAAATAATCGCAAATCCTTTCCAACAGCTTGAGAGAGAATAAATAAACTACAAAATAAACTGTCTATAATGTCTTCATTACATTAAGCTTAAGATAATTGTCTTCCTAACTATTCACCTGGGGGGGGGGGGGGATGGGGGTGCTGAGAGCTTGGACAGGTGAAGTTGCAGGTGGCATGTAATAAACAGGCAACGTCCACAGCCACCCATGTGCTGGGTGGGGTCCTGCCTCACGCTGGAGATTTCAGGCAGACAACTATCCAGGAAAACAAAGGGTGTGTCTGAATCAAATACTTATACAGTAGGTAATGAATTTCATCAGAAACCTACTACATGACCGTTAATGCAGTACAGTACGTACTGCATGCATGAGAACAGTATGCATGCATTCGGAGACACTGCAGTCACCATCTTGATCTATGATCTGGATGCTTCTTAGTGCTATATTTTGACCCCCATGAAAGTGAATTTTTTTTTTTAAAAACTATCAATGAGAAAAATACAAAATTGAGTCAAGTAATGTAACTCTACTCTACCAAATATCTGAACACCCATGTGTTTGATTACGGTATAAACGTGTGTACCCTTGTTATGGTGATACATCAGCTTATTGGAGAGTAAAACAGGGAAAGCGACAAAGCACGCCAGCTGTTTAATCCCACAGTTCAATGAAGCTTCAATTCCAAAGCCAGAAAACATCTAAGGTAGCTAAACTTATAGAATGATGCTGTTTTAAACAAAACCATAGGATCCCAAAGGAAATGCTGTCACCAAACTAAACTGATGAAGACAGTGACAAATTTAACTGCAATAAAAGAATTATTGCACTTTCTCAAGCTATACAATGTGCGTTATACGAAAAGCCCAGGCAGCTCTTACGGCATGTTCTAGAAAAACCACAACAATGTAACTTATGCATCTCAAAAGTGGATAAGAGACAGCATCTTTACTCTAATCACTGGTCATTTTCATCAATTGATATCATCCTCTTTAGCTATTAAATGACATATAAAATGCATTAGAAACCATTTTCTACAACCAAAACTAATCTGACCAATGATTTAATTCTGAGGCAGAGTACAAACGCTCCATCTACACTGTGACCTTGAAATGTCATATTGATTTATTATAGTGCAACAATTTAGATGAACCGTCAGTCTGTATTGTTTTTTGCAGATTGAGTTAAGAGCTCTGGCCCAATCCATCAGCTGCGTCCCACATTCAAGCCAAAGTGTTGCCGTTCATTCTCAGTGCCCCTGATTTCAGACCTGCCTCGCCCTCCCCTCCCTTCAGGCAGGAGGCGTGAGTTTGGAAGCAAGGCAACAATTTCTAGTTTACAGAAATTAGTCATAAATAAGAACACCATAATATTTTAACCTAATACCACCAAATAATGCACTAAATAATCAAGAGATTAAATGATCCACAAATCTCTGACCACAAACAACTGTTAGAAAACTGATGGATGGGTAAATTAAATTATAATTAATCAATCAATTGACAGGTGGATGCAGATAACTAAATATTGATGCTTGTGATATAAGCAGCTGTTTTTTTGGCATCTGTCAAAATAAAAATGGGAAAGAGCCGTGACCCAACCAGCAAGCACATGTTGAGCGTCACAGTTATATTGTACAAGCACATCTAGGTGGGCCAATTCCAGACGCAGTTGGCAAGCTTACTTACTTACAGGCTACTAATTCATAGTCAAAGCTGTTGCTGCTGCTCATTTTCAAAATGGATAAACTGTTTGTTTAGATTTCAATAAGAATTAAATGATGTGAAAATATTTAATCGCCAGAAATAACTGTGGCAGTTCTTTTAATCTCTTTTCCCTCCCATACAAATTCCTCACCTAACAAATTTGGTCTGAATTAAATTGTGCAAATTCATTCACCCAACAGCTAATCAAGGCTAATTAATTAAGTGCTCAGAAAAAACCGGGAGTGGGAATCTCCTGTCTGACAAACACGAAGACTCACCTCCCCTTTGTTATAGATTAAGGTGACCGAATCTACCCTCAGATGGTCAGCAAAAATATCTCCCAAATAATATAATCTTTCTGATCACTGAACTATTAGACTAATTCTGCAAGGTCAGTTTCCTCTGTACATAATGCTTCTGGCATATACCTAGTTATGCACCGTTATATATACATACACAGGTTGAAAACACCATAGTCACATTAAGACATGGATTACAGCGATCAGCTTCCAAATAAACGTTCCCACGGTGTGCATCTCCTGTTCCTTTCGATGGTTTAAGCCTACTGGAAAATGTCTGCAGCACCAGGGCTTAGAACGACTGCGGTAAAAAACATTTCGTAACACGCAAAAGTCACAAAATGCCATTTGTTCACTGAATACCAGAATCACTTACCATAGAGAAAGCCTAAAAAAGCTATTCCTATTAATAGATACCACAGTTTTGTATTTTTTGACTGTAGGTTCAACACTGTACCTATTCAGTGTATATAAAAAGCTGCTGCAGCAAAAGCACGTCATGTTAATAAGCAGCAAAATGCCAATCAGGCAGAAATTTAAGCTGCTCTGCACAAATTTGCAGCTAATACTCACCAAAAGTCATGTTAAAACAGCAATCTGTGTTATTGTGAAAATGCAAAACCACACTTTCTGCAGCTGCAGGAGTAAATTCACTGACAGCCTCGTAACTGGACTGTGACTGAAAGGACAGAGGTTTGTACCACCCACCCATGCAGCTAGCCGGGACAGTCCTCGCCCATTCCTCTGGGCCCTCTCCACTAACCCCCCGCAGGCCACCCTAGCTGCAAAGGATATGATGCTCCAGACGAGGCCCAGCTCGCTGTTGATGCGGCAGCCCTGCGCCTGCTGCCACTCTTCCTCCAGCTGCCGGGGGCTGGCAAAGCGAAGTCGCTCCTCATCGGGCTTTGGCAGGCTCTCCAGGTCAAACTTGTCCACCTGAATGGCCATCCTGCAGGGGGACAGGCAGAGCCACCGTTGGTGTTACACCCCTTCACTCCTCACTCAGGGGGCGTCTTACACATCGTTTGGACAAACGCTTCAGACCAAACGTGTCCAACCTGGACAATTCTTGCATTCCTTCTGCCATCTTGCAGCTGCTTATTCTGGTCAGGGAGGCAAAGACATCAAAGGACGGCTACATTTATTTCATTTATTAATGCAGGTCGATGTGACCCTGTGCTGGACGACAGATGATGGATATATAATACAGGGTAGTTTTTACTACAGCTACGGATCTCTTCACTATATGAATAATAAAAACAATAGATAATAAAAATCATGCTTTTAGCACCTGTTGAAATAGCTCTCTTATGCAGCATCGACGCATCTATTTAAACCATCTGTGCAAATAGTCTTTACCGTGAGATGATGCATGGTCATTCACAAGCCAGCGGCTTGCTGGTGTGATGGAAAAGATTAACCCCATATTCTCTTGGTGTGTTGACTCAGCACATAGGATAACAGGCACACACAGGACGGCTGGTAGACACGCAGGGCCGCGTGCAGCACACAAAAGGCAGCCGCAAACAAGCCAAGAGGGAGCGAGCAGGATGCCCGACAAGGGCTGCGAGCCTCGCCACCTGTTACAGGTTTGGACATGTGCTTGCTTTGCTGGTTATTATTAACCCAGCAGGAAATCACAGCCCGTGGCCGAGCTCCCACTGCAACGAGCCAATCAGACCCAGCCACAGATTCCCACTTATCGACTGGCAGATGTCCCATCCAATTAGCAGTGTCCAAGAGCCATATCTTCTGACACTTTTTTTTTTGTTTTTAATAAGATACTAGCAATCAAAAGCCACTGCTCAGGAAGGGCCTGTTTACATCCTCCCTGCCAGCCCGGAGGAACAACCCAAAGTCACACACACAAACAGAGATTAAGGCGGGCGCAGATTTTCAGAGCGGCCGGGTTCTGGGACAGCGACCATGACCAGAAGCAGGGCAGACAGCCCGGTACACCTACACGTAACGCATACCATGTGAAAGCCTTCATGATGGCATGAAACATACGGGGGAGGCGTGGATCAGAGTGTCGATGCAGACAGGCTCTAAGCGAGAGGATGAGTAAGATGAAGCTGGGTGCTCCCTCATGCAATCTCTCTGCACCAGAACTTGCACAACAATATTTTTTTCTTCAGCAGGAACCTGTTTGCTTTTCCAATTTAATATGTTTGAACAACTGGATGCTCTGAGTGTTTATTGCAGTAAAGTCGGTTTAAGGACACAGCAAAAGGATTCCAAACCCGAGGCCTCTAAGTCCATCACTCCTGTTCTTTATCCATGTGTACCTGTGTAGCCAAAATCAGAAAGCAAACACCTACCCATTTCAATTCAAAGAAACATATCAATATGTGCCAAACTATTCACTGAATATTCATAAGCGCTGGATTTTCAGGAAAGACAGCGCCCCCCGCTGCTTCGTAGCGGTATGTTTTTAGACGGATGGGGGTGGAAATTCACTGACGGTGGGTTTTCCCACCAGGCCGAGCGCAGACTGTCAGAAACAGATAATGAGAGGAGCCTTGGTACAGGGTCCCGCTTTGAGAGCTTGTGTGCTGACAGGAGATGGCAGCGGACTGTAAAGCAGGCCTTTACAGGGTCAGCGGCCGTCAGTGGGAGTGGCAGAAGGCCCGTCACCAGATGAGGAATACTATGGTGTCCACGTACGGGTGGGGGGAGGCTGCTGTGCTGGGGTCTCCCTTTACTGCCACAGGAAGATTTGGGCAGGCCCCATCAGCCCAGAGTCCCTGGTCAGCATTGGTGAAGGGGATCTCACTGGGCGCCCTTCCTCAGCCAAAGACAGAGGAAGTGGACGGCCATCTACATTTCACTTCCAGGTCACGGTCCGGACAGCAGGGCTTCCCTATATCTTCATGCATCAGAGAAAAACAAGGGCAGATATCCTCCAAGGTAACAGATAGCAGCCCAGAAACGTAAGCCATCAAATCCTGAGAACACTAGAGAGCTTATATCTGCCCCCCCTCAATCATTTTAAAGTCACTAATGATATCAAAAGTACCAACTAAAAACCAGAGTGTATTCTTAAAGAGAAAAATCAGGACACCAAAGGCCTTGAGAAAACAAAGTGCCCATACATAACCATGTATTCCAAACAGACTCTTGTTCTATCAATCAATGTTAACTTAATCAAGTTCTTTGATCATGGCTTTGATGCCTAAAAGAAACACTTCACAAAATTCAGTAAACAGTTTACAATCCTGTGGGTATCTCTCCAAAGGCTGAGCATCCCCTAGCCACAAAGCAAGGCAGAGTTTCAGTCATTACCACACAATCTTAAGAGATATGCATACATTTATAAATATATAGCATTAGAATGTTTTAACATGGTTATGCCGTAAAATGAAACACTAACGAAACTGTTTTTAGTTGAACACCCAAAAACAGTGTCTTTGAACTACAATGTTCAACACAGTATCAAATATTGCAAAATGTAATACCAAATTCAAACAATAATTACGCTGACACTAGAGCCACCTCTTCTGGGTCAATCAGGTGTGCGATTCATCTCCAGAACAAACTCCCCTTTACGTGCATAATTATCTAAGCATCTCCAAAACTGCAGTAACACAAGAATAGTTCTTCCAGGAAAGCCTTGCTCACTGCACCTGTGAAATGATTGGCTCCTTAGTCTTCACATCAGCCATGACTCATACACCTGCAAACTGCACACAGTTATTCCCTGAAGACTGTTTGTAAACACAAGCCTTAATCAGCTGAAGAACTGAGACGGCCATAACACCACCCGCCATGCTGGAGCAGGAAGATTGGAATGGGGGATGGGCTCTTTAAAATGAGGACTTCTTAGGAAAAACCATAATGGGGGGGGGCGAAGGGCTTCGGCTGGCTAAATAGGATGCACCGTGCCGACTTTGATGTAAAAGTATCATTTTGTTTTGCAAATGAATTACAAATTCAAAAGGGCTAATTCTCCCCGCTCCCATCTGCTGTCTTACCTTTGATTTAGCATGGAAAAAACATAAATTAATCAAATAAAAAAGACCAGCACACATTGCACGCTAAAGACACGGTAAACAGTAAACATGCCTGTCGCGACACCCCCCACCCCCAACCTCACAAACACAGAATAGAGCTGTCATTGAACAGGCCCCCGCAACAAATGAAATTAAGGCACAATTAGGCTTCGGTGCAAAGCGAATGAAAGGCTCCCACTTCTACGCGAACCTTTAAAACCAAAAGCGCAAGTCATGGACTAAAACCACAGGCAAAAAAAGAAAGACTTACTGCACTGCACATATCTTCAAAAGGACACATTTAGCCGTCCACTGCCTCAGCAAATGATGGGACCAGCAAATGGTGTCTCAATGAAGGTGACAAGACCTTAATGAAATTTATGTTGCTACTATAATCTGATCATTGTATATATGTTACCTATTGTAGAGAAAGTAAAATAAATGTAAGTAAATATTAAAATCAACTATTCTTTCTGATAATCTGGTGTTTACGTTTATTTAAGAATCATAGGCAACTTGTACTAGAACTAAAAGTAAAGTGGTTGTTTCATAAAGTCTGAAACAAAGTCAAATAATCTGCATGTAAGACTGGGTAATAGATCACAATTTAGACTTAATGACCGGAAAGCATTTTCAGGGTCCTGGCCTGTCTCCCATTATGCTGCAGAATCTCCCTTGGATGTGGAGGAAATAAAGACACCAAATTTTAGGCTACTGCTGCCCCGCAAGCCGCTCCTGCTAGACTGACACCCGCCTCCACACGTAGGGGCCCCGGAAGCCAGGGGCCAGGGCACATGGCCTAACCTGGGGGTCCCTCAGCTAAGGGCCACTTCGACGAGTGTCTGAGGGTCTGGCTTTTTGGTGGCACATAAAAGCATAAATCAAGACGTTCCACAAATCTGCCATTATTATAATTCTATAATTCAGCACTGTTCAATGTTCTAAGTCCTGCTGCATAAATAGGGTGAGATGAATGGAAGGTGCCTTCAATGACTATGACGCTCAGTACATAAAAAGAGCAGATCTTCACGAGGCATAGAGGAGCTGCTTATTGGCGTGCCGCGGGAGAGGAGCCTCACGACGCCAGCGCCTCCACCGGGATGGGTGAGGCTCTGCAGGGCAGGCGGGCTTCAAAGGCCGCAGAGCTGGCATGGCGACGTGGCCGGCCGCGGTGCTGGGCCCCCCTGGCATCATTTAGGGTGTGGCTATGCAAAAGGAAGCACAGCCCTGGGGATTCACGCGCCTCCAAAATACTAATCGTGGCCGTATATCTCAGGCACTGGCTGGTGAGAATGAAAGTGTCATTAAGGGTAAATGCACTGTGTGGACAGGCTGCTACCATAGGGACACATTTCTATCATCCATTGTCAATAAATAATGACAATATACAGCAGGTCAAGAAGACATTTACGAGCAACAAGACCATAAAGAGAATGGAAATGTAATAAGTGTGCTCTTCTCTGTCCGGACCTGAGCATCACACCTATTCTACAGGCATTCAGATGTAAGGGCAGAAAAAATCATTTTAAAAGAGAAAATGTCTGAAAATCGGACATACCCACCCCCATCATATGCAGGGTTATCGTTTACCCCGTATTCGGGGAGAACTCATAAGCGAGCTCCTCTGCGGCTGGGGGGCGGGGGGAAGGGGGAACGGGAGAGCTGAATGTTTTATCAAAGCCTTTTGCACCCAAAGTAACAACCAGTAATTGTGTTATTTCATTGGGGAGACACTGGAGGAAGGGGGGGGGGGGGGAGAGAAAAGTGAGGGCTTGTGCAGAGGACAGGCTGGAGGAGGGAGGGGCTATTTTTAGCTCACGTGCCGCAGCTTGGCTGACGGAAGCAGTGGTGCGCTGCACGCTGGCAGGACGACGCTGTGCCTATTTTTAGACTACCGCCGTCTCCCAGCCGCTAGCAACAGCAGCCAGGCTATGGCATGGACAGACCTGCACGCCGCACCCCGACAGCACAATCCCACCAATTTATACCACCTGCAAGGCTGCGAGCTGCACTGCTGTTTAACCTGTGTTGCGCTATAACAGCAGCCGATTAACCGCGGCCGGTACCGCAGCCAATTAAAGCCCAGCGTTCAAGACAGCGACGGCACAGGAACATACAATTAGATAAGGAAGCAGACCCACAGGAAATAAATGAAAAACAGGAGAGGAGTTCTAAATGTCAGCAGTATAAAAAACACTAAAAACAAGCTCTGCAGATGAAAGCCAAACAGATTCCACCAGGTTGATAAAAAATAAATTCATGAATTAAAACATGCACACACACAGGCACACACACACGCACACATGCACGCACACACGCATACGCACACACACACTTAATTTGCAACAGGTGTTGTTTTCCTCTTTGCTTTATCTTCAGGAAATAAAGGCAGAATGATCTGGGGTCTGAAAAGACGCCCCATACCCTCTGTGACTGACGGGGGGTTCTAACCGTGCACATATGTTCAAACACTGCAGCAAAGGCGTTTTCCAGCCGCCCGTTTTAGCAGATATTTGGAGATCTCTGGCCTGATTGCCGGAGCATTTCGGACAGAACTGCAGCAAAATCACAGGGGAAGGACAATATAAGCCGGAGAGAATTACATGTGAAAGAAGGATTTGGGGTAATAACATCAATAACACTGAAGCGGACTAAAGCAAAGGAGCCTGTGTGAATAAAGAGGGAGGACTCTGTGAGCCAGACTGTAATGAACATCATGCACAGCCCAACGCAGAGAAGCCGTCTCTATGGAAACTCGAGAGCGCAGGGAATGACGGATGCTGAGTGCGGGGAGCAAGAGGGCCACACACAGTAGCAGACCCTCCCGCCCCAGAGAGGAGCCACTGCAACACGCTGGAGACTTCGGAGGGGGCAGCCTGGGTGCACCTGTGGTCGACACACCATATGGCCCATGCTCACCTCACCTGGAGAGGTGACCATTAAAGGTGGGGGCACAGAGGAAAGTAGAAGAGAAGAGGAACAGGGAAGTTCGGAGCTGAATGACCGATGCGACGGTCTGCAGGCTCTCACTCCGCACAGCATCCGCGATAGAAAGGTGAAAGGAGACAGAGAGGGCGGGGTCTGCTGTGGACTGGCGTCGGGGATGTGCCAGCACTCAGCTGTGGCCAGGGGATGGCGTGGTCTACCCAGGAGAAACAGCAAGAAGTACCACCCTCTACAGCTGAGGCAATGCAATAAAATAACTGGGGAAGAGGACTAATGCCTTACTATACTAAAGACATTCGGTAAGATGCAAAGAGGAATCATCAACACACCACAGAATAAAAGCTGAGAGAGAGAGAAACACACACACACACACACACACACACACACACACACACACACCCAATTCACGGTCGCTGGGCCATTCATAAAATACGCTGACATCATCTACTGAATGGAATAAGCAATCTAAATATAAAAGCCTCAGCACAGGAAGGCGGGAATCAGAAAGGCCCAAGGGAACATGCCCTCTTCAGTTTATCACTGTAAGAGAAACAGAAACGTAGTACAGGGATTTCCTTTAAAAACTACTCTGGGCTGAAAAGAAAAATCAAGCTTAAAACAGGCAGGAGGCGCTAATACCGGGGTTTTTACTGGCATGAGTCACCACTCCTCCCTCATGCGTGTTCGTGTACGTGACTCTATTCATAAGTTCAGGTGCAGTGGCATCTCCATCGGCTGTGTAGGCCAACTCCCTTCCGCAACAGTAACTCAAAAAAAAAAAAAAAACTTTGAATGCAGAGATTCATACTGCTCATTTCCAATTATGTAAAACGCCTCACGTTTAGCTGCGTGCGTGATGGGTGAAAGCAAGCAGCCCCTCGGGGCGGCCACACTGCACTGAAGCATGGCAGCGGCGTCAGTGCAGCCCCGAGGGCGTACGCTGGAAACGATAACAGACATCAGGCCGATGAGTGATGATAGCCGAGATAACTTCTGTTAGGAAATCTGCCCAAAAGAACGTATTTTATAAGTTAATAAACCAAAAGGCATAAAGACAAATTATTATTATTCTTTCTCTACCCTCTTTTTACCTAACCCATCTGGCTCTCCATGACACACAGACACGTGCAGGTGAGAGCATGCTCCTCATCACTGGTACCCGTCAAGGATGCCATTATATATTAGGGAAGTGAACAGTCTGTGCTTGAGGTTGATGTGTTGGAAGCCGGAAAAACTGGCCAGCGTAAGCATATGAGCTACTTTGACAAGGGCCAAATTTTTATGGCTAGACAGCTGGGTCAGAGCATTTCGAAAGCAGCAGGTCTTGTGGGCTGTTCCTGGTATGCAGTGTTCAGTCCCTATCAAAAGTGGTCCAAGGAACGATGCTGGTGTTAATAAGCCAACCAGTCTAACCAAGCAGACAGATGTTACACTAAAACGTAGTTCAATGCTCAGAAACTGATGGATTTTGTCGGTCTCAATATTTGTGATTCAAAATTGCCACAAATGACTGTGTTAATGGTGTAGCCGCAAATTGCCAAAAGGCACATTCATTTCCTAATTATGCATGTGTGATATGGCGGCCATCTGACCAAAGATACGGGGAAGAGATTAGCAAAGGGTGCCGTCCTTAAACGCCCACTCCAGCGTCCTAAATCCCTGACCGGTGTCGTTCAGTGAGTCAGGCAGCTCCATCAATGGCTATGAGAGTGAAACGGAGGCCCACTGGCACCGCGATTCTGCTCTAGCATTTGGTAAATTCCAGAATTTGAATTCAAACCACAAATATTAAACCTGCGCCCTTACCTAGTCAGACAGAGGCATGAAATCCTAGCCTGCTCAAATGAGGGGAGAGCAAAAGCTACACAGAGCTGCTTATTTCACATTCCGCATGAGTTTAATACACTGCAGCTCTCAGGGAACTAAACAGAAATCTCTCATGTCTGCGCCAGTGAAGAGCATTGTTACGCTTCCCCTGCGAAGGAGGCACCTTGAAGCAGTTTTAATGGCCCACTCAGCTTCTTAAAGACTTTCTTCTTTGTGCCATACAAGCAGTGGCAAATGATTGGCAGCACATTTGCATGCGCAGAGAAGGCGTCTCCTCCCCCCCAACACCCCCCTAACGACTCCGGAAATACACCTCACACCTGATGCCTCATTTATCAAAATGTCAGCGAATGGGAAGTGACAGGCCCATCTGCCATTAGGGGGCGGGGACACACAATATGGCTCTGAAATCCAGTATCTGGCCTC
The DNA here is from genome assembly GCA_019775895.2 of Stomatorhinus ivindoensis. Lineage (NCBI taxonomy): Eukaryota > Metazoa > Chordata > Actinopteri > Osteoglossiformes > Mormyridae > Stomatorhinus > Stomatorhinus ivindoensis. The sequence continues at coordinate 19,358,622 of JABFEB020000045.1, read as the reverse complement.
GAACAGCCTCCATAAGGAAGGTGTTTTGCAGGACCAGGCAGGGAGTTACATTTGTTTTTGCTAAACTACAGCAATACACACAAGTGTGTGGCATGCGAACCAAAACTCCTGCTGGGCATGCAGATCCCTCCTCATTATTACTGACAAAGTGAAGAAATGCTCCATTCGGCCATATTCTGACTTATAAACACATATAAACATGCTAAATAATCCAGCAGTTTTGCCTAACTGCTTATCCAAAGTAGGGCTGCTGTGAGCTTGGACCCTACCCCAGGAAGCGAGGGGCGTATGGGAGGAGACACCCTGGGGGCAGCAGTGCGTCAAGGGAAGCAGCAAGAACTGCAGGTACTACATGTGAGTTTTTGGCCTGTGAGACCAGGGCACGCCCACACAGATACAGCTTATTCTGTGCACAGGTACTATATACAGAAACTTCAAAGTCACGTTCTGGTCACACGTTGCGGGGATTTGAGGGTCCAGAGAGACATGTAACCATGACAATACAACTTAGGGCAACTGGCATGGCAGCTAGAAAGAGCAACTCTCGGGGGTCACATATAAACTATTAATTAAACTGATTAAAAGTGCCGCATGTGGGACTGAGTCCGGAGACCTTAAAATTCGGGTCTAGGGCTGGGTAACGACAAAAAAAGCTATATTTTAATTTTAAATTATTGGGATAAATGATAATATGAACAATGTCATGCAGCACCCCGGCACCCAGCATCAAGCAGAGCACTGAAGCTTGAAAAAATGATATCTAGCCAGCGTTAAAGTTGGCGCCTGGGGGGCGGCGG
>JABFEB020000045.1:19320739-19333357 GCA_019775895.2 Stomatorhinus ivindoensis | reverse complement strand
CCCCATCAGCCGGGGGGGGGGGGGGGGGGCTGAGATGTGTGCTGCATAATCCATGGTGGTCACTATCGACAGTACGCAGCAGCCTCATCCGTAACAGTGCTGGTGACCATGCATGCAAGCTCCCCCCCCCCAGCGAACTCCCGAACTTCGCCCCCAAGCCCAGTGTCAACACACCACCTGCTTTTCCTGTCAGCCAGAGTGCTGCCTTGTCCCCAAAAAACGGTAATCCTGAACCCTTTTGTCCTAATTTTATGAACATGCAAGCTTCTGAAAATCTGAAACGTGACCTGGAGACTATTCGGCCAGTCCGGTGAGAGGCTGAGTGACAACTACGATGCGACCTGCGGAGATCCCCACCGTGGCTGCTGAACACCGACAGCCCAGCCAATCAGCAACCCCTGTTATTAACTTATTACTAGCTCACAGCAAACAACCCTCCAGTATCATAGTGATTTACAAATGGAGCAGAATACAAAACTTTATTTTAAATGACACTCACTGCAAGATTTCCCTACAAAAAAGAATCACTTTCTTCTCTCCTGGACCCGCTGCGAGCACCCAAGGATGTCCATTTAAAGTGAGCCTTCCACCAAGCTGCAGGTGGGGTGAACAGGAATGGAAGAGGTGGATTTCAGGGCCACTGACACACTGAGCAGATTCACCAGAGGCAAGGTGCTTCATTGGCACAGGGTGAGAGAGATGACGCAGATAAATGGTTTGACATAAGCCCTGCCCCCTGCTGCCACGTTAGGCATGAGCTGATCCCTTCATCATGGCACCACAGCCAGGACATGTCAGGAAGCGGAGGGCTCCTTCACAGCTTCAAGTCGGCTGTGGAGTTGGGGAATCAATCCTATCCCGAAGGAGATTTAGTATTCTGAACACGAGAAAGGGCTCAGCGTAGAGGAACGATTATCCAAACAGACAAAACAAAACAAATCCTGTGTAAATGCATCTCACTGAGGAAACTCTCACCGCTGTGGGATTCAATCTCAATATTCAATCATTTGTTTTGTGCTGGACTAATGATGTTAGTAAGCTCTAAATGTGTAATCATACATCATGTTCATCCCATTACTTTCCGAAAACATTATTTCCCGCAGAGCATATGCACAAATACAGTGCGCACTGTACTCAGGAGGTAAAAAAATCATCCCTAATATTAATTCAGCAGCAAAAAATAGGCACAATCGGCAGCAATATGTGGTATTTAACCCGGCCAGGACTGCCCAAGGTAAGAGCTAAGCATAAACAAAGGAACGCTTCCCCGAGAACACGTTTATCACTTACGGAGATGGTCTAACTCGGGCAGGCAGCAGCCGGCTATAAATATCTGCATCAGGAGCGAGATGTGAATCTTTAAGCAGGGCTGGGCACAGGTCCTGAGGGAGGCTAAAAATAGCAGCAGCACGCTCGCGCGTTTTCCTTTATTAGTCTGGGGGAGAACGGATCAAGAGGAGGAGAAGACTGAACACACACACACACACACACACTGTACAGCCAAGCAGTGCTCTGGCCGATATCTACACACAGTAGATATCTACACGCCAGTGTTTCTGTCCATTAGACTGGTCTCCCTTCCCTCTTGGGTTAACAGGTCCTACACAGTCATCACAAGTCTCTAACTGAAGCCAAATGTTCTGAGAAATTAGGTCCTCACATGCACATCTGCATGACGGCCAATGCTGAGAACATGGAGAGTGGCCGGGGGTGGCCCATGGGACCCCCTTACTGAACAGCCCCGTTCCACCAGCACGCTGAAGTAAGTGCTGCGCCTATGTAAGGGAGCTCCGGCAGAAAGGCAGCAGGACGGGTCTGTCAAACCGCCAAACCATCAAACGTCGCCAAAGCATCAAAAACACATCAAGCTTAACACCAGCGAAAACACTGACAGCCAAAGATGACACAAAATGAGAAACAGTTTCACTGATATCTCTATTTTTTCTTATTGTGACGACCAAAATATATTCTGTAGGTGTGATGCTAGAGATTTATTATAGTGATGTTACTCAGATTTTAAACTTTAATCATACATTTAATAAATATTTAATGAAACAATAAGTCAGTATGGTATAAAACAATTATTAGCTGAGACTGCAAGTCTTCCACTGCCTTTTTACCACGTAAGCCACCAAGTCAATTTTAACCAATGAAACTCAAAGCATGATCTACATTAATGTCTAAACTTAAATTAATGTTTTAACAGCTAATATGCACCAGTTAATAAACCTGTAACTGAACAGCAGATAAAAACAAAGATTAATGAATGACATGCGGATAAAGCAGGCATTCCCCTTCCAGTGTGCAGAATTGGAGCCGTGTCTCCATATCAAGGCTGTGACGCAAACATCTGCACTTCAGACAGCAGCCTAATTGCCGGGAAACTCCTGCGGCCGAGTCCAAACAAACGCACAACAGTGACCTGTTACTCTCCAGCCGGTGAGACCGCAGGGGGCCGGTCACTAGGGTCTGCAGCCGACGAGCCCCCTGGTCTTGGGCGTGCTGACACCGGACCGGGCCGATCGCTACAGGCTGCAGCCGACGTGCCTCCTGGTCTCAGGCGTGCTGACACCGGACCGGGCCGGTCGCTACAGGCTGCAGCCGACGTGCCTCCTGGTCTCAGGCGTGCTGACACCGGACCGGGCCGGTCACTAGGGGCTGCAGCTGTCTCCAGGCCGTCATGCCCGGCTCACTGAATGCTCCTTAAGAGATTTTTCTCAGAAGAGACTTTAAAAATATTATTATTTTGCTCGCCACCAAGAAAAATGCAGCAAACGAGCGGTTTCTATGGCCTGCGGGCTGCCAGCACTAACGAAGCCAAGGGGCCTGGGTGACGTCAGTGGAAAGGACGCATGTTCCAGGAGGATCGGGGATTTGGACACGGGTACAGGGCAGTCGGCCGAGTCTGCTTGCCTGGACACGCGAAGTGGACCGGGACATGGAGCCGTTATCAGTGCTGAGCAGAGCGCACTTCTCCACAGTAATGGATGCTGGTTCTGCAGAGTTGGGCCAGGGAGGGAGGTTCAGGTACAAAACATCCATATTTCCCAGAGCTTCTGAAGGCCTGAGCCTAGGAACACACCTGCTTCTCAGTTCACTGCATAACCCAGCTCATGCACGCTGTGCCGCGAGCAAAAGGGTCCATCTACGCCCATCGGAATCCCCGGAGGACCTCCGTCTGGCAGCGAGGCTCTACTGAGCACAGATCGACTGACAGCATTGACGGGGGCCTTTAGACGGAACGCGCCACCCCCAAACGGCAAGCCGTGTAAATAGGTGACGGCCAATGATGCTGGGGGATCTGATGATAGAGAGAGGAGCCAAGGCTGCCTACCTTGACTTGGTTGTACTCGGGCTTGCCGGACTCCGTGCCCATGAGCTTGTTCTCTGAGCGGGGCTTCAGCACCTGCCGGAGCGGGCTGGAGATGGGCAGGCCCGTGACACTGATCCCGTCTGAAACGACACCGTGCCGCAAGGTCATGCATCCGGTCATCCCACCACGCCCCGCTCGGGGTCACACACGCAGACGTTGTCAAGCTTTTATCAATCAGATGAAGGCCTTTAAATACCTTTACACTATCTAATAAAATGCAACCCCATCCCACCCCTGCAAAAAAAAAACAATTTCAAATTGCTAATAAGCACAACGCTAGTCTTCTTTGAACCACAAATCTTCCTTCATAAACATTTTGTAAACTGTAAAATGAAAAAAAAAAAAACAGTTTTTCTTCCAAACCACTCATCCAGATTCAGGGTACGTTCAATTCAAATTTCACACGTGACCCCAGAGAACTACCTAAAGTATAACAGCAGAGTACCGTTTTAACAGATGACACAGATCAAAGCGAGATAAGACCTTAAATCCCACAAGGAACCATCACTTTGACTTTCACATCATGTACAGCTCCAACGGGCAGAATACACAGCAAGACATGTAACGAAGGAATTCTATTGTTTTGTCTCTCTTTTCCTGGAAAAATAAACGAGATACATGGGAGCCCAGTGGTGTGGACCAGTACTGACCCACCCCTCCCGGTTTCCAGCATGGATGAATGAGGTGAAAAAATAATCGACGGTCAAAAGGTGAATGAGCGGCCAGCAGTGTAAAATGATATTTAAAGACAGCTGCTTGAAAGCAACGCCTCAACAAAGCAATAACTGTCGAGAAAATAAATTCTCTTCCGTGACAGAAAGGAGTGTTTTTCAACCGTGCTGTTCCATTTCATTCAAATTTAATATCATTACAAGCGGACACTGCAGAAGGCTTCCGAATCGATTCCTAACACACAGACATACACACCGCAAACTGCATGGAATAAAACACATTTCTCTTTAAACACACACACACGGACACCGACAGACACAGAGCCAACCTCTGCATTCTCCCCCTGCATCTGGTAAACACTAATGTAAAAAGAACAGGCTGACAAGATGAACAATGAAAATTTAATATGAGTAACTCATTACTTTTATGAGAGTTTTATTGAATGCTGGTGCCGGATCGTTCCTAATGAAAGCGAAAGGGCCCAGAGCAGAATGAATCATTATCTCCACCAGTGACTAATGGCTCTATTACAGGCCCCTGCTCTCATGAGCTTACATAAGTTCCGCGGTCCCACGGAAGGATGAATATGTGGACCCAAACGTAAAGATTAATAATAGCATTAGTCAGATGGGCCGCGGTCCTGCGACGCTATGAAAATATTATGCTGACCGCTGCTGATCGGTTCCGCTGGGACAATGAGAGTGGCTACAGGAAGGGGGGGCAGCATCGTGCCGATCACACATACGAGTCAGAGGCAGAGCGGGTCTTTCGAAGGCTATCTGACAGAGGCCTAACACACACAAATCACTAAAGCCCCAAATATTATGAAAGTCAATGCTTTATCCAGACCTCAAGCAAAAAAAATTAAGTAATATTCACCTTAAGATCATTTAGACATTCATTAAATTGATGTGTGTCAGCTGGTCCAATCTTACACACCAATTAAAGGGTGGAAACATACGGACATAAACAGTGTCATGAAGCAGGTAACACAGTCGGTGAATAAGCCCCCTGCCATATTATTAGCCATATAGCAACAGACCCCTAATTTAAGTGTGTTAGGAAGCTTGGTGCCTTACAATGGAACAATTTCTGTTAATTAAAAAAAATGCTGAGCCTTAAGGTAGGCAGAGTATGCACAGAATGTCCACTCTCCATAGGAACACAGACTGTACATCAGCAAACCACATCTCTTTATTATTGCCATTATCTGTTCAGTGACCGATGGACAGAATGGGGAGACGTTATGACATTATACTGGTCGGCAACATTCCACTTGAACCACTCTTAAAATTAAATAAATAAATAAAAAATACATAACATGAATAAAACGTAACTGCGATTAGGATCTATGGTATAAAGGGGAAGAAGCGACGGGTCTGGACTGAAACACTGCCACAATAGTGAGCTTTATGCCTGCCAGTCTTCTTCGCAGCCAGATCTCGGCACAGTATAATAATAGCACAGATAAAAAACAGATATCAGCTCCCAGAATAACACAATCGTGCCGAAAGACGCTCTAACAGGGATGTTACTCACAAAGGGAAGGTGACCCCAGCGGTATGTGGCTTTACATCTGACAAAAGGCAACAAAAACAAACAGCATTTAATCCAGCAGATACATGCTAATTAACGTGCTCGGGAATCATGATAATGTGGCAGCTTCTTGTGTCTTATCAGATGATTTAATGAATGCATTTAATTAACAGGTTAAAAGAGAGCAGTTCAATCAAAGCCGAGTTTAAATGTCCACATACATAAACACCAGCACATGCATGCAGACTTCAGAAGTGCTGGTGTTTTATAGTCGGCAAACGTCACTCGACTTTAACCTCAGAAAATCAACTCAACTCAATAAAGAACATTTAGAAATGCTACAAATCAATAAAAAAAAGCATCAGATCACTGACCATTTCCTGTTTGCCACAAAGACCACAATACCAGCAGTTCTGATGTCCCTAATGTCTCACTATTTACTGAAGTAAAGCTACTTTGATTGTTTAGGCCCATAGTGAAGTCCATATTATTTATCTATTCCTGTTTGAGAATTAATGCTGCTGCTAGTCATATGGAAAAAAGAAAAAGAAATATGTGAGAATGCTGGTTAAACTACACAATTTCTTGGATAAACCACAACATTCGGCCCCAAACTGAGGACATAGAACATTTGAATACAGGCCTACCCTCCAATAATGGACAGGTTATTCATATTTTTTTATAACCCAACTGACAGCATCCAGCTAAATAACCAAAAACTCAGTAGCAGACAATGAATACTATTCCCCCCATCACAATGGACCAATGATTACATCACACTGTCCATGTCCTCTTCATTCAGGATAAAGAACTTCCAGTTAAATGATAATGAAATACAGTCCAACAGGCGACTATTCTGATCTGTATCTTACAGCAAAGATACAGCGAAGCACTGATGTAAGAATACCTGACTCATGTTTGAGAAGAGCAAGATCAAATTTACTGAACAGCACATCTCAGTAAATATTAACACTGAATACTTATGTGCCAAATGCTGTATAACCCCAGCATTCAAGTATTAACTTATTAAATCCTTCCTATTTGTGATTTTTTTATTTGGGCTACCAGCCTCATTTCAGAACCTTCGCCTGCGATCTCCATGGAGGTTCCAGTTAAAGGTTAGATTCGTCGAGACCACAGCGAATGTGAATGGTACAATTCAAATAATCGCTCAGTGTTTTTCAAGTGCGTTAATAGCCGCTATTACACCGTTGGTCCAAACTTCCCACTTTCCTTTTTGAAAGTGAACTATTGACTCTCGTGGGCCTTCTGAGTCACAGGTTATAACTGAATAATAGACAAATTATGGATGTTTTCCAAAAATATATCCCTTATAATACATCTTCTTTATATAATATGACTATTATGCAAATGTGTTAACCATTACATGGAACAGTTACTAGTACACATTAACAAAAAAAATGTCTTGATATTCTAATATCCATTACGTACTGTGTGCATATCTAGGAAATTAATAACAGTTCAAAGTGCGTACTATTTTGCAGATTTAACAGACGTGGCCAAAATGTCCTTGGGGACTCTGATACGGAATCAATACTGCGGTGTTCAACTGTCGGAGCTTCTTAAATTAACCTGGCCTATCACACTGAACAAAGCTTTGCAAAGTGACTAGCTTATGAGCTAAAGATCCTGATCCATCATCCCACCAATTTCTTTTCAATATACCACATTTTGTTTTCATTCCCTTTGATTACAGTTATTATGGGTATTTTGATATTCATTCTGCAATTTTCGATATTTGCACCATCTGGTTTGCTTGTAGGCTACAGAGGTAGCTATAAACAGAGCTTTTTGGTTTTAACCCTCAGTTAATTTTCATTTTGTGATGCAGGTAGGGCAGGCATGCTTGGGGGGGGGGGAGGAGGGGGTTAGAGACAAGCTCCTCTATTCACCTGTAACTAACTGGATTAAGAAGATAAGATGTATGTAAGAGAGACTGGAAAAAAACGGCATCCTTCAGTAATTTGCAAATTCAAGTTAGAGGGAAAAATTGTGGCACACATCTTGCTCAGTTCAACTGTCCAAAGTATCCCGAGGGTGTTAATGAAATCGGGCCTTTCCATTCAGAAATCCAGTGAGTCCATAAAATTCCTATTTACCAGGTTAGTATTCTGCATCATCTACAGTATTAAACAGCTCAGTGCAGGTCTATATATTACTCTCCACATGATTTCACATTTGTGTCGTTTTATTCTAATATTCTCATCAGTGACTGAAGTTCACATCTGGAAACAAAAAAAATGACCTTAAAACTTTTGAGATGTGTGCATGCCATATTTGGGAGCAAAAAGGCTTCTAAAAGAGGTATTTTGAAATGTCAAATGCATGGATTAAAATATGCCTACCATCAGAAAACCAGTCTTTGGAGTGATCTTTCATGGGGGTTCCCAGTATGTGCTGAACACCCGATGGGAAAATGTCTCTAAAAATGTCATCCAAAGTTTCAGGTTTACCAATTTATTAAGTGACCCTAGATGATGAAAATAACCAGCCATGTCATTCATGTATAAATGCTGAAAGTGTTTGTCATAATAAAACCACCTGATTATTTTTTTAATTAATTTTTATGTGCTCAAGGTACCTCACAATATTTAAAATAATTGCTTCATGACTTGCAAAAATAAAGGATTTTCTGTTCAACTGAACGTCATTTAGGCAGTCTATGGTAATAATGCAGCAATGCAAATATTATGCAAAGCACTGTGAAGTACGAGATAGGGTCATCTTCCGTTCATCTCACAGTGAAGCTAAATGCTTCATGGCTGTTAGTGTGAGAGGTGTCAACGTCGGCAGTTCACAACGTTTAACAAACTGAGCACGGAATCAAGTATGAGGGGGGACTGGGGCAAGTCACCCTGAAGCAAAGGGAGATAATTGACTGCACCCAAATGGATGTGGATGCTCATCACGGATAGCAAGGGCAGACTTGGGGTCAGACGTCAAAAAATGCTAAGGGTGAACACGGAAGCACATCTCAGCTCCACTTCTGCCTAAAATGCAAAGCACAGACTCAGCAAAAACGCAGGTGAGCTGAAATGTAGGCAGGGAGGCTGAAAATGAAGGAAGGGGAAATATCAGATACGTATGCGTGTACAAATTCTATGCATGTTAAGTTTATGGCGAATGAAAATAGACTGCCATCCCACCCAGGGTCTCCCTGCGCTGCCTAGGATCAGCTCCAGGCCCACTGTGACCCTGAGCAGGATCAGCAACATCTGAGCGAGAACCAGTGTGCGAAACGAAGGGGGTCCGGGGGGGGTTCGACACCCCCGATTAACCCATGAGACCCCCTGAAAGCCTCAAAAGCAGTATTTTAAGGGGGTCTCAAGATCGGTGTTGCACAACAATGGGGAGATGGGGACCCCCCCCCCGAATATTGACGGGTATTTCGCACACTGGTGAGAACTAAATAATATAAAAAATTCCAGTACAACAGCCCACCCGCAAAAAAGAAATAAATCAATAATGAAAGAAAACAGGTTCTCCGTGACTTACAACTGGGCTCCAGTCCAACAGACAGATTACAGTACATTGAAATGGATGTATGTCGAAATACAATAATGTTAGTAACTATTAGGTGTGAGAAGGAGACTGGGAGAAGTGTGTGAGGCTGAGATGGCACACTGCCATACAGTACAGTATTTTCTTGGGGCAACTATCATATGGTATTCGGCACACATGAGGTAGTGTAGCAAAGTTTTACATAATTTGCTTAATTAAATTTTAAAAATTAATAAAAACTTCAGTTACTTGTGCAAGGACAATCTGTAAATAAGAAAATGATGGAATAAACATCTTTTAAATGCCGATGCAAGAGGTGAATGAAGGCTATCTGACAGAGAACAAATCAGCAGAAGGAGTTTGAAATACCTTACTTTTGTGACCATTATGAACATTATCTGCCATTCGTGCCACAGTAGCCCTTCTATTGTGTTCTGTCACACAGGACAGCCTCCATTCACATCACGCGTTGATGAGTCTCAACCGCCCAACACCTTGTTGGTTGATCGTGGCGTTTCCCCCCTCTGACCACTCTCAGTAGGTGCTCAGCATGGCTGACCATGAGCACCACACAAGCCTCGCTGTTTTGGAGATGACCTGACCCAGTCGTCTGGCCATAATGGTTTGGCCCTCCTCAAAGTCACTCAGATCATTATCCCTGGCCGTTTATGCAGCATTCAGGATGTTGCGAGTTTACCGAGTAATATATCTCAAACCTTTCAATGCACCATTTTTACTAGTTAGTCAACATTATTTGCTTCATAATATGGTCATAATGTTTTGGCCCATCGGGTACATCCTCAGAGCGATGCAGGGCATATTTACCATAGTGATTACTAAAAAATGAATGGCAAACCCACTAGCTGAATACATTATCTGGTCCTTCCCAGAATTCCATTTCCGACTAAAAGGATTAGCGTTTACAAAATGACACTGCCATCCAATCTACATAAATATCAGTGTGCCCTCTTACCTAGCTTTCATTACACCAATGCAGCATATAGTAGGCTGGCGAACAAAGTTACAACCACCAAAGCCAATTTTCACATTTTCCTCTAAAACAGATTAAAATGAAGGGAAGAATTCACACAAATAAATGGTACTGGCTGGAGCAAGAACCGTGGGCCAGCATGTATCACGCTCCTGTGAATCACCTCAAAATATGAAAGAGGGTCCAGCCGCCAGAAAAGCTGATTTGTGCACCCAACCACTGCACACCAGGTAGCTCTGGATGGCACTTCAGCAGTGACAGAGCAATACCATGTGAGAGTAAACAACAGCAACGTGTTTCAGCTCACGATAACGCTAATCTGCAACAGTCGGGCGACGACGGCACCACCACCCCACACGTTACGAAACCAGTAACTGGTAACAAGTAACCGGCTGCTTATCGCTCCTATTCAGGGGGATGCAGTTATTACCATGCTCATAAAAAAAAAATGGGCTGGTCAGAATTACCTCACGCAGCTAAGCGGGTGCAGCACCATTCATGGGGCAGCTTGCGTTTTTTTCAAGCACTCAGACACTCGAACAGTGGCCCGCTAGAAGCGTTCTGAGCACCTGCAGGCAGACAGAGCAGCGCCTCTGGGGGTCGCAGACAGCGCAGGATACTTACCGCCGGGGCGATGCCAGAAGTGAATTAACATGCAAAAAGGGGGGCCCACTAAGGGCTGCGCGCCTTTCGCTTTGCAGGCCCACCCCCGCACGGGGCACAGGGAGCTGTCACCTTCTGAGGGTGCTAGCGTGAGGAGGCCCAGTGGGGGGTTCAGCACGATGGACAGCGGCCTGCCTTGCCAGGGAAGAGGGAACAGCTGCATCTTCTCATGAAGCCGAGCTCCTTCTCCCTGCCGCATCCCGGAGTTCAGTGCATTGTTACTCAGGAGATGAGTAACAGTCTCCTTATCCTGCGAAACTGTCCCTCCCTGGGGTCTGTGCCAAGCCCCGTCCCTGCAACACTCCGTAAAGTGCCTTCGCTGCTGGTAACCTGCCTCCCATCAGCCCCCGTGTTCAAAGGCCAATGTAACAGACACTGCTGACTGGCCACACACCCCAGACGGTGCCACCCCACGGCTCCCTGCTACAGCAGGAAAGGCACACCTTTCATGTCACTTTACTCTCCTCTCAGTAAGGAATGCGCAATACTATTTACTGCGGACACCTCCTGCTTAAGAGGCGGACCAATCTGAAGTCACTAAAATAAATATGGTATAAAAGGAGGAAGACAAAGTAAAACTATAATTAACTATATCAAATTTGGACCCAGAATTGACTTCCACAATTCCATTATTTCATTCCAACTTCAGACATTTCATTCAACCTGAAAAGTGATTTTCCTTGTGAACAACTTCTGTGGTGGATGGGTGAACTCACCATCATTGAGGTCTTGAAGCAGGTTCTCTTGTCCTGAGAAGTCCAGCTTGACCTTGATGTCAACCGTCAGGGCTACAGTCTGGCCGGGTTTTAGTGGGAGTTGAGACAGCGCCCCATCAAGGTCCCAGCTGAGAAACTCTCCGAAAACCTTCTCTGCAAAACCAGAAAGCAAAGGTCACATCCTCTCCCCTTAGAGGCCATCTGGTGGCTTGATCATTGTATCTCACGATGTTATGGGGAAAATCCTCACTAAATTATTGCACAGTCGCGCAACCAAACCGCATATGAATGTGGCCAGAAAGCCAGTGCTCATGAAGTCAAGTGAGCTGCTGACATTTATCCCAAAGTGCTAGTTTGAATAACTCTGATAAAACTGAAACAGGGATAATAAAAATGATACGGTATATATAAATATAAATGCTTGCATCTTCACCATGTCAAACTTACTGAAGACGATTCCACCATCATAGGCTGGGCTGAGGATATTGGAGGCTTTACGAATGTTTTTCTTTATTCGTCATGGCAAAATGCAGCAGTGAAAATCAGCTGCTACAGGGGCGGCTATGAAGCATGACTGCCAGTCCATGTCATTATAACGGCTCCATCAAAGACAGGCAGCTTTGATGCACCCAGCACAACCTTCAGCCGTGCATCACAAATACCAGCAAAGAACCATAAAACTGAGTCTGGCTCATGATATGAGGCAAGGAAACACAGGGAAAAGTGGGGTTAATTCCGTGGTACGAATAAGATGCCATGTGCTAGTTAGAATGAAACTACATCTTTTCGAAGTGCACTGAAATGAAGGTTCAGGCAGAACCTCCCGGTTGATGTGTTGTGCCACACAATAACACCGGAACCCGATGATGTTTCATCCAACCCGGGCAGCACTTGCTAAAAATAGCCCCATTTCAGACGCATCCATTTGGCAGCGGAGCAGTAAACCTCATCAGCGCGTCTTGCGGGCGCCCGCGTGATAAGTCATTTTTCCCTTGACAACCGTCCGCGGTGCAACAAGGCGCCGGGGGCTCTCGGGCGGATAAGCACATCTGGGGAGACGCAGAGAGCGATGCTTATGCGCACAGCCAGCTCTCTACAAGTGAATGCACAAGACAAGAGTGGGGGGGGGGGGGGGCGGGGGACAC
>JABFEB020000045.1:19268002-19306906 GCA_019775895.2 Stomatorhinus ivindoensis | reverse complement strand
AGAGAGAGAGAGAGAGAGAGAGAGAGAGAACATGGTTTGGTCAATTGACTTTTGTAATGAGACCAATATAATTGCAACATTTATACTGAATTAAGCAAGCATCCCCATACCCTTCAAGTTTGCATCTTTAACAATCCTGATGTCTGATGATTCCAGCACAGGAAGAAAAGGTAAATGTCAATATACACAGAGACCAGATTCAAACAAGCTAGGCTGCTCACGGACAATGGAGTTCCTGTCAGCTTGACAGTTGGACTGTCTGATCTGAATGCTTTGAATTACATTCAGTCACTAGGAGGGGCCTTTCCTGCACTTACCCTAAATGCAAAGCAGTCATGGCTAACAGCACCTGCTAAGGGACAAGCACCTGTACCTCCACACGTCGCCACAGAATCTGGATCTGCCCCGCTGATTGTTTTGCGAGGGACGTGGCGAGTGGCACAGCGCCGGAAACCAATTTTTGTTTCATCATATGCAATCGTCAGAAGCCTACAGAAGCACGGTTTATGATGATTGGAAAAACGCTGCTTATGCATATTTCATTTTGCACTTTAAATAGACTGCCTTCCATTTCATTCCCTCAAAAAAGCAAGAAGCAAGACTAACAACAACCTAAATACCTAAGCAACAGAGGTACACCCCACAGGAAAAGACCCACTTTCTCTCTCCCTCTCACATGCAGACTAACTTATCACAAGACAGGGGAGGATGTGGATGTCCCAGGGACAAGCAAGGCCAGCTGACAAGCTTTTTATTCACTGGCAGTCATTTTACACAGAACATAAAACATTCTTACATTTCCTGTCTCAAGAAAAAGCAGACCAGGCGTGTCCCAACCTGTTGATCCAAATCACTTCTTTCTGACTCTCCCTAACGTGTCTCAACCTTCCTTTGCCAACACCGAAGCAGCAGCTCTTTCCCCCAAGCTGACCATTCCTCTGACCCTCTAAAAAAAGACCCCATTCCATCTCTCTAGGTCACATGTACAGTATGGTTGGGCAATATAAACAACATAATATTATTTATCATCATAAAATGTAAACGTTGACAAAAAAACAGAAACTTCGATAAATTGTTGATAAGGAACATTGCTTAATAGCACACATCCCCCATCACATCACAGAAACAAATGCCATATGGCATCGTTTTAAAGACAGACAGCCAATGCTCTACAAAGGCACAGCAGAGCTGACCGAGGCAGTGGAACATGCCACAGGCTAGTGTTTTGGTAATACCATGAAGATGATTATGTGCTCTATTAGTGGATGGTTCAGTTGTCGGTGCATAATTCTGACAGAGTTGAATCTTTTAAAAAAGATTATATTTTGGATAAATAAGGTAAAAAGATGTCTGTAGTATGGCGTTACTTTGGCAATTAAAAGTCTAACATGCAACAGATTGGTGATGTGTACTGTAAACTGGAAAAGTGGAAATACCACAAACTTATTTCAACACCTGAAGCACTACCATCTAATAGAACAAGCAGTTACAGTCTCAGACACCAGCAACTAGGGTTTCTGCTTAATTTGAAGAAATATGGGAATCCCTGATGATGAAATTTGCAAAGCAGGGGGACAAATCGCAAAGCATGCAACAAATAAGTCCAATATTGGGACAAACCAATTTATTTTACATTACGGGTGACAAATCTACTGGTGATGCCAAACCCGTGCCCTGGAACGAGTAGTGAGGCAGTTGGGGAGAGAGATTTAAAAAAATGTTACTGCTGGAGATTTCTAGTGTTATACCCTATGACAAAAAAGTTTGTTTTTGTATGGTTTACTTATTTAAAAAGGCATTACTAAAAAAGGGGGAATCCAAAAGGAAATTTAGGCAAAAATTGAGCCTTGAATAGAAGTAATTACCCAAATGATATTGTGATAATTATTTATATTGACTTGTGAAAAAAAATATCATAATAAAATTTATTTTGCCATGGAACCCAGCCCTCATCTACATATTCCTATGGGGCTAAGCAGCTGCTGGCCAGTCAGAGAGCCCTACTGACCACTGCCCATGGTTAAAAGTGCCTACAATGAGAACGAAAGCACTAGAAATGGACTTTGGTGTAATGAAAGAACAAGGGTGGGGAATCTTATCCAGAAAGACCCATAGTGTGTGTGGGGTTCGTTGAAACTCACTAATTAGATTGGACTGACTGGCTGAAGAGTCCTCACACCTGGATTTGAATAGCTGACCTAAAAGTTATCCCAAAATCCTAAATACACACTGGCCCTTTGCAGAAGATTTTCCACCCCTGTGAAGAAGGTTGCCTGGTCTGACGAATTCCCGTGGACAGCTGGGTAGGCGTCGAGCATCTGTGGAATGCACTGGACTGACAAGTCAAATCCACAGTAACGCAGATCCTTAAACAGCAGAACTTGATGTACTCTCTCTGTCATGACAAATTACTTGTATAACCATCATTAAAATTATCTGTTATCTATGCCATGTAGCCTTTCTGCTGGTTTGTATCTGACGGGATAGCCTTCATTTACATGTCATATCGATGAGTCCTGGCTGCGGTGGTTCATGTTTCCCCCCCCCCCCCCTCAGAAAATTCGGGCAAATGAGTCCTCTTTACTCCTGGCCATTTCCTTTACTAGAGTTACCAAATGTTGGCTTACTCTGAGGGGTGTAACGGTTCCACAGTTTGGTTCATACCTCAGATTTTTTTTTTTTGGCAGAGGAAAACAGGAAAACAGAGGGAAAAAAATCTGTGTGTTATTAACAGAAGAACATAAAAGAGCTTGTTAGATTACCTTAACCACATAAAACCACTAGGTAAACATATAACCACATAATTCAATTTTTGCCAGAGCTCAGGATCAGTATGAAAATGAGGCATTAATAAACCCTACTTGTGAGTATCACATACCATAATAGCAAAAGATGCCTCATAATTTGTGAAGTATAATACGCACTTTCATTAAATCATAAAACTATTGTCCCACAATATTATTGTAGCAAGTGAGTGTCTATTAATCACCATGACATGGCATCTACTTAAAATTCAGATGTGCCGTTATCCCAGTTACGGTTCTTTTCTTGGTCAATAAATCCCACTCTGTATTAATTCTGAAATGGGTATGCACTGTGGCTCAGAGATGACATTCCGGGTTTTCTACATTTACATGACAAACATAACTTTTAGAGAAGGCCTTGCTGATTGCAATGAGGGACAGGGATGTTACATGGGGATGGAGTGGTATTTAACTCAGAAGTGAAGACAGTAAAGGTCATAACCTTGGTGGGTTACCATCTATGTGGTTAGAAAAAAAATAAAATCAATGGCCATTAACCTTCTGCATATTTTAAATGCTTCTCCAGGGAGACAGATGCAGAATGACCTTTGACGGTCCTGTGAGTAACACTGCAGATATTAACAAATCACGTTCCCTTTAGGGTAGACACAGCATCACCCAACGCCAGCCCTGCCTACTCACCGTGGCAACGATGTGCTGAGCTGCAGACGGGGCAGGGCAGGCACCACCTCGACAACACAGCCGCTGGTCTTCACACCTGGCAGGCCATCCAGCATGCAGTCGCTCATCACCCCAAACACCGAGGTGTGATACCCTGGGAACACAGTGAACATATGGGTTTCCATACACCATCACCACTCTTTCTTACATCCTTACATCTCTTACAAACTTCTTCCACACAAGACTCATACATACAATCATTAACAATAATAAATCTAGATAAATAACTCCCGGTCATTTCTTATTACAGCAAAATATTGCCTGCCATTAGGCACAAAATATTGCCAGAACTTTATTTAGCAGACAATAATAAATTCCCAATTTTTTAAATCAATAAGATAAGTGCAGTAAACTAAAGGATGAGTAAGAGTGTTCTAGAAAGCGTATTTTCAGGCACATTAGCAATGACTGCCGAAAGCTCCCGCAAGGTCTGAAATGTGCGCAGCTGGCACACTGCCAGGAGTTGGGTGCTCAACTACTCCAGGCCTCTTCCATCAGCGATGGACACGCCCCCAGGCTTGTGCAGCCTATCAGGAGCAGGAATGCACCATGCGCCGTTACAGAGAAGGATTACACCTTGGCCAGCATCTCTGGCTGCAGGAAAACACAGCGGCCCAAGTGTGGGGGGGAGGGGGGCGTCACGCAATCTGCTTACTCGCTGGTTCATTAGCGTGAATGGCTGCTGACAAGGCTCACTAAGTCAACTAATAATTCACACATCAGTCAAGCCACCCCCCCCACTGATGCACAGGAAAGCCCCCCCTGCAATCTCTCACACGGATGTAATGCTATTACTAGCAATTACAGTCATGCACTGTACGATTACTATATGACTATGATGATTACCCAAATGAGCGAGCTCTCCAATGGGCCCTAATGCACACAAGATGGCACCCACAATACTCTCATAAGAGTGCATGTCGATGCAGATGAGATAACTCAGGCTGATCCACTCACCGTCATCGCCAGAAGGGCTAAAGAGAACATTAGAGTGAGGCTGTGGCACCACACCAATCAGGAAGGGCGAGCAGGCTCCCGGTATCCTAGATCTGATAAACTTTATACCACTCTGTCACACCTGGCAAAGGCTTCATGAGATGTTACAAAGTCTACCAGAGTGCTAAACTCAAGCACAGTGAACTGTAAAACAGCATATGTACACTACTAACTATTCCTGCTATGGTCATTCATTTGCCATGCCCACCTGTCCTACGCAGGGTTTTAAGGGTCCAGACCCTATCCCAGAATCAATGGGCGCAAGGCAGAAAATGACTCATCACAAGGCACGCACACCATTCACACAAACATTCACACCTATTCGCAATTTGGCAGCACATGTTCACCTCAGCATGTATTTGGACTGTGAGGGAAACCCCATAGCAAGAGAGAGAACACGCAAACTCCATATATGTGTGACGCACCCATGCTAACCACGGAGCCACCGTGCCACCCCATATGGTCATCACCATTACAGGGAATACAGATAGTCCTATGTTACTGCACTGTAATGGTCTTACATTATGTAACAACACACTGTGAAATAAAATTTTAAAACTACATTGACACCATGTAGTTACTACACTTCTGAGACTATTGTAAAGTATTACTTTAAAACTATATTCAAATATTACAGCAATACGATAAAAGCGAATTCAAGAAAAGATCACGGAAAAAGACCCCAGATACGTGTATTAGACAATACAGAAAACAGTAAGAAGAAACAAACTCTGACCATAAAGACAAGATACTATCAGACACAGCAGCATCCTACAAACCATGTGGTTCTTACTCTCTCACATCACAGAACTCAGGCACACGCAAGTCACGGATCAACTGTGCACATTCATTTACAACGATACTAAAAAGTATACTTTACAAAGATCTTAAAACTCAACATGAGGCTGAGAAGTGCATTACTGTACTATTCTGCCTCCGTGCAAACTGTTTATACCAGTTCAGTTTTCTCTAAGCATTCCATAAACAAATGAAATGAACTCTAATAAATTCAGCTAAGCCAATTAAGGTCAACTGACAGGCACCCATTTCACCTTGACGGGGCGCCGAAGGATATTTCACTCACCGTTGACTGTGATGTTCCCTGCAGTGCGGGGGACCCCAACCAGGGTAACCGGGTACAGGCCAGACTCTGCGGGCAGGGAGAGGGCAGCCGGCAGGGACTCAAACTCCACCCCTGACGTCAAAAGACCCTGGAACACAGCCAAGCACTATGGTTAACAGGCCATTCCATAGCTTCACCATGCATTCAAATTTAAACAGTTATACAGGATTCTTAGATTGCCTCCACTGAAGGGATGTGAAGAAATAAGGATTATGATGCCACTGATATTTATTTCTTCCATCCATCCATCCATCCATCCATCCATCATTGCTTTTCCAGTACAAGATCATGCAGAGCTGGGAGTCTATCCAAAGAAGCAGGGGACACCATGGATGGGATGCCAGTCTATTAGTGTCAATATTTCAGATAAAGGCCTGTTTTAATACCTATTTCAAAATCACAAATGCCTGTACTACTTAAATACGGCATAAAAAAACATAAGACAACACTGTCAGATAAGACTTACTTTGAATAATTCAGGGCCGTGCAGTCAAACCATCTGCGACATTTGCACATTAAAGGCACAGATTTTTTGTGTTCCACACAAACTGATATAGATTTCAGTGTCATGAAAAAAGGATGAGATAATCCATTATAAGGCAAACACGGCAGAACATTACTTTGAAGGAGGTTCTAATTAAACAAGAAATTAAAAGGGGTGGAGTAAATATTGCATGAAAGAGGCAGAGGCAGATTATTATTGAGATTGCACATCTTTGAAATAAATTGCTCTGATCAAAAAAGGTTCAGGTGAATGAGTTTAGTAGTAATTACAGATGACATATACCCCATTCCCTGGGAACTGTCAGATCAATAGGTACATGAAAAAACGAAATAAAATTAAAACCTGACACAAAAGTTAAGGTTTATAAAAGATATGTGTACGAGAAAAAAATCAAGTATTTTAACAGAGTGAAAAATAAATTAATTTAATTTAAATTTAAGTAAAATAAAAAAATAAAATAAGCAGTGTTACTGAAGGAGGCTTTCATGCTCCGAGATTCCCAGCATGCTCCAGTGCATTTGGCTCAAGTCAAAACATGAAGGGCGACTGGCCAGATCACCTTTGGGATGTAAAAGGAGCCAGTTAATCTGGCAGCATAAGATGACACCAGATGCTCGATCCAGAAATGCATCATCTTCCAGATCTCAAGCTGCTTCTACTGTCCTTTTCGCGACTCCACACTGCACAAGGCTTTAAGGTTGGCGTCAGCCACACATACACACACAAGGCCATGGAATACACAATGTACTAAGCAGTGCTGCAGAGGATCGGCAGAAAAGCTTCTAAACCAAGTCTATGCAGACTATACAGATTCACAGACAACATAAAGTATGTGAAATAAACTATATGGCTTATTGACTTAAAATTATATAAAAATTCAATAACCAAATAACTAGACTAGTGATCAATATTTTAAAACAAACAAATGCACACATCCATCTTCTACCCATCTAACCATTTATCCAGTGTGACATAGGAAGAACCTGGACAGGATGCCAGTCCATCACAGGGCACATACATGCACACGGCGGACATTGAGAGCCAGCAGATCACCCAACAGCACGTTTACTTTGGACTGTGGCAAGAAAGCAAAGAACCTGGAGGAGCCTCAAACCAACACGAGATACCAACTCATCTGGCCCCACTGGGTATGACTCGAACCCCAACCCTGTGGGTTTGAGGCACCACACTGTACCACCATGCCTCCTGTCTGGTAAATGTTTGTGCTGTGATCCCAGTGTGCAGCAACTGCAACTGACAAGTTCATAGTCAATGAAAGAACCAGCCAGATTCTACAGTTAATGCTACAAAATCCAAAACCAAAGTCTACTGAGTTACTGTACGAAGTTCTCGACTCCAGTTAGGACTTCTTAGGGTTTTTCTACTACCCCATATTACAATAAATATGGTGCACTTAACTCCTCCCCGTCTCTCACTATAGTAGATGGCATTTCCCTATCCAATCCCCCCTCGACAAGGTCCTTCTTCACTTCTAACTATTCTGCTGAGTTAAACAGCCAGGGTGTTCAAAAACTGCTATGTTGGAAGGCAATGCTAACACACAAATATTTTACTGCTGCATAAAAACTTCTTGCAATATTGTTGAAATTCATTACATTTTTTTCCTCTGGTGGCAGAATTATGAAACGGTCATGGCAGAATCACTAAATGCCACTATAATTATTATGAAATGGCCTAGCCTGCTGTTACACTCTGGCATCTTTGTTATATTTGCAATTAGCATTTTATTTCCTGAAAAAATGACAACTTTACTCATGCATGCTGGTTGTGCAGCCCAGATGTCCAGATGACCTTTGGACCAAGTGTCGCTGTTAACACCCAGGGTATGAGCTGTTCAAAACGCAGCATGATTACCGAGGAATAAAAAAAAAAAAATAAAGTACATCCAAATTAGATGCTTCTCACAAAAGTTATCTGCAAGAACTACCCAGCCCAACCACATGGGGCCATACATCACTGTGAGGTGACATGTACATATTACTACAGAGAACAGAAAACAAACTTTGCCCAGGATCATCAGATCCTGCACCAAATCACTCCTGTAATGTTCCCCCCAGATTATTTTCACTCAGCAATTATGTGATACAAATGTTTTAAGTACCTTTCTGTATGGCTATTATTATGTTTCATTACTGGGGTTACAGTCCTTTCTGTAATGTTCTTTCAGGATTCATGAATCATAATGATTCTTACTCTGGCTTTTCTAGGATATAAAGAAACATACAGTCTAGAAAACAAACCGACATGATAAAAGATATTAATGTTCATAATTCATCAACATCTGTATCCACGACTCGGATATTCATCTATTTAGTTCATGACTATGTATAAATACGCATTTGTGACAATTTAAATATTTTCAGTGTTAGATTTAGAAATAGTAAATAGTTTCAGATTTAGACAATTTTTATAGCAATAGAACATATGCATCTGCAATCGCATCTTTCCGTTTGTGCTCAAGTTAACATCATGGTCAAAACACCCCCTAGTAAACAAATCACACACGTAGTTGTTCATCTCATTAGATAAACAATGCTCCCAAAGGTGAAGACAAGGGCTCACCATTTGGAAGGGTGGGCTTCTGGAGCTGACTGTTAGCTCGGGAAAGAGAGGAGGCTGTTGTCCCCCTTGGCACTGTGACACTTGCTCTCACAAATGACTCTACAGGACAGTGTGGAGACCCCACACTGCAATCTCTCACACGGGTGTAATGCTATTACTAGCCAGCCACACGACCGCTCCGGACACAGGTACATGGGCCATGCGGACGTCGAGATTCGGCAACTGACAGGGCGTGTGAGGGATCCAGGCATTCCGTAGCATCAACGTACAAAGGGGCAATAAGTCTGTACACATTCACACATTTAGGTGATAGATGGAGCGATTTTAAAGGTTCAGGTGTCATTAAGGCTTGTCCAAATAAGGCTCGGGAACTGCTCACGCATTCAGGGAGAAAACAGAAAGCATAAGTCAAGGAACAATCATCATATTGAAGGTAGTGACATTAACAGCAAGGTGGTAGTGATTTCTAACACGCTCCACAATACATATGGCAAATAAATAAATAAGCAAGCCAATGGTGTAGTAAAATTAAAAGAAGCAAATAGTGGTGGCTATTGGTCAATCTCTAAAAGCACTGAACTGCTTCAGCTCCATGACATTTATGAGTCTACAGTCACCATCTCCTTGTTCCGCGTCTTGTAATCACATTTATCGGGATATAGTTCATGACTTGGATATTAACGTCAGCACACAACTATTACACAGCTGTAATAACGTCAGCACACAACTTCAGTCTTACTGTTCCAAAATCACCCTGATATTGACTTGCAAGTATGTTTCCCATCATCATTTTGCAGTGTGAGCAAAGGCCTTTCTACAGAAGGTAGTACAAGGTACTGTGGTACTAGGTACACTTAATGTTCCCATCTAGATCCTGATGCAGCAAAGCATTCTTAATTCATGACACTACTATCACTGTGCTACACTTGCTTCAGTATTGATGGACGCAGGTATTTGCTTCAGACAAAGACTTCTACCTGGTCTATGAACGTAGATTACAAATGTGGTCTAAGTCAACCTTAAAATATGCTTTCTACTCTGACACATGGCCCTATTTCTGGGGTCAAGAACCTACAGTAGAGGAACCTAAAGATTTCTGGATACTGTCCTACTGTCTGGAAACTTTTTGGTAAATTTGACTTCAGAACAGATTATGAAAGGGCACACACTGCTGGGAAGATTCAGAGTTTGAGAGCTTTGGTTTGTTGGAGCCCTGAAGCCATAGAAATAGCTTTACAACCCTATCCAGAGTAATAAGCTTCAACTTTTTTTTTTTTTACCGGAGATCATCAAAAAATTCATTTGATCACGGTATGATGTGCCTCAGGAAAAAGTGTTCTGACAACCTCTCCAACAGCTCAGATGGCAAGAGTTATATTTATACTGGTCGAGGCGATCACATGTTTCACTTGTATGGTAAAGAGAGAGGCAACAAACTCGCATGATTCTTTAATGCCAGACTTCCACTGTGCATTAATATAAATAACAAAAAAGGTTTGACCGAGCTCAATGCAAAAAAATGTAAACGATGCTAAATCGAACCTATTTTAGCCTTTTCAAAGTACTGTGAAAACTTCTAAATATAAACCCACAGATTCCACTCTCATCTAAGAGATACGGCACCCTTGTGACAAAACCAATTTCACCCCATGGAATAGACAAAGAAAGGGGGGAGAGGGATGAAAAATAAAGATCAAAATCTTCGGCTCGGAGAGAAAACGGAATAGCTATAAAACAGCATACGCGCACTTAGAGAGGACTGCCTGATGCATCATTCTGCTTTCGAGCAGGCTTACATGGGGGTGAGAGGAAACAGCCATCGGAAGTTAATGGTTTTTCACTTACCATAATGGGGACATTTCTGTGCTGACAGGATAGCAGAAAGAGTGTAAAAGTTAACGGCACTACAGGGGTCCTGCTCATTGTCATTGTGTGACAGGGAGCAGGTGGATTTTTTATACTATATCCTTCATATTTGACTGTTTTTGAGGCATGTTTTTCCAACATTAGTAAAAAATTTAAATGGCAATGGAATCACTCAACCAGAAGAAAATCTCTGGATTTGGAGCTAGAAATACGTCAACGGTGCTGTCTGACAGATGACCACTAGCTCCTCAGTATCAATCATAAGAGCACAGACCTTTACATCTGGAATAAAAAATCAATTGTTTTGAAAATAGGGGCATAAATATGATAAACTATGAGAGGTAAACAACCCAGAGCACTCAAAGATGGCATTGAAGGGGCGTTTTACTCTTACTAGCCACACATCAAGCTGAGCTTTTGGTCAACTGAGATGAAAAACTGGTTACAGAGTCAGTTAAATGTTCCAATCATTACATACGGCCAGGAAATGGGTTCCTCCGTGGTGCAGGAAATTGTCAGTGGAACCTATAAAAAGTTTGTCCTGCCAACAATGTCTTCATGAAGACATTATTTGGCTAAAACATAGCTAAGGGGTGAACCCAGACCCTAAATGACATGTGCAAACCATCTATTCCTGGTTGGGCTTGTGTGTGTGTGTGTGGGGGGGGGTTCTTGAAACCTATTCAAGGCAGGGACATTCTGTGTGGAACAGCATTCCATCAAAGGGCACACACAGGCCCATTAGCCTAAGTACTGGAGTACCCAAAGGTAACCCCGCACAACATAGAGAGAACACAGAGAGAGCAGAGGCCAAATTCTGCACCTCAGGCCTGGAGGAGTGAGATGGCTGCATTACTCACAGTGCCACCCACTCGACTGGACAAATGATAAAGCATAATATTTGCTCAACCTTTCAAACAGATCTGTAGGACAGGGGCAAACACAGAGATACAGAACAGAGTAAAAGTGGTTTACAGAGCTACCATTAAAGAACCATTCTAAATACAAGCATGTATCTGCATTTGTACAACTTGCATCTGCATTCGGGACCAGGACCACCAGACACAAGTGAATTTGGATGTAGGGAAAATCTCGATAGTTACAGGGGAGAGGCAAGATGGTAGTTCAGTGCTCTAATATACATACAGTACTGACCAGCGAACAGCAGCAAAATCAGTGTAATTATAATAAAAAGATATTGATCTTAAATCTTACTAAAAATTAGGTACAATTGCACCATGAAATCAAAAGATGTGTGTGGCATCTGAAGCCACAACCAAATATGTTTTTGTACATTATCTCTTTCTGTGTAACACAATCGCATAACACAGGTACTATACCTAAAGCCTACCTGCTTATTGCAGCTGTCCATTACATCTACATTACTGTATACCAGGGGTGGCCAATCTTATCAGCAAAGGGCCGCTATGTGATCGGGTTTTCGCTGCAGCTCCCTAATTATATTACTAACTAAAGAACTGATTGGCTGAGGAGTCCTCACACCTGGGTTTGAACAGCTGACCTAAAGGTTACCCCAAAAACCTGCATACACACCGGCCCTTTGCAGACAAGACTGGCCTGTATTACAAGTTAGATATGGATAGTGAGTCATTATACAGCTGGCACACTGGCCATTCTCCTGCACCAGTCACACTAAGCGACATACCCAATAATGGACCTACTACTTCCAGGCACCTCTTGAGTGCATGTTATTTACTATGGCCCTCAGACATAAATGCGATCAGTGATGACTCGATAGGATGCAAGTCGACAGACATCTGATATAGAGCTAACATTAACATGGTTTCATACCTGGGAAATGAAAGTAAATACTGCTGTATACGAACTATACTTCAGTTTTCCATTTCATTGTTCTGCTCCTTCACAGATCTTAAAAAAAATGCCTGGAGGTTTAACGTTCCATCAGCATCAACGAGATTTGAACAAGGAAGTAAAACAATTTAGTTTAGCTCCCATTCCCAGACAATTTTACACTCACCATGTTCTCCACCCGCAGCTCAAAAGGCATGGGGTTGTAGACCATCAGCTGAACTTCACACACATCACCCTGCACCCACTGAAAATCTGAAGAATGCAAGGCACAAACAAAACAAGCAGGTTAGCATTAAGGAAAACCTTCAGTTTAAAGTACCTGCCGGCCATATATGTACAACTGACCCACTGACTACATTAAAGCACATTGGTCAACAGCATTTTTCCCACATGACACAGGAAATAAATCAAGAGGAAACTTGAAAAGGATGGCATGGGGTCAGGCATTTAGGGCTAACCCCCAGTGCTAATGGATGATCCTTTCAATGTAAAATTATTAAACATAACAAAATTGAAATGAATGAGGGAATAATCTTTAGAGCCCATAAGGTTGTGCGCTGCTTTCACACTTAAAGTTGAAAATATACTGCTCGAAAAAAATGAAAGGAACACTTTGAAAACATGTCAGATCTCAATGTGGAAAAACCCATGCTGGATATCTATACTAATATGGACTGGGTAATGTGTTAGGAGTGAAAGGATGCGACGTTGTGTGATGGAGATTAAAATGATCAACCTACAGAGGGCTGAATTCAAAGACACGCCAAAAATCTAAGTGAAAAATGATGCAGCAAGCTAGTCCGTTTTGCCATAAATGGACCGAAACATAATATCCCAGAGGTGTTCTATTGGATTATTTCAGGGGAGCGTGGGGGCCACTCAATGGTATCAATTCCTTCATCCTCCAGGAACTGCCTGCATGCTCTCACCACATGATTGTCAAGCACCAGGAGGAACCCAGGACCCACTGCACCAGTGTAGGGTCTGACAGTGGGTCCAAGGATTTCATCTCGATACCCAATGGCAGTCAAGGTGCTGTTGTCTAGCCTGTAGAGGTCTGTGCTTCCCTCCATGGATATACCTCCTCAGACCATCACTGACCCACCACCACACCGGTCATGCTGAACAATGTTATAGGCAGCATAACATTCTCCATGGCTTCTCCAGACCCTTTCATGTGTGTTACATGTGCTCAGGGTGAACCTGCTCCCATCTGTGACAAACACAGGGCACTAGTGGTGGACCTGCCTATTAAATGGCAAATTCCAATCGAGCTCCACGGTGCCATGCAGTGAGCACAGGGCCCGCTAGAGGATGTCTGGCCCTCAGGCCACCCTCACGAAGTCCGTTTCTGATTGTTTGGTCAGAGACATTCACTCCAGTGGCCTGCTGGAGGTCATTCTGTAGGTTTCTGGCAGTGCTCATCCTGTTTCTCCTTACAGAAAGGAACAGATACCGGTCCTGCTGATGGGCTAAGGACCTTCTACGGCCCTGTCCAGCTCTCATAAAGTAACTCCCTGTCTCCTGGAATCTTCTCCGTGACCTTCAGACTGTGCTGGGAGACACAGCAAACCTTTTCCAGGATGATGCATCAATGCCATTGCCAGGAGTTGGACTCCCTGTGCAACCTCTGCAGGGTCCAGGTATCACCTCATGCTACCAGTAGTGACACTGACGGTAGCCAAATGCTAAACTAGTGAAAAAAAACAGTCAGACATGATGAGGAGGAAAAATGTCAGTGGCCCCCACCTGTTAAACCATTCCTGGTTGGGGGGTCATCTCATTGCTGCCCCTGTTGTTAATTTCATTAACACCAAAGCAGCTGAAACTGATTAACAGCCCCCTCTGCTACTTAACTGACCAGATCAAAATCCCAGAGGTTTAATTAATTTGATGCTATACTCTGATTAAAAAGTGTTCCTTTAATTCTTTTGAGCAGTGTAGTAAATAGCTAATACAGAAAAGGTTCATAGCATATTAAAACTAGCATAAATAAAAAAAACAGGAAAATACCTAAAATTCCCTAATTTTAAAAAAGCCAAATTTTTTAAATGCAAAGCTCCTATGCTTTTGTCATGTGATAAAGCATGTACCTAAAAACACATACATTTATATTATAATATCTACTTCTACATTTTCCCCTTACTATTTAAATTTTGATGCACTCTCCAGAGTCCACGATGACCATGGATGTCTCTAAATGTCTGAATCTGCTTCCTCAAACCGTTCAGCACAACAGGTTAGTCAATAGTGGAGCATCTACTCCAAGAGCTTCCAGCCGGGAAGGCATTCACACGCATGAGTGGCCACGAGTATGACGCGTCAGACAAGGCTATTAAGTGAAAAACCGCCATCCTCTGAAGGTGCACTAAGCCTCCTCAGCTTTCAGGCGACAATTTTTTGCTTCTATTTTTGGTAATCAACATAGTAAGGAGTCTCACAAGGACTACGACAGATGCTGAAACCTGTTTGACATTTGGATGTATATTTAGATTTACCTCAGTTGTGCACCTGGGAAATTAAGCACAGTCAAAGAAGCACGTCGATAAGATTAACACTGAAAGAGGCATCAATCATAGGTTCAAGTCTCCAAAGGAGCCTCTCTGCGTGAAACCAATTAAACAAGAACAGGTGAGTTTCTGTGTGCATGTGTGTGTGTGTGTGTGTGTGTGGGAGGGGGGGGGCATATAGAATAAGTCATGGCATGTAACTACCCATCACAGGCCCTGCTGACCCTCTGCTGCTTCGTCCCCTTGGCATCTTGAGGTCCACACAGGTCATGCCTGAGAGGCCCAGGTCACCGCCTGCATACTAAACAGCCTGTTTACTGATGGGAAATAATGATTTCAAGTCTCTATCACACAGGGGAGCCGTTCACATTAGTTGTTCACAGTCCAAAGTGAAGCATTTTGTCACAACTGTGGAGGGGGAAAAAATAAAAGATTTGGCTTAGCCTTGTAGGATCGCAACGCCCTTTATCCATCTCTAAGGAGCACTTTCAGCCACACGGCAAATCTGGAGCAAAGCCACAAATCGATGTGTACTTCTCCAAGCCCCGCGGTCTGCTATGCCTAACTCCACTGTTGGAGCTCGTCAGACCACTCTGCCAAGCAAAAGCCGGAGGGTGGGGGGAAGAAAGGGCATCTGGCCTGGGAAACGTGTCTCACTCACCCCCCGAGTTTCGTCAGAGCTGCGGGGAAGTGACACCATCAGATAAAGAAAGCCCAGACCAGAACCCCTCTGGCCTGTCCTCATCCCCTCCTGACAACGTTTGGCACCGACAGCTAACATGAGCACTGCGTCTCACTGGCCGGGGGCCGGAGCCAACATGGGGGCTGGGTTGTAGCGCTCGCCATTTGGCAACACAGCCAAATCCAACGCCTGCCATTTTAAGTACAAGCTGATATAATTTTCATCGACAAGCACTACAGCCAAGGCTGCAACTCTGATGAACGGAAGCCCAGGTGCACAGATAAAGGGGAATAAACTCCAGGAGACAGCAGCATACTCCGGATTCCATAAAAGGCACAGGAAAGGCTGCAGGTTACACTGGAGGTTTTCCAGAAAGAAGCCCAAAAAAACCCTTATTTCACTCAGCCTGTTCCTTTACATCACATTTGCCTGTTTGCTGGTCCGGACGAGTGCCATCCGCCACGACGGCACCAAAGCAGCTCAGCTACTGCTCCGGGTAGAGCAGTCTGGCTCAGCAGCTGTGGGGAGGCACTGGGGGGGTTTGGTCTAGGAGGCTGGAACACGTGTGATCATCTGGAAGAGCTCCAGCCACACCTGCTCCACAAAACAGAGCGACGGAATGAGGCACATGTAGAGGCGTGCGGAGGAGCGCTGCAAACCCTGCTGTACCGCACCTGTCAGGAGTCATTAAAAGCTCAGTTATTCTGGGGGGCATCATGACAGGTGGCGCGTTCCATTAGGGGAGACACACACTTTGTCTGCCCCCACCGTCTCTCTCTACTGCTCTCTAAGCACAGTCAGCAGTCCCCATTTCATCTTCCGCACGCAAACCGCTGACTCAGAGGCTTTACTGCGCTCCACGCTCATGGAGCCAGACACCTCAACAAGCCGCGATGGATCTAGTCTCCGAGCACAGGTCCAAAGCGGCCCACAGCCTCTGGCGCCGGGGAGCAAGCCTTCCACTGGAAACAGAATCGCCAACATGTTCCCAGCTACACCAAAGCACTCCCTACACACATCAACTAAGCAGAAGATGCACTTCAGTGCTAGTAAGAAAACCATGCAAATGTATTCTTCGCAGTCACATTCCACTTGTGGCAGTTCTACTTACACAAAAATGTTCTGAGAGCAGAACAAAAAAAATGACTGGTTCAGAGAGATAACCAATCAGATTGTAGAGGAGGTAGGTCCAAGCAACCTGAGGAGACAGGGCCAAGATATCTGATTCGTTGGACCCACCTCCTCTACAATGTGATTGGTGATCTCTCTGAACCATCATTTTTCGTTCTGCCCTCAGAGATCTTTTGTTCTATTTTACTTGTATAAGGAAAACTCACATGAGCATCCATGAATGATTGTTAGTTGTGATTAGTAAGCGCCCCTCAATAGCGACACCTGATGACTAAATACACAATGTCCCTCCACAATGTCCCATCTCCAGTCAAGATCCTCATGCTTGCCTGTTTCAAGATTCAAGATATATTTTTTTTAACTGGTCATTGTCATGCATAGTAAATGCATATAAAAGTATATATATATATATACGGTATGTACACATGTACACACACACACACACACCGATTCTATGTTTGAGTTACAATATTCCTGCAGCTATATTAAAGATCAAAACTGACAGCCCCTGAAAGAAGCCATTATTTCTGAAAGCTGAGCAGAATGCAGCGAAAAGCATGGCATTATGGGTAACAACAACAACAGCAGAAGTAAAACTGATATAAGAAAAACAAAAATGTGCAACCCTTGGAGGGGGCGGCACCAAGAACGGTGGGCTCTGACACCAAGGATAAATCACTTAAAGCAAAGGACTGCTTAGAGCAGGAACCTTCGTATGGCCAGCCAACTCAACCAAACAAATGGGGAAAAAAATAAAATAAAGCAAGAAGCTCTGAGTAGGAATTCCAGACATTCAATCAATTAATAAGGAGCGTGCTTAGTCAAGGAAGATATGGTAGAGACTGGGGGGTGCATATGAAACCATAAACTAGTTCTCACAACAGGTAAAGTCTCAGCCTCATTAGACAGCTAATGAGATGGAAGACAGGTAATATATAATTTGAATCCCTCCAACACATGGCTGACAGCGGAGCCGTTAATTTCACGGCTGCTTCCACACCGAGAAACATGCAGCTCTACTGGCAACAAAACCGGCATGTAATTCTCACATGAAAACATGTTGTTTCATTTTTGCTTTATGTGCTAACTTACAAGGCTCACACATCTCCAGCCGTCTTGTCTCATAATGAACAGAGACAGGGAGTAATACTGTAGCCACAATGAGGAACAATAGCCAGTTCAAAAGATCTGCATTAGGCTCCAGTGTCTGCGGAGATTCACCACAACTGCACAGCACAGAGTCTGGATTGATGGATGTCCTCTACCTGACCGGCAAAGCAGATTTCCCACATATGATTTAAATGGACATAATAGCCAGCATATTAAATACTAGAAAAATCTTTCTCAAGTTATTCAGCGTCCACCACTGAATCCATCTGTCATTGAAAATTACATCTTAAAAATACACTAAGACCCAGACGAGAGGTGACAGAACCACAAAATTGGGCACATGTGAACAAAATCCAATGATAGCAGATTAGATGGCAAGTGCCTGTTTAACGACGTGTAGTTAATGGGCAGTTTTGGCTAGCATGAGGCCACGGACATGTCAAAGTAGAAAAGCCCACAATACGTTGCCTGAGCCAAAGCACTCCCCTAAAACACGCAGATGGGCCACAAGCCACTTATCTAAACTGCTTTAGAGAAGTCAGTGCATCCTTCTGAGTGCACAACCGCAAGCCATTATGAATGCGGTTATTTTTAGGGTACCGCAGCTTGCCCAAATCGCCTCTTGCGGATGAGTGAGGAGCATGCGGCAACTGAAAGCTTCCCCTAGTGAAGGACAGCTGGTTCTTCCACCTCCAACAAGGGGGGAGACGGCCGAGGGCCAGCTGTGACACTTGGGGAAAGGAGGGGGCTTCATTTTGTGCAAAAAAGGCAGCAGAAGTGGAAGGGGGGGGGGGGTTACTGCAGATTTGAGTTCTTGTCCTTTTCCAGCACAGGGATTCTTTGTGTAACTCTTAACATTCATTCCCTCTTTCCTTTCAGGCAGGCCTGCATTGCCCTATAACCACATGCCAGGGAGGCGAGCACTGGCCGAGAGGCTGTGAGCGAGGGCCTGGGGGAGGATCCCAGCCAGTATGACAGCGGAACATCTGTGATGAGTACCACTCACACCTCTACACTCACACTGCTAATTTCAGCCACAATTTCGAACGGGGGCACCAGGAGATACCGGCGGGCTTGGCAAATCTTAAACCTAGTCTCTAAGCAATTACAGAAAAACTCTTAAAATACCCATTTTACTGCTCAGCATCTGCCTCACAGACCAGGACACCTTAAGGGACACGGTAAAACTCCCCAGGCCCGCATTTTTGAGCGACAGAAGAAATCTCTGCCAGCTTATAATGGTGAATCCCACATGAAAAAAAATTTAACCATTTAAAAATTTAAATGTAAAAATGCCTGGAAGTCATACTATTCACAGAAAAATAATACTGCAAAGAGATTTCCAGAGGGAAGTTACACCAACCGAACCCTAGACTATAAAAAGCTTCAGTACCCTCATATCTTGCTGTGTAGGCTTTAGGCCCAGTATCCTTAAGGCTACCTGCACGTACTACAGGGTCCGGCACTCAGCGGAAGCCGTGAGACGGGGGAACGATGGTCACTTCAATCCAACCAATCAGCCATGTTCATCATGCTACCCTTCCACAACTGAAAATAGGAAAAGCTGGGAAATGATACAGGGCTGCCAGGAAAGGCAATCAGGTATGGACCAGGAAACATGGAAACTGCTGCATGTCAGCCAGTTAGCTGGCAGCTTAGCATGGGCTCATGAGCAGCCCATTTCCCCAACATGTAGGGAAAAGAAAACCTGAAGTTGGGGAGGGACACTCCTGTTCATGCGAGACCATCTTGGAGACATTGCACCATATTTTAGGGAAGTGGCGGGTTGCCAGTAAAAACAGACGCCTTAATACTTTCAGGGGAAATCTGCTGTATCCTAGTGCAAATTCAGAGGCAGCCCCGGAGCAAGCCGCTGTGTGTAGCTAGGCGATGAGGCATGTGACGGGTTGCCCGCACTGAGCTGGCTAGCCCCACACAAAGCTGCGTTTCGCTGGGCACCCCGCAGCCCAAGGCCTCTCACCCCATTAAAGGTCTCTCAAAGCAACCTATACGAGCCAAGCATAGCAGACACTGCAGTTGAGCATGGGAGGCCTGCATCCTTCTTAGCAAACCACAAGCGCCGGCTATACAGGATGACTTTTTCATTAACGAAAAGCATGCCAGGCTGCATGACTCACTTCCCCAAACCCTTGGCTCAACGCCTGCCTGCATCCCGCATGGCAACCCCCACGGCCAGAGCATCCTGGGAAATCACGAGCAGAACACATTGGTCCGGAAGGGAGGGGAGCAACAACGTGCCTTCTTAATTAAGGTGCCCCTCCGTGGGGGGGTCTGCCAAACAAACAGCCTCAGATTAACATATAATGACTTTGGTTTAAGCCTCCTCCCTTCGCCGTCCGATTTCCCGCTGCTTTCCTGCCCTTCATTTCCAGCAGAAAACAAGCTACAGATGCATCGGGTGAAGGTGACAGGTTAGCTAGGTCCCGATGGAGGTCCATATAAGAATTTGGTAAAAAAGTTGGGGGAAAATATACACATACACACATTCTAATAACTGAGGCAAATTATTTACCTCAGCTATAAGAATGCATGACAAATCAAATTACTTGCTGGTCGCAGAATGAGTGAATTTGCCTTCTATGCTGTCATGTCTACCCTGCCTGAGTCTATCAGAAAAAACTTTTATTACATCTGAAGTGGCACTGATCATGTGCCGGCGCTGTTCACAATAAGTGCGTCGTCATCACACACACACACACCCCCCCCCAAAATAAATAAATAAATAAATGAAATAAATAAATAAAATGTGGAATGGCAGCATTTTACCAATGCCAAGCTTCATACGTGCAGGTGTTCAATGCTATACTCTACTTCTAAAGACAGTTAGCACCTTTCACATTTTGTTGTATTCCTATGATGGAATCTTCAGCTAATTAAAAATTGTATGCAAACATGGCTCAAATTAGTGAATAACCTCACCCCCGCCTCACCCCAGACTTTCACTCTCCAGGTCAAAAATATCCCTAGATGCTGAAATTCTACACAATACTGATTCTCTAAAACATCTATCCTTTCTGAGTTACATATAAAGCATTAACCCTGCCATGTTTTAGGACTAAGAAATCATGTAATTACTTTTACTGTACTTTCAGCATTGCCCAAGAATGAGCAGCATCTTAACTTTTATTGTACATATTATTCAAAATACTCTGAGGCAACCACCACTTTCTGAAGTGTAGTAAAGGAGGATTCAATAGGCTGAAGTTAATTAGCAAGTCAGCAAACAGAGGTTTCCAGAAAGTATGG
Source organism: Stomatorhinus ivindoensis (assembly GCA_019775895.2). NCBI lineage: Eukaryota > Metazoa > Chordata > Actinopteri > Osteoglossiformes > Mormyridae > Stomatorhinus > Stomatorhinus ivindoensis. Next base: position 19,285,815 of record JABFEB020000045.1, on the reverse strand, counting down.
TGTCCCTTGATGCCCAAACTTCAAGGAGATACCCATGAGGTCGATGCTCACCAATCTTTTTGCAGCGTTCCTCTCCACGGTTGTGTATGATGATCGGGGAGTAAATAAAGGGGCTTTTGGTGGCCATGTTCTGTCCCAGGAGGCCCTTCAGTTTGCGGGGGCGCAGGCTGACTGGCAGGTTCAGGAGCTTCACCGACCTGGATGGGGAGATGAAGAGAACACCTCGAATTAAGCCCGCCGGCCGCAGCGCAAACGGGGTCAGCCGTGAGGGACACTCTGGGTGGCCTCCCATCCGTCAAATTTCAGGCCTCCTGTCCATGACAGAGGACAGGGTACGGAGAGGAGGGACGCTGATGACGTGAATTCCAGGGGGAGCAGAGTAACGCCTGCAAGCTGATTTGGTGTGGGGGGGCATACATTCTCCCTGAGCAGAAACACACACACGCTTTGGCTACGCGCTTTCCTGCCCCAAGGGAACAGCCCATGGACACACAGCGGACACAGAGAGAGCAGTGTGATGACAAATCATACATTCATTGTCCTGCCTGAAGAGCAAGCAAAGTCTAACTGGAGTGACTGACAGAACAATTCCAAATCAACACAGACCAAAATTGAGTCATTCATATATAAAATATCTTATGATAATTTAATATTTCAAAAGCATTTGATTAATTTCCTCACCCAGAGTGCTTTAACGTCATAGCCATAATAAATTAGAGCCTTCCAGGCTCATGAGGAAAAACTCTAATTACTAAATGAACTTATGATAAATTAAAGAATCTAGCTGAACATATATTTGGGAAAAAATACAAGAGAGATCAACCCATAAATTACAAGATTTTCCTGAATAATTGAGAAAAACATCACTGAGTAAATGCAGTCAGACAGTGAGAGACTGTGCTTCTTAAAAGGTGTTTATTGACTGGCTGCCTCTCTCTGGCAGGATCTTTAGATTAAACTTCTGTTTGTGTTAAATTCATTTCATCTGGCAGTAAAAAAACACAGCTGGAAGCGCCGCCTCACCGCAGCGAAAGCAGAGATCACAGAACGCAGCATTTATTTAACCTAAAAGCAGCCGTGATGCAGCTCTAAATCCGAGCAGAGCAGACGGTAAACAGGAATGAAAAAGCATCATTTCTCTAGGGAAACAGGCTTAAAACAAATGGCGGGAGAGCGACACACCCACGTTCACACACGCAGTTGGGACAGGAACGCCGCATTCCGGTATAAATAAAGCTACCACAGCACAATTTAAATTGCAAAAAACTTATGACAGAGGCTTTGCAAAATTTGGAGAAGCAGCAAATGGGACTATTTGGGAATGAACCTTGTGCAGCACAACGTCCAGGTGGAGGAAACATGATTTAGTGACAGTTTACCACACTCAGCTGTTAAATAATGAACTATAGATACAGGGGTTGGGGGGGGGGGGGGGCGAAGGCAGGCCAGGGACGGGTCCCCAAACTCACTTGACGATGGGCAGCTTAGTGAATGGCACAGGTGGCAGCTTTAGCCCGTCAGGCAGGGCGATGACCTCCATTCCCCCGGGGCACTTGGATGTGTAGTTCTCCAGGCTTTGGGTGACCTCCTTTTTCTCTGGGAGGGTACAAAAATGGGAAATCATCAAAGAGGGCCCTCCTGCTGCAGTGGGGAGGGGCTTAAATAAGAGTGTCCCTGGGCAGGTTGTGACCACCAGGACACGCTGTTGTCCTCACTGATCAAACCAGGGCGCTTTACTGGTACACATTTCCCTTCGTGCTGCTTAAATGGCACTTGCGTTCAGGAAGGTTAATCTATAGTGTGTAATACAAATTTAACGAGGCAAATTACCCTGCGCTTGTAGATCATTGGGCCTGCTTTTCTACTGCAGCATGGCCTTCGGGACTGCCGACGAGATTTTAACAGTTTACCAATAAAACCTTTACGACAGCCCTGTGTCATCACGCTGGTCCCGCTTGATGCCTCGCATAACAAATACATCCTGGAAAGTTTCCCTGAGATCCACCGCATGCCGGGGGTATGTCACACCCCAAATGGCCGGCATGCATTCTCACTGGTTACTGCGTATCTGTGGGCATGTCTCTGGCCACTTGAGAACAGCAAAGCCAAGCTGGAGAGATGACTAAAATGCAGACACTGGTCTGTTCATGATATAATGAACAAACAAAATCCCTAAAATCCACCGAAATGCCATAAAACATCAATAATATTCTGACACCTTCCCTACACAAATAAAAAAGGAAGCAACCCTCTAGCGTACACTGGTTAAGGGTGGCCATCTGCTGATTTAAAAAAATTTTTTCATTTTTAATTCCATGCCATGCAAAAGTTGGGGGAAACCTAAAATAATGTTTATAATAACAATGCATTGTTTGCCATTTGAAGAAGCACATGTACATAGGAATGGGAGCAAAGCCAGGATTAGCCATTTTTCAGGTGCCCTGGAGCAGTGTGTAGGGGTGAGGGGATCTTGCTTAAAGGCCCAATAGCCATAAAATTACTCTGCCGGCCACAGAACGAGCCAATGACCTTCGGGACATGGACACACACGCTCAATCCACACAACCACACTCCAGCCACAGAACGAGCCAATGACCTTCAGGACATGGACACACACACTCAATCCACACAACCACACCCTGGTTAGCTGACAGACACACAATTATTCAAATCTACAAAAGCTGGCTGCCTAGACAGAAACACTCACAGTTGCTATAGAAACAGGTAACTCCCATTCTCTCATTTACAGACATGGTTAGGAAGATAAACTGCAATGCATCCACTCCACAAGCGGATACGAAGTTGGAAGATGAATGGGGGGGATGAATACAGTCAGACCATGATGGGGCACAGGGTCACACTCATACAGAATATCACATGCTATTTACAGATTTAAATCACATGCTTTGGGGCTGCAGCAAGAAACTGGAGCAATTTGAGGAATCCTATGTGAGCTCACAGGACTCAGTGTCCATATACTGCAGGAGACAGACTACAGATAAAACAGTGTGTTGATACCTGCCAGGACTGTCAGCAGGAATATCTGGAGCACACTCAGTCAGTGTGTTTTATTTCATATGGATATTGCAACAGACAGAGCAATAAAATAATCCGAACCTTGAAAGAACAGTCAGCCGTGGAACAACAGTAACTGCAGACACTAAATCTGATCCAGACATATTTTCCATTCTTTCTTCAGCTCTCCGGCTACCTCCATGATCTTCCAGGAAATCCTCTTCTTCATTCTCACCTGCTGTCAGCCAGTTGTGACCCATCATACTCTTGTGTGAGAGCTCTGACTCTACGAACACTTTTAAAGTTTTTCCCCTCTCACACGATAAATCGGATTCTATTCTGATTGGATATAATTTGAGTTTACATTGAGATGTGTAGTAGAAAACCATAAATCTGTACAAAAACAAACAGACTTATTGGTGTTACTTCTCAACCACACCCTTCAAAGGTTCAAAGGTTGAGCAGTTTCATGCTTATTGGATCTTAGGAGTGACCATGGTGCAGTGTAACCATAGAGTGGTGTGGACAAGCTCACTAAAATACCCTGTTGAAAATCACATTACATTTCAGAAATGCAGTATCAGCTAGAGACAATCTATAACAAATACAGCAAATGCTTGGAAGTACCTCAAAGTCATCCAGACAACATGCTAGAGTGAAACCACCACAGCAGTGAAAATCCATCCTGACGAGTAGCAGCCAGAGAAGATGTAAAAGATCGCTGGGGGTTCTAACAGCCGTTTCCATTGGTTGCAAATTGTGGATCCTCTGATACACAATACACTGATAGAATCTGATGGAACACTCTGCTCTGTGCAGAGGGACGGCATCATTGGTAATCACACAAGCCCGGTTGTACCATGGAAGGCATGTCGATATCTACCCCTAATTACCAGTAACGCCACAGGGCATGAATACTCCACAAACCGCTTCAGGAAAGGCAGATTTCTGTTAATGTATATAGAGAGTAATATAATATTAATATAATAGTTAATGCAATATTGAGCGCCGCTGGTGTATTCAAGCACATAGCCGTTAAAGCAAACATGATGTCACCTCCAGGTGAGAGCATGCTGCACAACCGAACATAAAACCATCCAAGGAGCTTGTCAGCCCGACAGTCAAATTTATATCCTATTATGTCAGTGTTTGCGAGGTCCTGAGTCCTTTCATGTACCTCCTGAAACAGGGACAACTACTGGAGAGCAATAGCATCATAGCCACAAAAACAGAAGTGAGGAAAAGAAAGGTATAGACCTGCTAAGCAACCTACCAATGATGAGAACAACAGACAGGACATAACACACATGCACCATATCCCACTTAAAGTACCTTCATGCTTAGGAGTGGCTCACACTTACTCACATTTGAAGACTGACAGTTGGAATGATCCTGACTGTATTAAAACGTTTAATGTTTCTGCATTCAACCCCCACATGCCATCCTGCAGTTCTGCTCGACCAGAGAACTGAACAGCTTGTTACTGGGCCAAAAATACGATATTTGGGGAATTAGCACGAGGATTATCTGAAATCTGCCCGTAGGTAGAGTGGTGGCTCTAAGGCTAGGGATCTTTGGCAGCAATCAGAAGGTTGCTGGTTCGAATACTGTGAATGCCTGGAGTGACTCTTCTCTGTTGGGCTCTTGAGCAAGACCTGTAAGCTGCGATTGCTGTGTTCTGGGTTTGACATTAACCTTCCTCCAGCCCTGCAAGCAGGTCAGCCAACTAACAGGGAACATTTGGGGGTTGGTGGCAGGATTGGCACTCCATTCGGACTAGTGTGGTGCTGAGGTATCGCCCGCCACATGGCTGCACTCAGGCTCTCATCCCAGAGGCGGTTTGTCATGTAGTGGGTGCAGCAACGTGCTGTCATCAGCGTATGCTCCTTACTTCTCTGTAGTAGTACAAAGCCATTCTCATTGATTGTTTTTTTTTTTAATGGAAAAAAAATACGGCTTCAATATTCAGCGAAAGCCTTGCTGTAAACCAAGCAACTCAAACTCTGCATATTTACCTAACCCCAAGGTGGGGAGAATAAACCAAAATGGAAGGGGCCAGGGTGTGAGCACGATCTGGCAGCATATCAGCTGCCATGGAAGCGAGGCCTAACACCTGTCCGGGAAGATATACTGTCTGCTGCCACTACACTGCTGGCGGGACACAAACAGAAAGAAACAATAAATGATGAATGGAAAGTTCCTCATTTAAGAAGGACATGAGTCAAGAGTAGAAATCAACAAGCATACCAGCACCACAAGAACCCAGAGTGATGGCAAAGGAGCACGGGTCAGGTATGAGTAAGTGTATGAGATACAAACAGGAAGGGGATGGATTGCTGTCATCTGGTGACAGGCAAGTGACATCTGAAATACCCGCTAGCAAAACTGTCATGGCTCGAGGCTAAACGCTGCACAGCACTACAGCCCCACAGACAGTGGCGCATAAACCTGGGAGCCGGCCCAAGGACCTGTCAGGCAGGCTGATCACCCTCTCCCCACCCCCGCCCAGCTCTCACCGTTGCCCAGGAGACGCCACACAGACGTCAGCAGGAAAGGTGCCGTCAACCACGGCCTTCTGACCCTCTCAGATGCGCTATCCGCCAGCTGTTTGATGTACCTACGTTGGCCACCATACTGTTCCTGCTGACATCAATGGCTGCGCTTTGCAGAAATGGCAAAATAGCACAACGACTTCTGAAGGCAGAAGGCGACTATTAATATCAATACCGATCACATAACACGGATCGAGCAACGCGTATCGGCCCAAACCGGCCACCTGCAGCTGGATGCTGCAAACGTTCCCATGAATGCCAGGGATACAGACATGCTGCGACGCCCTTTTAGACAGGCAGACATCCCACCGCGCATCTAGAAAATGCAGCAGCTGGTGATGACCTAGCAGGGACTGCAATGTAGAGGTTAAAGTGAGAGGACGTGCCGATGAAAGCCCCAAGAGGGACTACAAGGTTACTCAAATTATCCAGCCATGTAAATTGCACAAAGCATATGTTCCTTTGAATAAGTATAATTCTTCCAGAGGCTCAGCAGCTGCCTTTATCAGCTGTGTCTGTGAGGACTCTCCTAAAAGAGAGGTTTCATGGAAACACCAATCTGATCTTTCCCACCCTCTCCCTTTGTACTATGATCAACCGCCTCTCACAATTACTTACGGCAGCCATATTCAATGGGCTGTGTGGAAGAGAGCAGTCGGGACTACAAAGGAAGGAGACGTCCTTCTGAGCACAATTTACCTTCACCCTCGAGAAGTTCGAGCATTGTTTGGTGCAAAAGGAAATGTTGAAAGCGGGAAGGACAAAGTTCTAGCAAACAGCTTGTTTAAAGCTCCATCCATGTAGAATTATATGAGTACAAGATCACATTTTTGTGTGTCTTTGCTTTCATTGAAGTAGGAGCTGCATGACACTGTCAGAATTTTTTATTTTATTTTTTGCACAAACACAAGTTACTTGCAGCTCTGAGTACTCGGAGTCAACGCCAAGCCACTCGACGTACCAATGAGTGTGTTTTGCCATTAGTCACTGCTCCCATCTGACATTTCCATCATTGTTAAAAATCTATTTTAAAATGCTTGTATATTTATCACTGTTAATTGAGGCTAACTGATAAAAAGGGTGATCTTGAGAAGTTTAAGACCACCTCAGGGGATGCACAAGGAGAATGTTGGAGAAACCAACTACACTAACCAATATCACAATGGAAAACTATGGCAAGCTCTGCAGAACTGCTTGCTGGTAATCTAGCATTTGTTTTGTAGGCTGTATGGTGAGAACATCGATGATGTCCTTACTGCATCACTAACTAAATGAAATTCTGCCTGGACTTTTTATTCTCCAGAACACAGTTGGTAGTCTGCCAGATAATGTCAAATACGCCTTGCAATACAAAAAAACATCAAAATATTCTTCAATAAGAAAAGCACTTTCCTGACTGGGGAGAAGAAGGTGGTCGGGTTCATATAAAAGAACTGGAAGAGGAAGATCATGAAGGAGTAGAGAGAATACAAAGGGATGATTGAGTACAGGCTGAAGAACAGCAGCAAGAAGAAAGTAAGGAAGGGATGAAAAAGATAACTGGCAAGGTGGTTGGCCCTGTTGAAGTCAAGAAGCAAGAGGGGTGAGGAGTTATCAAATGTGACACAGGCGTCCTCAGGCCAGCTGGGGGGGCTCACAAAATCACACTTGTCTAAGTCAACCCTCCGCTGCAGCATCCACCATCCAAGGAGAAATGGAAATGGAACAGTGCTGTAAGAAGCTTAAAGGCTACATCAATGACAGGCTGAATGGCACCAAAACACAGAGTATAAGAGTTGTCTACAGTGTTCGTTTGAGACAAAGCTCCCTCAGCGTGTGCAGAAAAATGCTATGCATCTTTCCAGTCCATCATAGCCAGTGCCACGTTCTTCACTGCTAGGGTGGTAATACATAGGCAAAGGAGATGAGAAGGCTAGTTCTGAAACAAGAATGAGTCTGGACTCCATAGATGATAAGATGCTCTGGTGTTCCTGCTGCCATTCATTTGCTCAATGCTTCCAGTCTTCACATTAACCTGACTTTCTTTGACTCATCACAGTAATGTTCCACCACAATGGAACCATGCACTTTCAATGTTTATAAATCACTTCTACCACCCGCTCTGCATAATTTGTTATTCTTTCTTTCTCTCTATCTGGGGGAGACTATTCTGTAATAAAAGATGCCGGTTCAACTGTTACCTGTTACGTCAGAAACAGTTATAATAGATTTCTGGGTCGACAGCGCTTGCGCTCACATGCTACGGGTAGCAATGCTGGCATGAAAATTTGCAAAATGCAGAATAGCAGGAAAAGGCTCTTTAACGTTCACAAAGGTCTGATCTTTGTGCTATAACACTTTTGGCAAACGCCCCTCTATTGTAGCACTAAAAAGTCATTCTTTTGCTAGACATGGTAGAAATAATCAAGACATCAGGGATAGCTCACTAGCTTGCCAAGAAAAATAAATGTTACCCCATACCACCAACATGCCAGGCTCTTTCCCAATCCGGAACTGGTTCCGGGCATTTCCACCACAAAAAAACTAGCCCAGGGCCCAAAAAAACAAACGACTCCAGCACAGCACCACAGAAAAGTTAGTCTCCGAGTTGGGAAATGTAAAGTCAGCAAAAGTGGTACAGGTCATCACATCCAAATTCTCTGTAAAGCAAGAAAATTCGATTGATAACCGATACAGGTTTTGTCTGTCATCACTGGTCCCGGCAGTAGAACAAATTGCCAGTTTATTAGTGGAATAAGGTTAAATATTTTTTTATTCTGTGGAAAACTAAAGACTGATAATTTAATAAATTATAAACATGTTGCATTTGAGTGACAAAGATCATGAGGCGGGCAGCAAATTTCAATTCCTACCAGACTTGTTTGCTGTACGATACAGAAACGAGGTATTAGACATGCGCTTAATACCGATTAACATAACAATTAGCCAATATTCATTAAAAATCAAAATACCAGCATCTGTCTGATGTGTCGATCTTTATTTACATTTATTTATTTAATTCATATTCAAAGTTAGCAGAACCAGTCCTAAAGACAACTACTAAAAAAAATTAAGATGATTTCACTGGACACTAAGTCACTTTCTGTAGTGGAATACAAGGTAATTAACCAGATCATTCATCACGTATCATAGTACGAGCCTGTGACATGTTTCCAATTCATTATTAAATCTGGCCCACAAATCAATCTTTTGTTTTGTACAGAATAAAAAACAATGTAACGTCAATCCACTAATTCGTGCCAGCAAACTCAGCGAGTTTCACCACCAACAACCTTCCTCCTGCCAACTCGGTTAGTCGGTTATTGGCATCTGCAATATTAGACCAAAGAATATCAGTTATTGGAAAACGGTCAAAATGGCGACATTGGTACACCACTGGTTTGTCTTGGCAACAGTGGCCAATCAGGTAGCGTTTATTTTATGTGTTTCTTTTTCTGTACAGTTCAGCTTATCTTATTGACAATTTGCCCTTGCTTGTTCTCGCCATTTAATAACTAGAAAGAAGTATGTTCTGAGATACTTTCTTTGTATTACATTAAAAGTGTGTAATTAAGTCTCCACGGTCATACTGTGAAGTTTTCAGTGAAGTCAAAAAGAAAGGCTTTGCATTTAGGTTATCAAAATAATCAATTAATAGAATCAAAGTGTGGTGGAAATGAAAGATATCTAATGCATCAAATCATTCCCTAAATAATTGCAACCAAATCAAATTACCTTGGGGTCAAAGATTTACACCCCTATACGCAGATATTTTATTATAAATCTAAATCTTTTCAAGACATTGGGGATACACAAAAAATGTCCAATGTTCTACACTCTGCAGAGGTTCTGAATTGTAACTGACCTGATTAGATGCTGCCTGATGGAAACCACTTTTTGATAATTATGACTTTTTACTATAGCTGGAATATGCCATTTCATACCTGTCTACTGCTAGTGTTTGAAATATATTTGCCCAATGAAAAGAAGTTTCATGAAGTTAGCCATTTAACTAGTATTTATGTTTGTACCAGATAACATTTGCAATCGTGACAGCAGTTTGTATGGACTACTATATAAATTTAAGAAATTAACATTAATAGCCAGAAAGCTATTTCATGTAGCTGAATAACATCATTGTTAATTGCGAATATAATAGATTACTTTGTAACTTGTTGACACTGACATATCTGCCTCACAGGCAACAATCCACATATGACCATTTAAAAAAGTAACCCATTCACTGACAGCTGTGTAAAAGATAGGTCTCCATTTGTGGGGATTAAATCACTATGTTATTTTAGGTTTATTTTGTAAAGCACTTAGGGGCGGCAAGGTGGTGCAGTGGTTGGCACTGTTGCCTCACACCTCTGGGACCTGGGTTTGAGTGTCCGCCTGGGTTCCATCTGTGTGGAGTTTGCATGTTCTCCCTGTGTTATCATGGGGTTTTCTCCAGGTACTCCGGTTTCCCCCCACAGTCCAAAGACATGCTGAGAGGCTGATCGGAGTTACTTAATTGCCCGTAGGTGTGAATGGTGTGTGGGTGTGCCCTGCGATGGGCTGGCCCCCCATCCAGGGTTCTTCCCTGCCTCGTGCCCAATGCTTCTGGGCAGGCTTCTGGGCAGACCCCCCGCGACCAAGTAGGATAAGCGGGTATAGATAATGGATGGATGTAAAGTACTTCGTGAGAAAAAACATTTTCTTACACTCCAAATAATGGATTTTTGGAGATACACATTTTTCATTAGACAGGTTTCCCACAGGAAATTCCTAGACATTTATATGCAATTGATATACATAATGTGCTAAACTGCTCTGTCCTATAGTCATTTATGCATTTATTATTGTCATGGTACACAACACAGAGTGCAACCCTTTGAGAGTTGCTATAACGAATATGCATATGCCCAGCAGGGTATAGGAGCAAGCAGTGCTATTCTGAAGTCACCACCTTACACACACCTCAGTTTCAAGAAAATGCAGCCAAGCAGGTCATGCAAAACTAAACTAGTAGGCCCCTCCCCCCAGCCCTTCAGTATCACATCTGCCTCCCTAACCCCACTTGTTCAATGACTGAAATTCCATAGGAAACGAAGAGTGACACAGAGACCTATAGTCATTTGCTTGAATGCTCACTCACAAACCAAACTGCTAGACTATACGGTAGTTATCAAGCTGAATCACCAACTTGCAGAAAAGGTGCACCCTTCGGGCAACCAGAGCTTTGATACTAAGTACGAACCGTGATGGCAAGATGCTGCCAGGAATCAGAGAAGCCCCTGAGGGCTTGAGATTCAGGACATCGTTGAACATCCTCTGAGGCCCATGTTAAATCTGCAGACACACGTGCACACAAACGGTTGAACATCAGCTTGGTTAGAGGGGATTAGCAGGCAGCGAGGCAAGCAAGCGCGCGTGTGTCAGTGTTCCAAGGGATGAGAAGAAGATCCGGGAAACAGGAGCTTGCTTGTTCCCAGTGGGTTTCACGGGCTGCCTTGTGCCATTGGAGCAGGCATTTCTACCCCTGTGCAAGGCAAACTGGGTGGCGGGGGCGGGACAGGGAGCTGCTTGTGGTTTTGAGGCAGTGCCCACGCCACTCCACAAGTACAATCCAAACATACAAGATATACACAACAAAAAGTGAGGGTCGCTATGAAGGCAGGGGAAAACGCATGTGTATTACAGACAGCCCCCAACCCCAAATTAGCACAGGTGTCCTGGCTTGCAGGGTAAAATGAATTTAACCTGACCTGCAAATACCACAGCCCTATGAAAATGCTGGAGTTTAGACAATTAGCACTGACAGGTGACAGCATGCAAATTAAACCACCCCGTCAACTGTCAAACGCAATCGTCTGGTCTCAGAAAGCAGCTAAATACAGATTCGTGATACTTTTTTTGTGTAAATGGATCATTACTGCCTTTTCCAGTGACACGAGAGGACTACCAGGGACGAGGATTTCTGTGGGATATTAAAAAAATAAATCAGATCAGAGAGCCCACAGTGCCTAGCAGGATTGAATATATCGCTGCATTGGAGGACTATGCGCATCAACGTCACATGAGAGGAGCAAGCAGACGGGCTGTACCAACAGAAGAACTCCCAGCCAACTACATTCATATGGAAGACCCCATATGATTGTAGGGATAGAGAATCACACTGGTCCTCATAAGTTATTGTCATGCGCACACGCACACACACACACACACACACACAATTTATAAGTCATCAATCTCTTGCAGGTTTCTGGGGATCTACTGAATTTTTAAATTCTGCCAGCTGAAATCTCACTGTGAAGCACGAAATCTAAAGCCTTCAGGATCCTCGCAGGTGTCTTCTCAGCAAATTGCACAATAACATGTTATATAAAAAAGTGTTCAGTTTCATGAGAGCATGTTTGTGTTTACTCCTCAAGCTCCAAATGTAAACCCGCTTGCCCCAGTCCATCGGAAAACCCTCCAGCAGACAGAAGGATCCACGAGCAAACAATCACCAGACAGCGGGTGGGATGGCTGACCTTGGTCGGACAAGAAGTCCAGCATGGTCTGTAGCAGGAAGGACAGGTGTCGCACGGACAGGCCGGGGTTGCCCATGCGGCGCGAGGCATACACCAGCTCGTGAAGGAGCCGCATCTGCACGGCCGCCCAGCCACGGTGGGTACCTGACAGGAAGAGGAAACAGAGTCAAAGAGGACCTCAGGGGTCAGGCCCTGGCCTCCCACTTACCCACATACACTCAATCATCAGCTGCCATGCTAACAGGCAACAATCAGCCTAAAGTTACCAAAATCACTAAAACACAGCAATGAGCATAATTGGGACACTGATAACCCACTCTACTCTCTGATTCGTTATCATTCTGTAGAGAATGTGACGGCAGCACAAAATTCATGCCAATTGACTCATCTCAAGGCACCGCTGATGTTTTTGAACTTCCTGTTCGAAAGGCCTTTTAAATCTCTAAAAGCGTGAAGTCATTTATCCTTTAGCTCTCCCCCCTTTTGAAGTCATTCTTCTTCTTGTCTGCAGCCAGTAAAAGCCAGGTTGTATTCCTTTCAAAGTTGTGCTTTTGCTATGCTACAGCCCCGTGCATCCACAGCAGGTGTGAAAGGCCTTTGAAGCGAGCACTTAGCGGGCTGCTTCTCTCGGTCTTACAAATATACATGTCCTTTTTGGAACAACAAGTTCACCTATATGATAGCCTGCAGTTAATGTCTACCAGAAATCTGAGCTCTTGCAATACATTGTGGTTACTCATAACTAATCCTGCCTTAACTCGTTTACCCGTTTTCATAGAATGATGGTGATTGACATGTGGTATGATCACTGGTTTTGCTAAATGACAACCGTTTCCCTCCTGTTCAGTTCTGCCCCACCCACCCCCACCCCCATGTTCCATCCTTCAAAGTCATCACTGGTTTAAAAATGGACAAAGGGCTGGAAGCATCAGCAGGGCAGTAAGCCGCGCAGCTCCAGTCGTGACCGCCACGCTTCTCCGTCGCTCACAAATGCGTGACGGCTCGATTCAAAGGCAAATGCAAATCCCTCTCAGAGCTCACTCAAAAGCGCGCCCACTAAGCACGTCTAAAAATAGCAGAGCGAACGGAACCTAACTGCCGCGATGAGATGCCTCTGTCAGGTGGAGGGAGCAGCAGCTCAGAGCCATGAAGCACAGTGGAAACGTCTCCATTGGCGCTTTTTAAGGAAAGACCAAAGGTGTCTGGCAGTCCAATTAACACGGCACCTAGAAAAGGAGCACGATACCAGCGTGCAGGTATCGGCCTGTCACACGCTGGTCACACCAAACACACTGCCTGTACCTTCCTCTCAACTGAAAAAGGGAACATCTGCAAGACACATCGCGCTGTGATCTCAAGCCCCTCCCCAAGTCTCATCCTCCCTACATCTGTAACCTATGTGAATTCTAGCATGTTAGTGTCACATTTTGAAACCCTTTTAGATCTTACTCTCCTTTCTAAAAAAATGTAATAATCGCTCTCACTTCCACAAAGTCATCATTAATTAAATTACTTCATCCATGCTGGCACCTCATCCTGGGTTATTCCTTGCCTTGTGTTCATAGCTGCCGGGATAAGCTCCAAACCCCCACAACACTGCCTAGGAAAGCTGTGGATGAATGGATGGACCGATGGATTCACTCATTATTCATTGTTTAAACTATGACTGCCTGCAACCCCCCCCCCAGTCCTTACACTTATGTTTTAATCTTCTTTAAACAAGCTTATACAAGGAAAAAAGCAGCACTCTCTGAACTCTGCAGACTAATAATGATACCTCACCATTCACGTGCTACTGGCCGTCATCTGCTTGACACAGGGGTGCCCTAGAATATTCAGCCAACAAATAAAACGGATAGCTGAACTTTACCGCCTCTGACCCTTAAAGCTTAAAACACCTGAAAACACTTTAGCTGAAATGACTCCGGCTGGCAGGTTTTGGGCTCAGAAGTGGGACGGACAGAGTGAAGGTGAGTTTTCGGTGTCGCCATAATATCAAGCTGCAAGCTCATTGACAGTCAAACCCACATATCACACAAACCTCGTCAATAACTGAAGAGCTACTGGAAAAGCTCCAAAGACAACTAAAAAACCCAGTTGCTCCTCAATTCCTCAAACTGTTGGCTCCTCCATTAAGCAGCATTCTCAGACATGTTTTCTTCTTCTGCTAGCATGCCCTCCCCAGGTGACTTGTGCCACTCAGAATCACACACGTGCCGGCCATCTAGTGAGCCGCCATACTCCATCCTACAAGTTGAGGACCTTCATATAGGTACATCCTCAAACCCAGCAAACCTCACCTGTGAACTTAGAGACAACACAGCCTACCCAGCAAAAGGTCAGATCATTAGGTCAGTCAAACCAGTATGAAAATCAAGATGTAGTCCCAAAACAGCAGGATAAAGGTCTGTAACCGTTTGAATTTGCCATTTTTAACTCCACGCCAACATCTAGTCACTTGCTTTTGGTTACTTGCAAAAGGCAGGGAAAATGGGCCAACATGCCACCTAGTGAATTGAGAGAGGACTCTGGGAAAAACATGAGACGAGCCACAATGACAGTAACTCTTCAGAAAGCATGCCCCAGTGAAGACTTGCATTACATCTCACAAGTCCTGTCACTTCTCCCTTCTCCTCCACAGCTGACCTGGTGCCACTGAAAGCATACTACACAATGCATGGCCAAGCACTGGGCCAAATCAAATAGAGTTGTACCTCCAACTGTGAGCACAAACACACGATGCTGCCTTGGTGTGTCCTGGTTGGAGTAAAATCCTGTGCAGGCTTTATTTTCCCCAGCAAATACAGAAAAATACAACAGGGCATATTCTCTTCAAGCAAACTGACAGTTGGGACCCAAGTCGCTATATTTTTAGGAATAAAACCACAGTAATGGCAGCGTGTGTAAAACTCATGGACCTACTCGTGGCTGTTGAAATTAAACACAGTCTCTTTGTATGCAGCACAGAGCTTCACTGTGCAATCTCAACCAAGGCTGAAAAGTATGCCGGTAGGTCGCGACTGTCCTCTGCGTCCAAGACGATTCAGAAAAATGTAGTCTTGGGAGAAATGAGCTCCGGAGCACATATGGGTGCCATTATTGCACAATGTGAGACAATGTATGCTTTAACCCAAAGGGGAATGAGAGTACCCAGACTGCGTGGCAAGGCTGGCGGTGATGGAGAACACAAACTTATCCCACACGCGTCGGTCTGAAAAAAAGGGTGTAAGCCATGCATCAGGGGACAGGGTTCCATAAATTTTTAACCACAGGCTGCTTCATAACAAGCAACACCAAGAGACAGAGAGAGTTCGAGAAGTTTTAAATCCGCAGGTATCTGGCTCCAGCCATGAGCAACTCTGCAAAAAACAGCGAACAGGACACATTTCCCTGGCGGCTTCATAACCCAGCAGGTTTGTTGCCTGCCAAGGTCTAGCATGACATTGCTGACCCTGCCAAGGGCAGCTGGCAAAGGACGAGATGTCGTCCAGGGGTGTGAAGTTCCAGTCTCCCCCAGCGCCATGTTCTATTCGGAGCACCAAAAAAGCATGGAGATTAAAGTAATGCACTGGAGGACTCCTTAACTCCAGAACCTAGACTGAGAGGCCCAGAACAGACAATCATGAAACATTAAAGCATTAAACATTAAAGATGACACTAGCTTTCAACAGAACAGACTGTCTCAACATTATGTGGAGGCAGATGCTATGATCTTTTGGTTACCAAACACCCTCTAAAAGTGACATTCTGTCAATGTTTATTATTTTCATCCTCTGCCTGTATATGTGTTTAAGATGTCATTTTCTATTAAGAATCTGTATTAAAAGAAATAAACAACTCATAAGTAAATAATGTTGTGAAAAAAACAGCCGCAGAAGAGTGAATCAAACACATATGTTTAACCTACTGGTAGATGGTAAAAATACCTCCTTATTCAGCCTAAATTTGTTAGAGAGAACAGATATTTCCCCCCCACTTGAGTAAGGTGACACATTGGAGAGGGAAGGAGAAGCACGGTTACAGAAACAGCAGGGTTATAAATCTAAATCTACAATCTGACAATGATATTCGGTCTGCACTCAAAGTGCCCGTTAGGGTGGTTTAAAGGTCGAGGACCTCTCTTTGTGTTCTCGTGCTTTGAAACCCATAGCACAATGGCTTTGTTTTATAATGAAATGCTTCCATAGTTCAATGTGAAGAGGACACGTGTAGAACAGGCAGAAGTCTTACAGCAGGCAAATTCATTTGCTGAGGACCTCAAAACAGACGTTTAGAAGGCAAATCTGTCGCCATATCAATCAGACTTTGTATTAGACAACCACTTGAAGTACTTGTTAGCCTGAAAAGGTTTTCACAAAGTGCAATCCTTATCAAAACTAACTACAATTCACACAAAAATTGAATCATCTTCCAGTATGCTAGCGATAGAAGGAAGCATTGGGAATTTCACTGGTTTAAAACTACTTTTGTGTTAGTATTATCACACTCCACATCCTGGGTGTGAAGAAATGCATTTATCCAGTAGAAGGCCAGCCCACCCAATTAACCCATAAGCTGCAGGACTAATCATTCAGCTAAGTGGCTCACTTGTTGTTCTGTTTCACACATTGTAGGTATTTTTAATATAGGCAACAGCAGAACCATTGTTTTATACTGCAAACCCTGAGTTGGCAGTTATGGCCTGCTCTCAGCCAAGCCTCGGGGGAGTGGGGTGGGGTACCTTTGCAAAAGTCTTTAGGATCCAGAGAGAGGCTATACCCAGGCAGGGTCTCTAACAGGAGCTTGTAACAGGCCCTCCACCCAGGCTCAGCGATGGTGGGGGCCACACACTGCATGGCAGCCACACGTTTGAAGAACGCCGACTTTCGGTGGAAGCCAATAAGGTGGTAGAGTTCAGACAGGATGCTGTAGCGCTGAATCTTCTCCTCTTCCGAGAGCTGGAGGGTGTGAGGACAGGAGAGATACCACCTTTTCAGTCTCTTTTCCCCCACAGCTTACAATACACTGTTAAAGCGAAGTAATAAAGTTCAGACCATTTACACATAGACATGGTGCTGTTTGCTTAAGCAAACAGCTGGTCTTCATACGGAAGTCCTAAAAGCAAAGAGAGGTTTCCCAAGAAACTTCAGTGTTTCCCCTACCATTATATAAGGGAGGGTGCCCCCCCGCCCACAACAGCACCTCCTGCCCCCCTTGAAGGTCAAGTTAATTTAATTTTATTTTATTTTCTATATAGTGGCAGATCACAACAGAAGTTATTTAAGGTTACCTTTCATACAGAACAGGTCTATACATTGTCCTTTTATTTAACAAACTAAATAGCCTTGTGTTATTTATCTTATTTACAATTCTCCTTTGCTATGTCGCGTCAACAACCTGAAAAGCAGACAAAAATATCTGTGTTTTTTGACTGCTGCCATTAAAAGAAACACATGAACACTATAAATCGTGTAGGTGTCCATCTGCCCCCCACCTAGCTGTAAACCTAGGGGAAACACTGATCTTGCAATGTAATGTTTAGACTTGGTCCAAAACAATCTCCTCAAACCAACAATCACACAATATCAGATCATTAATTAGCAGTGTATGAGAGAGATGTAAGAAGGCCACAGTGCTATGACACAAGTTGGCATGAAGGACTGCCTGGATGGTACATGCTCCCCTTCTCCCATATGGACCATGTCTATAGTTACCTACTCTGAGCAGAGCAACTTATGCCTCTGAGTGTTCCCTGGTGGTAACCAGCACT
>JABFEB020000045.1:19222050-19267902 GCA_019775895.2 Stomatorhinus ivindoensis | reverse complement strand
ACACCCCCCCCCCCCCCCACCACCACCAAAGAGAGCAGTCCCCTCTAGATGATCGTGGCCAGATCCCACACACTTGACATTTTCCAGGTAACCAACAGAGCCGAACGAAGGAGCACGTAAATCGGACATGTTGTGTAACATGTACCCAAACATACCTGCCATTGCAGGAGAACAGGCAATCTCTCACCCACAGTGATGACACATCTGGCATTAGTCATCTGGAATCTGCAGTCACCCAGTACTGAATAGTCCGATTATCTTCACTGCCATCTGCATTTTTGTAGTCCCTCCAAGAGATCCATAATGTTTCGTGGATGCCCAGTAACTAAAGAGCCTTAAATCGGTCGCAGGCTGACAACCTACCTGTCCCAGGTTGATGTACACGGCGTTCTGCAGGAACTCTGAGGCCTCCATGGCCCGTTTTTGGATGGCCAGCACGCGAACGGCCTTCACACAGGCCTCCAGCTCAATCACACCAGCGTTCTTGTACTATAAGAAAAAAAATACAACCACAACAGCTTCATCCACGGGTTACTACTAGAAATGACAGAATGAGACCATGATCCACCTACACCCAAGGGTTTTCTTTCTTAATATGTACTTTCCATGGAAAATCAGCAGACTAAAAAGAATTATACAAGACCAGAAGCCCATAGCAAGTATCTTCATAATTAAACTCAATTACAGTCCAAATTGGCCCCATACCAAAGGTGTAATTTAAGATGGCATGAACTAGTTAGAGGGATCAGACCCAGGATGAGACATGCATACTAAACAACGATTAGCATAACAAAGTTTGCTTGCATTTCACTACTGTGTCATGAGTTTTTGATTATTCTTTCCAATCATTCATTTAATTAATGGTTGCAAATGTTATTTATAACAAAAAAAACTATTAAAATACCTATACAACATACAATACAATCACTGTAAAATGCACTGTAAAAGAATTTGTTAGCTTATTCGGGAAGACATTCATGTCTGCATATGACAAAACACACTGCTGTTGTTTTCATTGATACACCATACAAATCCAGATACCTCTTTGATATGTAATAAGTCTTCATTTTACACCAGCATAAACTATCATTAAAGATCATTACTGCAGAAGAGAAAAGCAGATGGCCGGAATGCCAGCCAGCTCCGTCTCCTGCTACCCATAACCTTTTAAGGTTGATTAAAACCTAATTTCACTTGGAATGGCAGAGACTGGTTTAACCTGCCCTAGCACATAAATAGGACAGCACAAATTTCTGCCGGCCATAACACTCCAAAGTTGGCATGAATTGGTAGCCAGTTTAATTTTCAATAAAGCAAAGTTATAAGCAGCATAAGGCCTCTATAATGATGGCAGTGTGTAGTCCTGCTGCACTTGACCCATAATCACACACACACACACACACACACTTTCTGAAGATAACTATAATAACCCCAGTGTTCACATGGTAAAAGAAAACTAAAAGTAAAAACTAGAAGTGGAAAAATAATTCCTTTAACTGGAAAAAAATGAAACCTAAAAACTACAGCAATTAATGAAATATGAACTAAAGCTAAAGAGAATTGCATGTAAAATCAGCTTCGTTTTCGTTTTTATCTCCTCAGCTTGCACTATGGTTTGGTTGCAATTAACATCACACCGTGTCACCCGCAGGAAGCAGTGACCATCACCCACCATGTTGGTGCATTTCTCGTCTGGTCACGGTATTCATATAAACGGTTTTTCCGCATTCAGCAAGGTTGTGCGTGCTATTTTCAGCTGGAGCAACAAGTGGTCTCAACAAAGGTAAAGAATCTTTTAGAATTCCAAAATAATTATGAAACAACCATGATCCAGAGAGGAAAGATTAAGATTTATATATGAGCGCCGCTGCACATTTTCTCCATTCTTTCAGTCTCACAGACACACGTATATGTGCTGCGCAGTGCTGATGTAAATGAAAATGCACTCCTCTAGGCTAATCTTTTGTTAAAATATGAAACTATTGCTAAATGGAAACCAGTTACTAAGCTTAGTTTAATGGTTTACCATTGGATTTATGTTTAATATAAATAACAATAGTTTATTAATTATACTTATTTATTCTTATTCCTATACCTATTGTCAAGTTTAAAACAGGGTTGGTGGCATTGCAAATTATTGTTAGAACCTTTCACACATTCAGTATTGAATGAAATATCACTGATTTTGGTATTATTAATGTTTTAAGAGTTTTTGAAATTGGTAGATTAAACTTCCTTTCAGCATTCTCTTAATGTTTCGTAGAACAATTGTCTGATTGCGCTACATTAAAATTTCTAGGAATAATTCCTAACAGCCAGGTAGGCTTCACTTTCTCTGAAAGTGCCAAAATCCATCAAGCATCTGCATTCTGAAATCAGGGAACGGGAACATCAATAAACCAAGTCCTTCATAGCTATAAAAAATGATGGTGTTACAGGAAAGAGGGAAAGGATTTCGAAGGGGATGTGAAATCAAGAAAACAAAATGCTTCACACTTTTTCCTTAGCCGTTTCTTGTGCAGGATGAAAGCATGTAAATTATTTCCAGTGTGGTATCAAATCATGATACTTAAAACTAAAATGAATACTAGGGCTGCCACGATTAGCCGACGTAGTCGATGACGATGACGCTGAATACATTTTTTGAATCAACGCATTTTATTACGCAAATTATTACATTATGACATTAATTTTTATATCTAAAACACTTCATTATGAAAAATGTTTTCCTTTAACATCACTACAGAATTATGGGAGTACTTCAAATTTGTCACAAAACTAAAGGGTGGTTAGTACACTGTGCAAAGTTTCTATGGTACATCACAGCAGGACGAGTGCCATGCACGAGCACCTGATCAGGAAACACAGGCACTAGAAAAGGCAAAACCACAATACGTCCTACATATTCATATTTATTAAATTACCGTTAGGACGGTAATTTAAACGACCGTCTTCCCGGTATTTCATATTCTTTGTCTTTATAGCTGCTAGATATCCCCATCATTACAGTTATAAAACTGTCTGCCTGCAACTTTGGAATTTCCACTGAATAAGTGTTTGAGAAATTTTAGGCCAAAATCTGGGCTTATCCCGTGTTTATTGATGCTGCCAGTGTGCGTGTTTGTGCGTATTGGACTTGTTGTCATATCATAAACTAAAACTTAAACAAAAATCGACACAAATAAAAAATAATTAATGAAATGAAAGAAAGAGAACTGCATTCAAAAAAGTGTCGGAGTTTAATCTGCAAAAAGTACTGTTACACCACTACAGTCTTTTTGCCCAGTTTAACCACAATATCTCCTCTTTCAAAAGACGTTGTGGATAATAATCTGTCGCTTACTTCACTGTGATTTCAGTGCTTATCGCTTCCCTGATTCATCAACATCGAGTTTATTAAGCTTAAGGATACACTGCCACTCATTAATATTTTAGGTGTACTACTAATAGACTTACCATATTGTGTGCATAAGTAATTTCTGTATAGTGCTGAAATTACTGCATTACCTAAAGCCTTGAAATGACATACAGTTTGTTGTAATCAAAATAAAGTTATCTTAAATTAAACAATTTGTTTTTCTGGAGGAACATTAATCATTTAAATTAATCAACAAATTGGTAAAATAGTTGATAGATTAATTGATAGAACATGTCGTTAGCGGCATCCTTAATTAATACTGAAAATAAAAAACTAAACTAAAACTAGAAGTGTACATAAAATAAAGAACACTTCCTCATTCTTTAAAGGAACTGAACTAAAACTGAAAAACAACATGGAAAATTAAATGAACTAATAATCCTGGTAAACACTCCACAAACATTCTATGCTGTCTGAAGACAGGGCGGCACTTTGCTCTGGAGTTTGAAGGGATCTGACTTTGTCGAATACAATCAAGCAACAGCAAACATTTGGGCTGCTTCTGTAAGCAGCTACTGCGTCATGAAAGCCTTCCAAGGTGTACTTGTTGCAGACTGATTTCAGTGCAAGCAAGAACACCAGCACAGTACAGTACTGCCAAATACTGGCCACTCTGTGCATTGCATCCCACTTTTTAGAACGTGTCATTTTAATATACACATAAAAAATATAATTTATTGTGTCATTGCCAAAACCATTCACTGCCACAATCACATACATTGTGTGCATGTGTGTGTATGTGTGTGTGTGTGTGTGTGTGTGTGTGTGTGTGGCGTGTGCACACAAAGATATATCCATTTAATTCATCCATCTATTTGTTTATTTTTCTCATGTATTGCTATTAAATGTCAAAAAGTCGAAAATAGGTAAACTGCAACATCGGATCCACACCCCTACAAGTCCATTCAGCAGGTATTGTATAAGTGCTCTTGTCCAGTACAGTACCTTGCCATAGTAGGAGATGGCCTCCTTGTACTTTTCAATAATATCTTCCGGACTCAGGCAGTTTTTGGCACGGCCGATCTCACTGCTGGTGTCAGCACTAATCCCATTGGTGGTGAGAGCACCTAGGAGAAGAGCCACACCCACAGGCCATTATTTAGGTATATTCTGAGCACCAACAAAAGGAAAGGAGAGAACTACATCAGTGAATGGGGGGAGGGGTAAGGGGGGGCACAAGAAGACATGCAAAGTGTGTGGCTGCACCACAGCAGTATGACAGGTCAAAACACATGACAATGACAAAATTAGTTTAAAAAATATATAAGATCCTGTTTAGCAGTACAAACTTTCTAGGTATGAAAAAGCATGACATCATTAAATAAACATATGAGTGGCAGATATCACAATGCTAGAGAAACAAACTTCGGCACCATCCAGCTGTCTACAAGAATCGAGGTTTCATTCTGGAAAAACTCACGTCATTCGGGCCATTAAGGTGATATATTCAAAACCCAAAACCCAAACAACAAAACTATTTTTAGACACACTTAACTCATACTTTCTGTTGTCAAAAAAGATAAATTCACCAGTATGAGTGCTGTGCATTTAATCTTCTGACCATTTACAGGATGGAGGCTGTTTTTACAGAAATCACTAGTTAAGGAACAGTAGTGTTGGCTCATGGAAGAAAAAACATCTGCATGTATGTCAGTGCAGTGGCAAATCTATAGTATTTCTAATATGTTTCTATACATTTTTTCAAACATGCAAAATCTATTTCTAACACTAGTGATACACTATAATGAATACTTATGTCCATCTGATGGGGAAAAACATTCTCTTTTCAGCACTAAGACAAACTTGTCTGTTTTAATTAATGCTGTTATTATTATACTGTTATTATTTTATTATTATACTGCTATTATATAGAGTTGTGGGGAGTCAGAGATATAACTTTAGTGCTACAAATCTTTTCATTACCAATGCCTACAACAGCCATGCCTGTATTCCTAATGTTGTCATGAACCTGAAGAAAACGGATCTGCTAAACAAACAGCACTTGCTGTCAGTGTCACCACTGAGAAATTCCTATTATCCCACCAACTCACCTATTCACACTCCACCAGCATAGGATCACCCCAGAGGGGACGTCTCACTGTGCCTCAGGCCTGTAAAAATCTGCTCCCCTTTGCTTTTCCCCTGACCATTACCAAAATGGTGTTCTGCCTCAGCCTGAGCTGTGTGCGCCATCCACAGATGGTACCCAAACAAGCCAAAACACTCACCAGCTCCTGTACTGCTATTTTAATACATAATAGAAGAAAATCAATAACCGTTCTAGTGCGTTAATGGCTTCCTAACAAGTGTTTCAGGGATCCAAAAACCGGCACTTTCCATCTATTTTTGCACCAGAAGTAATTAACACCATCTTTTCTCTTTGCGTCATCGACTTCACGATGAACGCCACAGCCATCACGAGGGCTGGCACATTATGGTGAATAATGTTGGGATGTTCTCAGTCTGTGACGTCCCAGGATAATCAAAGCCTCCCAAAGCACCCCTGTGCTGGCCACTTAAAGACAACCAGTTTCTTTAAGCAGGAGATCATCCTCCTCTCAGGAACACATTATTTTCAAAAGCAGCCCAACCTTCAGTCCAACTACCACAAAAAAAATGAACCGTCAAGATAGGCTGCAGGCCTATAACTATAAGGCGTGTGCTTCAGCGTTAACATCTCAGCAGAATAACTGAATTGGATGATTTTAGTTCATTTTGCATTTTTACTACGATATTGTAAGAATGACAACTGTGACGAGAAGCAGTTTGACTCTAAGTATAATTCATTTATAGGGTCAATTTCCATATTACACTATCGGTTGGGTTAAATCTTAGAGGAACCCTGTGTATGAAAACGCGAACATTACCACACATACGCACCTTTTTGCGTGATTATGTACATTGGTTTCGCCCATTTGGGCGAATTACGAAGCCGTATCGTACAGATAAGTTCACAATGGTTTTGTTCCACTGCCATTCACTCGCATTCATCTCCACCAAAAACGGTAACGGCGCAAGACTTTTCGCTTTGTATCGACTCCTTCCTCCGACACCGCTGCCACGACAGGAGCGATTTATCACCGCGACACTTCAAACGACCGTCTTCCCGGTGAAAAGACGGGAGAGGACAGCTTCTCGCGCGCCCCCCCGCGAGTATCGCGCCTCTGAAAACAAGAGCAGGTGAGCGCGAGGCTGCGGAGTCACGCGCCCTGCAGGCGACGCCGAGCCGAAGCCATGCGCTTACGCCTCCGCAATAAAAAGGCTTTCAGATCATTATTAGAAAACTTTGGCATATAACAAAAGAGCTGGCCATGTGGAGACTCTCAAACGTTTGCTGGAAAAAAATAATCTTATTAATAGCCTATGCAAACATGAATCATTCATCATAGAGGTCTGTGCGCCTGTAAGCGAGTCAACTCCATTCATTAGGCATTGGTGTTACAGAGACAACACTGCCACCGTCTGGTCACTAAATCGGGTTAGAAGCGCATGGAAAGTCCAGAAATAATGAAGTTCCCAAAACAAGCATTAAATAAAATTTAAGACCCTCATGCCATGCAAAAGAACCAATAATTCCCAGAACAGGTGTTATTCTATAGACTACCCCTTTTATTGAACAAATTCTCTGAGCACACCATGCAAATCATGCTTTGTATAGCAATTACATGCGAAAAACGAGATAAAGGAGGCTGGCTAAACAGCAGGTAGGAGTAGAAAATACAGGCATCTCTACAGCTACAAGCCAATGGATACAGTACCTGGATCAATGAGAACTTCCTGCGCTCCTACAGACAGAGAGAAAGAACGCAGGTTCACTCCAGTTCATCCTTACAATGGGCCTATTAGTCCCCACCAATTAGCTGCCATGGCTGAATGCACGCTTTTCTGCTTTGCTTTGGATGGAGCGTAATCCAAAAAAAAAATCACATTATTTACCCAGTGATTTCAAAAGCTATTTTTATATGTCTGCATTTTCTGTCATGTTATTTTAAACCAGGCCAAACTAATTCCAGTCGTGGAGGGCCAGAATCCAACACAGGTTTCCCTGCTCAAAAACATTTTAATCAGCCAATTTCCAGGTTTAGTAGGTGTGTTTGAGCAGGGAAATGTGCATGCTGTTATTGGGATTCTGGCCCTCCAAGACCCAAACAGCCCAGCTCTGTTTTAAATATTTCACAATAAACTTGTATTTAAAATACTATGAAGAAAAAAAATCTAAATAATGTAAATAAGGAAAAGATGCATCAGTCAGTAGCACTGAAACCGAATGACGCAAACTACAATGAAAACCAGCATGCAGGTTATGGTTGGGAAATTGAACTGACTTAAGACTCAGAAATACTCACCTTTACGCGCTCATACTCAACACACAGCGTTAATAATATTGTATCATGGTCTCGGTCTAAATCACGTGGAGAGACAACAATGAGTCCTGCTCCCGTTTTCTTGGGATTATGGTGTTCCAGTGCATGACAAGTGATTGATGGATGACAAGTTAAGGCAAAATTAGCTATGAGGCTACAGAAGGGGCTAAGAGGAAATGATCAGAACACATGCAGGAGCAGTAAGGCAAGTTAAGCAAGGGCCTTTGCACAGCATTACGCGTCCATCCATCACCTCACTCACCAATACCGCCTTCGCCACCACAAACACGCCCCTCGCCCTGATCATGCGCCTCGCCATCAACATGGTTATCACCATCAACATGGTTATCACCATAACAATTAACAGTATCTCCACAAACATCATCAGCTCTAACCAAACCACCTTCCTTGTTGTAATTGTAAGCAGGGTTTGTGCATAAAACATTTCAGATGAGATTGAAAATGAGACCAGAAATTACTTCAACTGCACAATTACTGAAGAATGATTCTTTCAGAATTAGGTGCAGGCATTCAAAATTATTGCCTTTAAAAATGTTATGCCCAAAGATAAAGCTATACTAATGTTGAAAAAATATAATCAGGTCTTAAATTTGCATTCTGAGTAACTATTCAGCTTTGTAGAGATGCCTTTATTGTGGAAATGAGCAGAATGGTACAGAACGAACCCCCTGCTAACCAAATTGGGTAATTCAGATCTAAAGAGTAAAAGTCCAGACCAACATTTTGTTCAACCAACCAGCTGAGGATAAAGAGTCAGTTAGAGTATTCAACAGTTTGGTTGAAACAAAATCCCGGTCAGGACTTCCACTCTCTGGACTTGAATTACTGTACTCCAGTTACACTCTCACACTTTATTAAAGACTTTTCAAAGGGAAAACGATGGTTTCAGCAGGTCGGGGGTACATTACCTGGCCGGTGCCTCTTGCCAGCATCAGCTGCCTGCGAGACACTGGGCTTGCGGCCCCCGGATTTTCCCGCCGTTCCCCCCGGGTAGTGGTAGATCACAGACGCAGAGCACAGGCCTTCCAGGGCCGCTAAGAGCAGGCAACACAACAGTGAGAGCTTGGCAATAACCAGAGGAATCCTACTGGGTCCCTTCCTGGGACACAAACATAAGTGTTGGCACATGAATCAAAACTGCATAGATCTGACATTACTCTCTGTCACTGTGTTGGCCAGCTTGGAAAAATAGGTGAAACAGGTGAAAATTTGCATAAATCAGCATTAGAAATTAATAACGAGCGAACATTGGATCGCCTGTTACTACATGGTTGACAGCATTAAAATCCAGCTGATTACATTGCAGCTCATTGGTTCACTGTCCTTAACAAACCTACGCTTTTTATCCACTATTGCAAGTCGCACTGAGCCCATGCAACCCAGGAATCAGCCTGTTCCCGGTGGTCAAGCCAGTCCTGCCAGATTTCAAATCAACTTCAGGATGACATCCGGATTCACAGCTTGGAACAGCACAGCGATCACGTTCCGTCTAAAGCGTGGGATCCAAACGAGACTCGGAGAGGTTCCCGACACACTAGCTCCCACTCCAATCCACACCAGCAGCCTGGCTGAGTGGCGGCACCGGGGGATGCGCCCCACCTGGACGAACTCACCCCCCAGCCACAGGAAGTCATTGACGGAGCGCAGCAGCTCCACGGCCATGTGGTAGTGAACCAGGGCGTCCTGCAGCATGCCCGCCTGCAGACAGAGATCCCCCACATGCTTCCGCATCCTGCCCTGACAGCGCTTCTTGTAGTGCCTAAAGAGGAGGGGGTCAGAGCACAGGTAAGGCTAGCGCACGAGTGCGGGCACGCAGCAAGGAGCCGGCTAAACATACCAAGAAATGCAGCAAAATCTGTGCAGCCTACAGGTGACCACATGTAACTTCAAGAAACACAAACAGCTTTTACACTAATGGATTACAGTCAATGAGAACTGCTACTTCCCAGCAAAGCAAATGTGATGAATACTTACCTCTCTTTTTTTCTGCAAAGAATATGGTGATCAGCACCATCAATTTCTTTTTGTGGCATTTACCATCTCGCCCAATCACAATCCACCAGCAGAATGGAGAGCAGTCAATTCAATGGGAAAGGAAGGGGAGCTCAAGCACAACAGTATCTTGGTACAAAGCTAAAACACTAACCTCTTAGTCAGTATTACACCAGTATTACTGTATCGACATGAAAACGAAAAGCTGAAATGAGGAAAGACGACATCTCAAAGGAGAACTTTGGTCTAAACCCACAATTTTCATTTTGACAGGAAAAAGGTTTGAATGTGCAGTTCCGACAAAGCATAACATTGGCTACAGAACCAAACATCCTTCCTTGGGCCTTGTGTTTCTGATAACTCACAGTACATCTGTTGTTATGAGTCAAGCTTTCTTTAACATTGCAGTTTTCCCACTGAAGAAGGGAGCAGATAATCTCACACTCATGAGTCCAGCATCTGTTGATAGACGCAAGACGAGTTTTCACCACGAAATCATCCAGAACTGTCATATGCCGTGTATTACCATTGGGAAATATACAAAAACGTTTCAGACCCAACCACCAAAATTAAGAATCAGCTGTAATAAGTTTCCACAGAGCTCTGATTAACATCCCGCACACCGCTAGATGTCAGGGAAACAACATCAGCAACTGCCAGATTAATGCTGATGCATGTATGTGGATTATGGGCCGTGGAAATGTTTCCAGATAAGAGCATCTATTGAGTGCGTGAAACAGCACACAAGGAAGGAGACTTGGTTCTGAATCCGATTTCCGGATGGTCTCACTCAATGGCAAAACCGTGGCCATGCAATCAAGCGATTTTGTTGGAAAGGAGATTTGGACTCAGAGCTCTCCTTTAATGTGGTGGACTGAAACAAAGGGGGCCGACATGCAGAACCTCCGTTCCTCTTCACTCGGGGCCCCAGTGCATCGCAAGGTTAAGTGTCACCACATTTACTGCTGTTTGAGCCATGAGAAGGAAACGTACTGGGGCTCTTATTCTGGCAATTGACAAACTTATCCATAATATCACAAGCCCATTTTTGGTTTTCCAGTTATTATGTCGCCAAGAAATCTTGCACTCCAAAGTCATGGGAAAAGGGAATGAATTCAACAGCCCTTTCAGAGAGCAGAAGATTAAAACAAATTCTGTTCAGCTATGTAACAGTCAGACACATTTGTCATTGCATGACATTAGTAACACAGTTTCTCACTTTCAAAACAATTTTTAATCCACTCGCAGAAAGTCAATGAGATTTAAGTCCAGCTATTCTGAAAAAGGCTAAGCGTCTAATTCCATAAAAGTGAATTTCAAGGGATCTAATAAGCAACAAAGTGCAACAAATGTAAGGAAACTATTTGGTCCACCCAGTACATGGATACCATATTCAAATTCATGCCTTCATAACTGGAAGAATGAAAGCCAAGCTGTGACAAAGCATCACCCATGAATTACCGTATGAAATCCAGGTACCAGTCAACACGGCAGCGCTCTCAGTTGACAAGGACACTTAACTGCCTGGTTCGTCTGGTGTCCGAGAGCCTTTCTAACCCATCACAGGCTTCACTGCCACACTTGGCCATTAATTTGTCCTGTGAGCACTAGACACGTTATCAAGGCCTGCCGGTATAATTACGGACGCCACGCACACTAAACATGTGCTTTACATATGTGATCCTCTGTATCTCCAATGGGACTGTGCAACTTACAGAAAAGTGAGGACTGAGGGGACGTAAACAAACACAAGATTCTATGTTATTCACTAAAACCACCATAAAAGTTGCTTTTCAGCTAATTTATGGATGTCATTTTAACAAGGTAATCAGTAGTTTTACGTTTAATATGTTCAGATGTTTAAAGGAAGAATCACCTTCACCAGAGGTAAGAGTGATGCGTTTGGCTCTCGGCTATGAACCAAGACACTTCAGCACTGAGACAGAGGTTTCTGGAATGTAAAGAGGACCGAAGCTAACGAGCCTTGGGGGTGGGAGGAGGTTAACGATGGGGAAGTGCGATGCACAGGACTACGGCTCACCTTTTCACACCCAATAATACACTCACGGGACAGTATGAAGGAAAAAAAAGAAAGACAAATAAACCAAGACAAGCAAACAAAAGTAAATAAGAGTAAATTATGATACAGGAGGAAACGTGGCTTTTTTCAAACGGCAGAAATGTCAGAAGTATCTGGACAAACGTGTGACAAACACCATCAACCTTTTCTGTATCTAAGTGGCAAGAAAAACATCTTGAATTCAAAAACTTCCTTGCTTCAACCTCATTCAGCCTATATTTCTTAACTTCCTGAACAACAACAACAACCCATTCTAATACTAACATTTAAGGACATGCAACAAACTTGAACATGATGTAGTAAACAAGGTTTAATGTAGTAAAAATCTGTATTAATGCCATAAGCTGTGCAGAACTAGAAAAAAAATAGTACTAATTAATAATTTCATAATGAAACCCAACTCACCTGCTGTCTGTGTCGAGGCCAACAAAGTCTTTCTTCTCAAAGGGGACGCAGAGTAGGGGAATCTTGTCCCCTGATTTGTCTGTGGCCCTGTCGAGCCTCTTGGACTCCAGCACAATGAAAATAGACTCCACAAAATCCTCCACCCTCTTCTCCACGTCTTCACATTTGTCATAACTAGAGTAGAAGGCCACGTCTGTTCGGGCTTGCTCAGCAATCTCACCCTGCAGCCCGAACACAAGCAGGCGGGAGTCGTACAGCGTGGGGCCGAACACTTCCTTCTGACCGTGGAAGCGCTCGGAGGTCTGCGGCCACTCCTTGGCCGAGTTGCATGTCGTCACGGCAATGAGGCCCACCACCTTGCGATGGGTCTGGAAATCTCCCCACTCGTTGTTCTCCGGGGGGTAATGGTGTCGGTAACGGATGTAGAGCAGCCTCTGGGAGTCACGAATGCTAACCTGGTTGATGCTGGCTATGCGCTTGTAGATACGGAAGAACTCTTCTTCTGGCACAATGCCTACGGGCTGCACCACCACCAGGACAGTCTGGTGATCCTCTGCACATTGCATGTAGTCTGGGATACTCATCTCTCAGCTGGCCGCAACCTGGAGAACAGTAGAAAAAAAATGAACACACATGATCTGCCTGCTCTGAATATTATACAGAGCTCATCAATAATACATGAAAAGAGGTCCAAGGCTAATGGCGCCAAAATCCAAAATACCTCTACATAACGTTATATGCGGTGAGCGATACTATTTCAGCGGTCTCCCTGGTTTACTAGATCATTGCAACTGAGATTACATACACGGATGTTGCCTTCCTGAACAATACAAATAGGTACGATCTTAACACTTGATTAACCTGTACAAATATACCCAAAATCCAGTACGGCATCTGGTCTGTTGAAACTTGTACGTAGAGGAGTTCAATCTTTGTGCCAAAGGAATAATAAATATGGTCTTTACCTAACTAGATTAACGGGTGCTCGTTTCAGATTAAGGAATTATAGTATTTCCTACAGTTATATAAGAAGGTAAATAAATTGTGTAATGCTAGCTATAACATTAACAGCCCGTGATAACCAACAAACTGTCAAGGTATCAAACTAGCCAACATCGTTGCGTTTCAGGACAGAGCCCCAACATTAAATGTCAATATTTATTTGTAAATACATTTAATCGGATAAGTAACACCTCTACGTATAACATAATCATGTGGATTTCTTTATCACAATAATGCGGCGTTATTTTTGCCTCCATTCCCAAGGAAACATCATTTAAACACCTGTCATCTGAAAGCTGCCACTATATAGTGGAGTAGCTACAGAAATCGCCATTGCGATAAAAAATTATTCAGATCGCACATTTTAAAACACGGGAATGCCGTAGTGTAGACAACATTTACGACATAACACTGTGCCATACTCACGAGTCCCCTTGATATTTTTCACCTTACAAACAGCTTGCTATAATTGTTAACGAAACAAAATTCTTCCTTGAATGACAGCGACAACTTCCTGCATCATAATCTCTAAATATTCGTGGGTGAGTTGCATTTTTGAATACATTTTCAGACCAAGAGGAATTACATATTTTTAAGAATTGTAATATTAGAATTGTCCAATAAGTAAAAGTATTCTTTATGCGTTCTATTTAGAATGTATATAATTTATTTACCACATGAATGTGGGTAAACGTAAAAAGAAAGCACCCCCTTCATGGAAAAATTGAGCTCTCCCGCTCGGTTCATAGGGCTAACTTCATCAGTCTTCCGTACTGAGTTAGATCCATTGCAGCTGATGGAAAATCTGAATGAAAAATGGAATTACCCAATAACTTACACTGTTGCCAACTATCTGGGGAATGACATCTGAGGATCTCCTCATGAGGTTTCTCCTGTCACAGGAAAAGAAACGAGCGCAGCTATACAATTGAATAAGTGGAGTTATGTGGTTATTCCATGTGTGTAAGTGTTCTGAATGAAAATACTAGTTATATTGTTCAATGAAAATAGTTAAGCATCATCTGAGTATATTTTCGAGTCACTACACTCGAATTACCATTACACGTGAATTCCTTTGACGGTCACATTTTCGCGTTAGACAAATAACTACCGATTTATGTGTCCGTGTCATTATCATTTCTTAATTTCCGTAAAATATAAAACGTTCTTTACAGTTTGTATTATGCATCATTTTATAATATTTTCTTGTCCATAATTTGCATTGTCTAATTAAATCTTTACCAAACAATCAATGTATTAGGCGGCTAATGCAAAAAAGTTGGGGACTAAAATTGTTCAAGACGACCCCCCCAACACCAAATAGAAATCATTAAAGAGCCATCCGCTTCTTGCTTGTTGTTTATTAACATTTATATATGCAGTGACGCTGGTGTGCTCCTCTTTTGGGGATCCCTAGATTAAGAAAGGCTGAAACACAGACACAGAATAGTATTGGATGTTACGCACACTTAGAATCAGTCTAGAATTAGACATTGCTTTGTAAAATATGCAAGTGTTAAGTATAAAAGTGTTATTTCGCATTCATGTTAATGTATGTCAACTTTTTTAAAGAAACAAAGTCACGTGTCATGACATCAGCGGTTGTGAGCTCGGCGCGAAGGTGGAGGGCGGCGCTCGCGAGCTCAACAACGGGTTTTAAAATAGAGCGAACTTCCGCTCGAGCCCGTCGCCGCGCCGTCATTAGCTTAGCGCGCTTCTCCGGCAACATGTCGGCTAACAATGCGGGCGGGAAGGTTAACGTCAGCCATTCATTAAACAACAAGAATGTTTCTCTTCCCATGTCACGCGTGAAACTGATCATGAAAAGTTCTCCGGACGTTTCTAGCATTAACCAAGACGCGTTATTTGTTACCACCAAAGCGACGGTAAGGCCAAGTCCTTTCGATTCAGTACTGCACGTTTATAAATAGCAGCATTGCGCCGCTAGCAGGCATGCTTACTTTTGCTTCACATTTTTCTTTCCAGGAGCTATTTGTTCAATATCTAGCACAGTGTTCATTTAAAAATGGCTCTGGAAAGGAGAAAAACACGTTAGCGTACAGTGACCTGGCTAATGCCGCCGAACATTCGGAGATATTTCAGTTCCTCACAGGTAAGGCGACGAGTCAGGTAAACAAGCCCTGTTCACTTCATTAACCTGCTCTGTGGCCTGTACTGGCTTATCGGGGTAACTTGTCGGGTTTAAGGTAGTCTGGGCAAAATGTAAGCGAATGAATATGAAAACAATTTAAACTGTGGTACCTTAATTACATCTGACAAGTCACCCCGATAAGCCAGCAACCTCGCTTTGTAGTACAGGCCACTGGTCAGCAGCTGAAACCACACATAGATGCAGTGGATTTGGCATGTAGCACCTGAATGTGCTGCTGGGCAGTGATATTTTGTTGTACTTTGCAATATACAGTATTCCTGCACACACTCGGTAACTAGCTTGCTTACTAGCTAGCCGAACAGGGCATCTTATTTTGCAGTGTCTTTTGTAATAAAGCGATTACAGCATCACGGAAGCAAGTTTACGAAACGCTAGATTCCGGTTTGTGCATGTTTAATTTTAGATGCCATTATGCAGTCTGTAAGGCATATTATACTTTTTAGTCCATAGCGACCACATGGCGTCCTTCGCTAATATTTAAGTGAACTATTAATTCTCAGGTGTTGCGACTGGTCTTTTACAATTACAACTGCAGTGGGTGAAAATACCAACTGAATCGTGGTAATGTTTCAGAATAGTTGGTGTAATTAGCTCTGCTTATCAATTTCTTTGCAGAGATCTTGCCAAAAAAGATCTTGGCAAAGGACTACCTGAGGTCTTTGGAGGAGAGAGCTGAAGACGAAGACAGTGATTAATACAGGAAAGTGGATTGCATAGGGATCCTGGGCTTCATCTTCACCTTCTCTTGTTGCTTTTGTGGATGAACACATGAGCACATTTGTACTGATGTAGCTGGATATCCAAAATGGATTTTACCCTGTATGTATACACAACAATTTGAGAGGATGATTTGTTTGACAAGTAGTGTGACTGTCAAGCAGAATGCTATACAGGTGATTGGCTTAGCCATTTCACTGTTAACCACTGTAGTGTAGCAGGGAAATCAATTTTTGTGTGATAGAGGGATATAAATAATGTGAATGAAATTGTGTGTGTTAACCTGTCTTCCAGAAAGCAAATAATCAACCGATACCCTATTAATACTCTAGTTGCCAAAGAGTAGCTTTCATTAACCTTTAGGTGATAACCATGTCTAAGTGTTCTTGCCTGTAAAAAATTTTGAATGTTCTGTCATTGGATTTCTTAAGGCAAAAATGCACCTTTTTAAGGTCACTTTTGTACTGGAATGTGTTAGACTTTAAAATAGGACAGATTTATGGGTTTATATACCCAGGACAATTTGTGAGTTGTCACATACTCAGGAACAAAAAAATGTAGCCTTGTGAGATAACCTTTAATTGACTAAAAGCACAAATGTAGACGAGCATTACCACTGTATGTTTAGAGAGCATGGGATGCTCAAATCTGGGGAAGAGCTTTAATCCATCTGATCTTATGTACTACCTCAAGTCACCTGTGCCCAGTACAGATGGACAACCATCAGTTGAGTCATGTGAATTGACACTGGTTTAATTATCACCGTTCTCCAGGTGGCTTCGCAGAAATTAATAATTAATGGTTATAGTAAACGCTTGGATTAGTGCTCTGCATGGGGGTTAAAGGACCAGTGCATTAAAGAGGGGTTCCCAAATCCTTTTCAGCATATACATACAGCTGTTATTTGTACTTAAAGATGTGAATCATTGTTTAATATAGCTTTCTGTGCTTTGCCTGTGCAGTTAATGTAGATCCAGGAGAAATTAGTGTAACCCATGAGTATGATTGGTTTTACTTAATTTACACAGAGTGATTGGCAGTCCCACACATGCAGGATTTCAAAGTCTAATCACAGCTATTGCTGCTTTAATGGGAGCTGTTAATCCCACATATAATGTCTTTTGTGAACAGGGCTGGGAACCCCTTGGTTTGAAGTGTCATCTTGTGAGTATGTATTTCTATGTACCAGGGATGGGAAGATCAGTCTTTAGGGGCAGGATAAGCTGTTTATTTAATCCCAGCACCCTGACATTCGGACCACTAAAACAGTGCCATATGCAGTTGTCTGTATCTGCTGGTGTTTGGTAACATGGTTCTGTATTCTACCTTTTCCCCAAACGAGCTTGATGGGCTGAATGGCCCCCTCTCGTTTGCAAATTTATGTTCTTTAAGAGCAAAAATTTTGTCTACATCTGGAAACTCTGAAATCTGTTAAACTCAGTAGCTAAGCATTATGTATAAAATATTATACATCTTATGTCTTCCACTTCACTATGGGTAAACATTCCATGTAACTAAAATCTGGAGAAATTAATTGTACACTTAGGTTTGTTTTCCTTCTGTCTAATTCAGATTCCACTGAGCAGTACGCTTCAAAATTCAAAGGGAGACATGACATTTGTCCTTTTCAAAATGTAAGTTTTCACTATGTAAAATGTAAACAAAAACTGGAATAACAAGATGGCAAAACAATAATTGTATTAATAGCATAAGAAATGTTAGATACAACTGGAAAACAGTAAAGCAAAATAAGTACAAACCTATAAAACCATCCTAATAATGTCATTTTAAATCCCCCATGCATCCCACAGATCAGTTGACAGCCTGATGTCATAAAACAGTGACCAGCTTTTAAACAAAGGGCTAAAGAATATTTTGAAATTGAATTTCTTGCATGCTTAAAACTCCAAGATTTTATGCATGACTTGGTGTTTGAGCGATTAACCTACAGAATTTGTGAACTGCTCATCTCAAGAAGCTGTATTGTTCCTAGATGTAGTCATTCGTGCAGCCATTCTTATTACAATGTGTTTTAAAACCAGATTTGACAACTTTGTAATAAAATACTAGGTGTAATTTGGTGCATAATTTGTACTGTCTTTTTAAGGCCAGTCATTGTTTCTGATAGACTGTCACAGAAAACGTAATTCAAGTGTCCAAAAATAGTGTGGGGGCCGGACATTAAGAGAGCAGTTACCAGGCAGCCCCCACGACCCTGCATGCAGAACAAATGGGTACAGAAACTAGATGGGATGGATGTTACTATGTAGATTGCAGTTTCCCTGCCATCATGTTCAGAAGCCTCAAAGCCAAATATGCAATTGCTCAAGGAAGCTCAAGGCACAAAAATATTTTATGAGTGGTACAGTAGAAGGTTGTGCTGTGAAAATAGTGCCTCTACAGGCCAAAGGCAAACGTACAGATTGATAACATGCTTGTTTTTGTGGGGCAGGGATATAAGCTAGGCTGCCATGTGCTGTGCATGCATTGTACACAATTGAGCATAACATCTACCTAGTAGCAGTGTGTAGTCACTGTGCCAGTAACTTTGCAAGTCGAAGCTGCAGTGTGTTCAGCGATCTTTCCAGGTGATTCACTCGTTTCTCCAGAAGGTCTGTCAGATGCTGTCTGCTATGGATGGAATCCTTTGTTGTGCCAAGTTGCTCCTTTAAACTTTAAAGACCGAAAAAATACATTGTCAGTACTTGTCTCTGCTAAAATTTAGTCTGTGACCCCACCATAATGTATAATCACTCAACTGTCGAGTTTTTTTTCCCCCAAAATGAGAAGGCTTATAAAATTAGAATAATGTTTAGTGCATGTTTAAATTACACTCAGTTCAACAGCAAAAAAGAAGCATTAGGGTACATTCCTAAAATTACATGATTTTTTTTTTTTGTTTCCATTTCATACTGGACTCCTCCACCCAGTACTCACGTCCAAACTTGTGGTGCTATGTGACATCATCGCTTAGGAATCCAGTGTGGTTCATTATGCATAATAATCCTGACAAAAGTAGCCTTGCCTTCTGCAGGCCAGCTGTTAAGCCACGACGCGTCACACGGTACGCGTCTGTGCCGTCTGTTACTGCATTAACTCCTTCGTTACAGGCATGGCGGTGGCTATCACGATGCTCACCTCGAGAAGGTCCAGAGCTCTGTGCCGTCCCGCCTTTTTTCTTCTAGAGAGAGAAAAACATTTTGCATGGTACCAGCCGTCTGTTCGAAGCTGAGCTGGTCTGCCCGGAAGCCCTGCAGGTCCTCCCTAGCCTGCTGGTTGTAGGAGACACCTCCCTCGGCTACCCCGCTAGCTTCGGCTACGGCCCGGAGGGCAGCCCGGTTCTGGAGAGCGAGGAGGCGTGATTCCTCGAACTCCTCCGGACCCACAATATTATCCCAGCAGATGGGGGATGATGGCGGCAGCCAGAAGCGCTGGGAGCAGTTGGCCGGCCTGCCTGCAGTCTCGGTGACGAAGGGGCTGTCGGCCGGAAAGCTGTGGAGAAGCTCCTGCAGGCCAGAGCCCCAGTCCCAGTCTCTGTCAGTCCCCAGCTCCAGCTCGATGTCCACTGCAACTGCCAGACACAACACAGGCAGCAGGAGGCAGCTGTGCAGCCACGTACACCCCATTCTGTCCTGAAACAATGACATTAAATCATTGAAGCAGTCAACCATTTTTATGTCTACTTTTAAATCATAGATCATTTTCTCCATATTAGTTCCATCTGCCTGTGCTGGTGAGGATAATAGGTGCCCTGGAGCCTTTCCCAGGCAGTATAAGACTAAAGGAACTGGTACACCCCAGATGGGACTCCAGTCCATAACAGGGCTCACAATCATACTCTACAGGCAAAATGGCATTTAGCCTTACTGTGTGCCTTTGTACTGTGGAAAGAAACAGGAGTCGTGCAGAAAACGCACACTACATATGGAAAACGTATTTGACTCCACACAGCTAAGCTGGGATCTGAACCCCCGAAGATAAGGCATCTTTTTTTACCAGATTTATAGAAAAACTTTTTAACATCGTTGTACAATTTTCCACCGTTGTTAGCTGACGGAAGAACTGTGCCAGTGAACATGAAGCACAAGAATCGTTTGTTCATTTAATAAAGTATGCAATACTTCGGGAAAGATGAAGCAATTTTCGGTTCTTTGACTTTTCCAAAGCTTCATAGAACTGACTCCGTAGCCAAAAAATTAAATCAAAAGTATTCTGTAGCCGACTTCTGTCTACTGGACACAACACAGCCGTTTTGTAGATCAGATAGCTTTAATAAAATATGTCTACTGTATGTGTTTGTAAATTAAACAAACAGTCGGCAAAAATTAAAGCATCGTAACCTAACATCGACAATAAGGTGCT
Source organism: Stomatorhinus ivindoensis (assembly GCA_019775895.2). Classification (NCBI taxonomy): domain Eukaryota; kingdom Metazoa; phylum Chordata; class Actinopteri; order Osteoglossiformes; family Mormyridae; genus Stomatorhinus; species Stomatorhinus ivindoensis. The sequence continues at coordinate 19,247,368 of JABFEB020000045.1, read as the reverse complement.
TGGGGTGCCCTCATTAAAGTATCCGTTGCGTAATATCAATACTTTGGCAAAATGCACGCAGAGACCGATAAGGAGAGAAGCTTACCTTAGGCAGCGTTCGGCACCGAGAGAAGCGGCTGCGCTGAGTCACATGCGCCGATGAGACACTGGAAACTCTGACTCGCTATCTGATGCCTTCGGCTACGGGAAACTGTCAGCTCAGGTCCATCGCCAACATGCAATGCAATGAGCGCTGACTAAAAATTCATGACAAAAAAGGCGAAGCTTTTCTTTTTGTTAAAACTGAAAAAAAAAGTTAAATGAAGCATCAATCGACCTCTTTTCACTCTATATACTACAAAATTGAAGGTAGCTGTTGGCAAGCAATCAAAGTTCTTCGCTTAATAGCGATTCAGTTGTAGACAACACGCAAACATGGCTGCGTTTGCCATAGTGTTTTTTTCTTCTTAAGTAAACGTACAAATAGTTATATGCATGTACGAGTAAAGTTTTTAGTCTTCGTATTTACTCAGTTTTATTTGAGGTCTGTGAACAACGAGCGTATCTTCGGAATACAACGAAAACATCGGAGTTTCTTATAATTGCTAACTGCTGGTGGATTTTTTAATTACCAACTTTATATCGACTGCAAAATAACATTTTTCGCAAACACTCCACGCAACAAACCTCCACTGCTTTTAACGGTAAGTTTGGCTCACATTTAACGTAACAGAGCAAAACGCAGGTTATGTAAGCGTTCACACCCATAACTATTTTATGGAAGCACATTTGTCAGCAATTTCGGCCACCTTTTAGGTAACAAACCTTACCCTCACAGCGGCTGTGTGTTGTGTCGTTACCCACGTTCCGTTCCAGGTTTGGTGCAGCCCTCCGTTGGTGACATTGCAAGGGTATTTCATTAACGGAGCCACTGCTTTATAGCACTGGCTTCTTGCTTTTTGTCTTGAAATATTCTTGCTCCAGTTAAAATTCCGCCAATCCCATAATCTGTATCCATGTATGCGTTTGAAGCAGGCTGTTGTATAATTGCAAGTCATGTGACTGTAAGCTTAGGTACCTGCTAAGTCCTACACAGGTAGCAAAATCAGTACACAACAAATCAAACAAATGTGTTTTCTGTAGAAGGTAGAATGAATATTTTGGAGTTCCAACTACAGTAGACAAATTCACTTAACCATTAAAATGTGTACCCCTAGAAGTTCAAAAACCTGAATTTCTTCACATTAAAGTGCAATATACATCATAACCACCAATGCAAGAAAACTTACCACATACGGATAGGTTTTAAATTTTATTAATGCAATATACAGTCAAGCCCAAAGTGTGAACTACATTATAAATTTCATAAAGTGATACATTTTCACATTATGTCCTAACAGGTTTTACAGCATATCTGAGTTGTATTTATTGTTAAAAGGAAAAAAAAAATAAAATCAATACTTACTTTCACTTTACAACAACAATGAGCTTAGCAGTGAATTTAGAAACACAACAAAAGACTTCACCATAACAGGAATGGCCATTTTGGCATGTGGCAGAGAGGAAAATAATGGATCAAATGTAAAAAGGTGGCTTATGTTCACACAACTGCAGTTTGCCCTGCTTTTAAAAACTTTGGTCACTTTGATCTCCCATGACACACAAGAGGTTTCTCCTTTGAAACAATTTCAATAAGCAGAAAAAAAGGTAAAGATTTGGTGTTTGAAAGACTAATTCAAGGCTAATCTTTAAAAGGTACCTTTTCTATGGTAAAAGTACCTCAATTCCGAATGGCGAGCGATTATTCATAAACCAGCATGTGTCCAGAATGGAAACTGATATTCCTGTTATATTCTAGCCCCAAGCCACAACAGTTAAAGGGAGGTAGACGTGACTAAAGCACATGGCATGACTCCACTTGGTATCTGTAGTGCACAATAAAACTCAAGCCCATCTGCTTTCTGTGGGTTATACGGGAGAATCTCTTTCAGGCCAATCTGTCAAATTGTTTCCCAGAAATCCAAGGTTACTTAAGAAACAAGTCAGGGACAAAGAGAGGACCTACAGTTAAAGCCCTTTAATGTTGATACCTGAGTCAACAGTCACATTGACAGGATAGTCTAAATTTTGTACAAAGGACAATAAGTGTCACTATGAATATCTTTAATATTTAAGGTGCATGTGCCTTTATGGCGAACAGAGTTTGCAGGCAGCTCTACATCTACCTGACACCAAAGAGCCAGAGTATGAGCCAAAGCCTATCTATAAAAGCATTTTGAATAGTATACCGGTGGCGTGCGTTTACTAATAAGCAACATGCTTCCAAAAAGGCAAACTTACAGTCTTGTGTGAACATCAAACCTGGCAATACATGGGGAGGGTGGGGGGGGAATAAATTTTTAAAAATGCAGCATACATCAGGCTTATGAGGTACTTCATTTAAAGTCTCTAGAAAATGTCTCCAAAGTCATAGTATTCCTTATATCTCCTTTATTAGCATAAAATACCTCGTCTTTACTTGCCCGGCTTATTGGGCAATTTTGTAACTGCGCTGAAAGTGCAAAACACAAATACTGATCATTCAATGCAGCATATTAAGAAGGTTGCATGATAATCAATATACATATTCTTGAATGTGGTGCTGCAAGTCATAGTAGAATAGCCATTAAAATGACTGGAAGAGTGGTAAAGGCACACATAACACAAGGGATGTTTCCAGCTAAAATAAGATGGATGACATACTTGTTCTCAATTCCCACACAAACTTAGTACATTTTCATTAAGTAATCAAAGTCTCTTGAGTTACTGAAATATACCACCCATAAGTCATAAAACACCAAATCTTTGTTCCCTTTATAAAATGTAGTAAATAACTACATTAAAAAAATCTGACTTGCATTTCTTACTCATTTTCTGTTTAAAGAACATGCAAAAATGATTTAGGCTGGAGGTAAATGTAGCCTGTTTCACTGCAACAAGGGAGAACCCAGCATGTTCAGTAACCCATAACAACTGAGATCAACAGACTTAATGTCTGTTCTTACAGGAAAGCATGTCACTGTTTTTCCAATAGGTGCTTATATATGGTAATCACTCCAACTGCTCCTCTGCACGGTATCACAAACTAGGCAGATCCAAAGTTGATATGTTGATAATGACCCTTTGGCAGCTTACAATCCACAATGGCGATCAAAATTTACAGCTCTAGGAATCTAGAACCTAAGAATGCCCCCACTAATATCAGCAGTCACCAGTGTTGCTAAGCGAGTTTTGCGTAGGGGAAACATCAGAACTGTGCAAATGTTGAAATCAGAATTCTTGACCATTATTGCTCAGTGTCAGCTCCTGGATTTCTGTACAGCAATTAAAATTGAAAAAAATATCTGCATCTGAATATCCTCTCCCCACAGAAAAGCTTATATTGCAGTATACAGCTCTGGAAAAAATATGAGTTCACTATTAAAAAAAAAAAATCTGCCTTTACAAATCCTGGTTTAACCCTGGTTCTGCTGGCAGAAGGCTACAATGCAAGGCAGGCTGCTTCCAGGCTAAAACTTTCTAAGACAACAGCACACAAGAACAAGGTGAATATGAAACACTGGCAATAACCAAAAATCAGCCACATAGAGGGCAGAAGCGACTTTCTAATGCCAAAGATGACAGTCACCTTATCCGGCTGTGCCTCAAAATCGGAGGATCACCACCTCAAGTGACCTTCAAAAACAATGGAAAACAAATGGTGTGAAGTGCACTGCGAGGACAGTTCATATCAGGCTCCTAGAAGCAGGACTGCAGACCCATAAAGCAGGGAAGAAGCCCTTCATCAATGGGAAGAGCCAGGCTGAAGTTTAAAAAAAAAAAAATGTATATTTTATATAGGTGCATACGCATAGATTGAAAAATGAGTGAAACTGAAAATTTAGTTGTGGTCTCAATTTTTTCCCAGAGCTATATTTGAATTCTGTTGTCACAAACAGTGTAAATGCATTTATTACATTTTAAAAAGGGACGACATGCATACAAATAATGTACAATGCAAGATGTAATATTTTACACCTGATTTCCAATTACAAAATTGGTCCCCCAAACTTGTTACATAAAACATCCCTCAAGTTAGTCCATAATTACAAATTGTTTAGAAAAGAAAAAAATACACAGTATTGGCTGCTGTTTGGTCACTATTGATTTTTTTTTTTCAATCATAAATTAGGGATTACAATTCTAGCACCCGACTTCATTCTGAGGTAGATCCAAGTTGGTATAAAAAGCCAGGTTATTCTGAAGCTCTTAATGCCTCAAACAAAAGGGAAAAGGTAGGAAATACCTGTTTCAGTCTTGCATGCTTTTGTTATGCACTTAAGTTAATATGGCATCAGTTGCTTATTGTACTATCCTATGGTAATTCCATAGTTTTGTCAGCCTTCGGTATACCATCCAACAAATAAGCAGAAGAGAGGTTAAACAATGGGTCAGTCCTGGCAAAACAACTGCTGGCTAGCATTCCGAAGAAAAATATCACAAATATTATTCACCAACAACTCCCTCTTGAGTTTACAAGACCTGCGCTTTTATACAACTATCTTTTGTGAGCAAACGACCCACATTTCAGAGAATGTCTCAGCCACCAAATCTAACAAAAACTTTGTTCCAAACATGCATCGTGATTACCAAGAAGAGAGTTACACAGCTATTGTACTTATGTTGTAGGACATTAGGTAGTATTGCAGTTTTTGGAAAACTAAGCACCTCAGACTCCTTCTGATGTCAGACTTATGGTGCCTAACCTCTGTTCAGTGCACTTGTGAAACGTGACACGTCGCAGAAAACGGTTCAACCTATGCAAAGGTTTTTGATCAAATGAATACTCACACTGATATTTTTTCTCCTCAAAAGGAAAGTCGTAGCTTCTTACAGCTTGAAAACAAATCCTAAATATTATTTAATAGTTAACCAGCTCAATTCAATGGAACCAGGAATGAAGGTGGCAAGTGTTTAACGTCGCTTTGCCTAAAAAAAAAAAAAAGCAAAGTGTGTTCTCCAAGGATAACAGCTCATCTCTTCCTGTGCAGGTATGCATGCAGACTGTCCCACGTTCATAAGAAGTCCGGCTTCATTAATACATTCGTTCTGCTTGTTAAATCTTAGGGTTACAGAGAAAACAAAAGTACCACAAGGGGATCTGTGCAGATTGTTTTGTTTACCATGTCTAGGGGAAAACTGGTCTCAAGACTCTGGGGTCTTCAGACACTGCACTTCAAAAGTCCTTGTTTTATCTGTATGATAAAAATTTATTACCAAAATAAGAATACATCAGCAGTATTTAATAGTGCAAATGTGAAAATATGCATATCGTGTTATTTTTAAAACACTGCTGCCAAAAATCTGGATTGAGCCTGACTCTACCGTTGTCAAAAAATAGTGTACATATCGAATTTGTTTGTACTAGCCGCCAGTTGCATCAATGGTATTTTTAACTTCTCACACAGGACTAACAGGCAGAGGAAACCACCCATATTCCTGTGGGGGACTGTTCCCCAGAGACATGGCTGTCAAGCCAGGCCTTGACATTATCCTCTGCTTAACAGAAATGGGCTGCTGTATAATCTGTAAAATCACGACAAAAAAAATAAAGGTCTATAATAAGGAAATGCTGATAAGGTAACACACTACATATCATACTATACAATTCATGGATTTATACAGGCAAACAGCTCCACTGTAGATGACTGGATTAGAAACCTTCTTAATAAGTAGACACCACTGAGGAAACGTGAAGTTGTTTTTAGTCTGCCTGGGAATTATATTGATATTACACAGCCACCAGTCTGCAGTCAACGTTAGGACTCAAAATGTAGTTAAAAACTGCTTCAAAGATTCCCCATTGGCAGTGACTCTCCAAACAAGAAAATGCACAGGCAACAGACCAAAAAAGAAACATGCTTCTATGAGAACCCTGCACAAAAATTGCAGAATGTTGTAAAGACCCATGAGAAGCGTAACCGACAGTATTGGCTGCTTTCAGCACCAATGTTGGCTCTTAAAGGTAGCCTATGTTGGCCATGTTTGTCTATGATATGTCTTGCGTTTTAGTGCGTACAGTGCACCTATGTGCTGTGCAGCAAATTTCTGCTGATGGACACTGAAAACCCCACAACAAGCTTGGATGTCACCGAGAAAACTACCCTCATGATATAGGTAAAACCCTCATTCTTAAAACCTTCATTCCAGAGGTAGCCTTTACCAATTACATGATCATTCAAAGATACGCACATGCACGCACACACACAGATACATGGAGACAAAAAAGCATGCACACACCACTGCATAGCTTTTTCTTGAAGAACCCACACCAGGCCAAAGCATGACCAAAGATGGGAGTTAAGCAAGAAATTTTGGGGGATGGGAAATTGGGATATGGCGCAACAATCCCCTGCAGGAAAAATAGCGGAGGATGCCTCCACCCACAGATGCCTGCTAACCAAGTCTCCTGGCACCTAGACAGAGGCAAACACACATGCTGCACTGACCCTGCATCTCAAGAGAAGCACAATTCAGATGTTAAACACTGATCTCACAAATCACATCCTACCTCTCCTCCACCAGCTCGACTTCAGACCCAAAATATTCTCCTTGTATTCCTAATTTTGTCAGGGGCGTAAAGCTATCATTCTTGAAAACAACTGTGCTTCTGCTGAAAGACCCAATTTAACTAAACAATACCATTGGATAAGCTATTTCACCATCATCATCTGGTAACATAATTGCTTTGATTATTAAAAATATGCAACCTCTCTACACACAAAGTAATTCTAAAAGACCCTTTTAGCCACTTTTAACGGGGTGCTGATTTGTCAGGCTTCTCTTATGGGACTCTTTAGTACTGTAAAAGGTGCATCAATTTTCAAGAAATGAAAAACAAACACCACTACCCATCAAACAATCTGATGGCAAATCTATTAAGTACACAACTGAAGGTGTGCTGCAGGAGGCTGGCAAGCCACGATCCCTCAGACACTGCGGACGATGGCCTCCAATTCTAGCCCTAAATTTGGCCTGCATCAAGCGGTAGTGTGCGTGCATGTCTGTGCAACCTCAAAATGACAGAAACTAGCTCAGGAAAACACTAGACAACAAGTTAGATACAAGCTATCATCCACAGGTTTTGCACGCGTCCCCCATTTCAGTCAACATTCACACACTCATATCTACATCTCTGATTCCTTTCAGTGCAGTATCCGACAGATTGCTGATACCAAAGGTACATTATCTTCATTGGGTCTACCAGGTGTACCAAGCATGAGTAAACGGTCACTAACTGGCCCCTGTGTGACCTGAATGCTGAAAGTCAGGAGGGCAGGAGATGGAGCCTGGCGAATTCTTCACTAACGATTTACCCCTTTCCTCAGCTGAGAAACGACAACTGGCAAGAGAGACCCACAACTACAGAGGACAGACAATGCAAGCCCTAATAAAAAAAAAAAAGCGAGTTAGAACAGCCAAACTTAGCGATAGTGTGTTACAAATAAGTACTGCTGATAAGCTGCGGCCATCAGTATGTTCACGGGGCAGAACACCAGCATCCGGAGACAAACTCGATTGAGCACTATGCAATATCTACACGGTTCATTTATTATAGTGCAAATCACACAATTCAGTTCATGATTTCTATATAAACTGTACAGATCTAATAATCTAAGGTGCAGGAGTAAGTTAAAAACAACACTAGCAAATAGTAAAATATCTTATAAAAAAAAAAGTACACTGTCAGCTAAGTTTTATTTTTGCAACTGCTAATCACAAGCACCAACAAATCTCTTCACAAATTAGAAAAATAATCACTTCCAGACTAGTGTGGACAAAAAATTAAATGCATGAAAAAATCTAAAGAAAAATAGTGAGGTTTTAACAATTGTTTAGAAAGCAACCCCCTAACATCATCAAACCAATCTAGTGTTCACACTGAAATAGGAACGGCCCATTCCACCAGACATGTAAACACCATACATGCATTCACATGGGTTTGCAAGTTTCCAGGTTTCTTTTTGGGTACACATGTTTAAAACTAGGAAAAATAAAAAAACTCATTGGTTTTACAGCCTCACAGGAAGATACAGCTAGATACCAGAATGTACATTTTAAAAAGGCATGATCTGTTTTGAACTTTAAAAGCAAATATTACTGTATATTACTGTCCAGGGGTACTGGTTTTTCCACTTGAATTTAGGAGAGAACAACAGCCTACGAGTTAAAAATATTTACTGCATGCAACGTTCTGAACCAAAACATCTACAAAAATCAGCAGTCCCCACTTAAAATCTGATCACTTTCCGTATCTGCATGACCTTTGGGTCCCAACCCTGCTCTCAGTGAGTCTGCTCTTTGCTGATCTATCAAGCCCAAATAACACTGGGAGCCAGCTTAGAGATTACGATTTTGTGCTTTCTGCTCCAAGTGGGTTTTCCATGCTGGTGAGGAATGGTTTGGACCAGCCCAGAACGCTGGCAGGAATAACACGACACAGCCAGCATACTCAGGAGACCATGTTTAATTTCACCCTTCTCTATACATGATGTAATTATGCATAAATGACCTGGCTGTAAATGTTACCATTACATCTGAACAGGTAACAAGAGGTAGTGCAAAGCCACTTTCACACAATTACACTGCCACGAACAAGCCTTTCCAGAATTGACGTTTCTGCCCCTAGTCTTGGACCACTCAAAGCACATCTACATAAAACGCTCGGCAGACTGGAGAAAAGAAATAAATTACTAAAAAAAAAAAGATTGTGAAATCAAGTACTTATTTTCAGAAATGCCCCAGACATAGAGCAAGCTATTTCAGGTTATGCAGATTAATAGTAAAACATTACTAACAAAAGACTTAAAGACTTTTATACTTTGCTATCACTCTGTCTATCATGTCCTTCAAATGCATATGAATTCTGAGGTCTTCTGGTATCAGTACAGTTAAGGGCCAAAAAAGCTCAACAACTACACATCCTCACCACGCCAAAAGTAGCACCTACGTTTCAATCAGCCAGATGTGACTCTCTATTGACCTCAAGTATCTCAAGTCAAACATTCAGCCACACCATTCGCGAAAACGTGTGAAAAGATGCACATTTTACGCTAAGCATTCAGAAATTATTCAATGAACGTCAAGCTGATAAGAATGATGCTGGGATTGCGTTAAGCATAGGAAATAAACTGGGAAATGAAATGAACATATGGTATGCATAGCACTAAAAGTAAAAATCTACAGTACAAATCATCTAAACAAACAGCTACAAGTCCATCTTATAAGATGCTAGATCACTCTGCTTTAAAATGATGCATAGTTAGAAAAAGCATTAATACCATAAAATTCATCAAGTGAGCCATCAGAACCCCCAGGCTTGCAAATGGATAATAGTGCATGGAGATGAGGGGGCGGGTCGCATTTACAGTAACGTTTCAAAAATGTACACTTTAGTAAAAGCTGAATATGCAAAAGATTGTTTCTGCGATTATGATTCCCGATTTTCAATGGTTTATCATGGTCAATTATTAAGTTGATAAAAGTTCCGTACTCCTTCCATGTGCTAGAAATCCATGCTGGACTGAGTTCGGGTAACTAGATCATGTGATGATACCCTTCAAAATGCATGACCAAACCTTCCATGTCAAACCCTATCCTGGGACAGGAGTTCTGCAGTTATATCAAGAAAACATAACTTACATGTTCCCGCTGTTATTTTTTTGCGAGCATTTCTTAAGGTAACTAAGACTGCTGCGAAATTTGGCATCACAGTAATAATGCAGTAATATTAAAGGAAAAACGTACAGCCACTACCCACAAAAACTCCGACCTTCTTTGACATGATGCTGTTATAGGGACTTTTAGCAAGGCTCAAATTATAGCTTCCTCTTCTTTTAAAGTGCCAGAGATCTACATCTTAATTGCACCTGTGACAATGACACTAAATGAAGTCTTTAAAAGGCAGTATTTTAAAATTAACCTAAAAATATCCAGGCAGTGCATGCGTCTCTTTTAGTATCCCCAAAGCTCAATTTTGCCTCCACAATAGACACCTACCCTGCATTGCAGCTCTGGTCATAAGACGCTAACAAGGTTTCTGTGATGGGAGCCAGTCCCACTTTTCAAATGACAGCCCGCGGGGCTCCCTCAGACATTAATGAATGGGCCAGCGGCTTTCACGATGCACAGTCCAGGTGAAACTCACAGAGCACTACAGAGAGAGCATGTTAAGTACTCCTGTGCCCAAAACGTACCCTTCAACAGCCAGGCCCCATCCCAAGGCTTGGCTCATAAACAGTCCTGATGTGTGAAGTTAGGAGTACAGAAAGAGCTCACTTCAAACAAGCCCTGTTCCCTCACCTTCTATGCCCCCCCCCCCCCCAAATATACAATCCATATGAAAAATGCAGTGAGTCAGAAGAGACTCTAATAAATTTGCATCAACCCCTACAGACCCCACCTTTACTTTGACATAAAAATGAATTACAGCTATGTTAGGAGACTATGTAAGCAAACTTTCTAAAAATTTACATGTATATACACATCTGAACACATAGAAAAGAACTGGCTGATTTACACAAATTTTCAGTTTTACACTTAGGAGTAGACTAACTTTGTCGTACATTTGGGACAGAGTAAAAAGTTTGTCAAGGTGCATTGTGGGATACTTCACGAACACCAATGGAGACCACACCACAGGCAAGAACGCACCTACGGATCCACACTGTAGGCCCATTTCAGCTGTGAGCTCGACCTCGCCTGGAACGTCAGTGCCCCCTTCTTCCGGTCAGGCAAAGTACATGGTTCGCAGGGTGTCCTGGTGGATCTGCACCGCTTTGGCCAGGGCCTGCTGGTCCCGCCCATTGCTTTGCCCTGAGGTGTGGCTACCTTCAGCACTGTGACACACAGGACAGTTACAACAGGAAGTAGCTTCATTTGGTTCAATACTTTAATCTTAGAAATAACATCACATACACCTTGAATAAGTAACCTGGAAAAACATTTACATACCAAAATTACAAGAAAACATCACCCAGGTGAGTATAAGATGTATTTGTCTGATCAGCAAATATTTGCATTCTATACTTTCATTCTCTAAAATCTCTACATGTAAACACCAATAAAGCAATTTTATTTGTCATAGTTAGCAGGTATAAAACTGCTGTTTTGCAAGCTGGAAAATAAGACAGGAAACTATATACAGTTCTCTCACTGAGACTTATTCTGTTGAATATGCCACAAATCTCCTTTTGATGACAACCCCTTGACTAGAAACTGCGGCGTTCAAAGCGGCTCTTTGAGAGCGGGTACCTGTCATGCTCCTTGTCCACCAGGTGATAGCGGGCCCGGAATGCCACCAGGTGGGCATAGTATGCCGGTGCAGGGATGGACACGGAGCGTGTGCAGCGCACGTAGGTGTGGCACAGCTGGTACGTGAGGACCTGGAGCTCGTCCGAGGTGAAATGGTTGTCATCCCACAGCACATGGTAATGGGAGGGTCGGCTGGTTCCCTACAAATTCGACAACCGTTTCAACAACAGTAGTTTGCGATGCTGGGAAGCTGCAAGTGTCATTTTTGTAGCCAAACGCACCTGAATGCCTGCGTGGCTGCACAAGTAGAAATCGAATTCGGAAGGATGGGTGATTTTGGTGTCCACAGTGGTGCCCGCGGGAATATTCCCACTTTTACCCACCTTCAAAATATAAAGTGCGTTTATGTGCGTGAACCATCAAGCAGGCACACTTTCCACCATAGCGACACACTGTTAAAATGTTAAATGTTAAAATCGGCCTGAATGCCGAGCTCACCCTCTCGTTCCGGTCCATACAGAAGAGCCGGGTATGGTGGCGCTTTTGCACGACCACAAAGGTGATGCCCGGCTGGTAGTCCTTCTCCAGTTTGATGCAAGCCTCACGGATAGCCAGCAGCTCGTGCTGCAGCACCTGGGCCGGGACACATGTTGATGTGAAGCCAGCCCATTGGTTAGGGGAGCCGCTGGGCAAATACACACAGAGGACCGGGTCTTGCCTGGTTGAACTGGCCTTCGGAGATCCCGTCGCGGTAGTAGATAATCCGTGTGGGTTTGAAGCGCGTGGACTTGTAGAACTGGATGAGAAGCTCCCTCACCATGGCGGCCAAGTCCTGGATGATGTCCTGCCGGTGCTGCTGGACACGTACGGTGGCGCAGTAGCGGCTGGGGTGGGCGTCCATGCTGCCGACCACCTGGGGTGGGCAGAGAGAAGCGCTCTGTAAAAATAAGGTGCAGACAATCCCAGTGGACAGGACCATCACCCACTCCTGGTCAATAACTAAACAAGGCAGCGGCTGACAGAACAGGCATCTGACGCACCGCTGCAATGGAGGGTTTCTTGCCATCACCTGCTGGTGGGTGGGTCACATCTGCACCCAAAAAAATCACAGGCTGTTGGAACACCAAAGGCCTGGGGAAGGAGGGTATAAAAACATGTTAACATCAAGCTGCTAACAGGGAAGGTGGAAAACAAAAGACGGTGATTTTCAGACAGACATTACAGGTGGTGGGAGCAGGGAGAAGGTACCTCACCTGCCCTGGGGCAAAAGGATGTTGTTGACTCCACCTAGTTTAACGTTGATCTTTAGGCAGAGGTTGGACAGGGTCTGTGGCGTGGTCTTCTGCACATTCTTCACCTGGACACACTGCGTGGCCATGCCCAGCACGGTATCCCCCACGCGCTTCACCTCAGCTGCCATTTTCCAGGAAACACCAGTCAGACCCCTCACCAAGGAAAGACACCCAGTGCAACCACGCTGAAACCATGACTTCAGGACATAGAGCCAGGAAGTAGAGCTGACCCTGAAACAGCTGAGCCAGTTCTACTTCCCAAACGGCTAAATTAAGCTGTTATTGGACATCAAGTGAGTTAACATCCCAGAATGACACTGTATGATGTTAAATACAGTAATAAGATGGTGAAAAGGAGATCAGATAGTGCAGGTAAGGTAATCTGGAGCGATGCATTCTGGGAATACCGATGTGACAAATTTTCAGAAATGATTACTGACAGTTGAATTTCTGTCTGTGACAAGTAAACAAATCATGAAATAGCAATTGGCAGAGACGGCAGAGGGTTAAATGTCATTTCTGTGGCTTTTCAGACTTCTGCACACCTTAGAGCTCAGAGGGGCACAGGCAAAGCTGGAAGAGTCACTGGTAGGATAATAATCAATATGGTGACAAAAGCAGTGTTTACTCACCACACACCACACACACACACGGCTGTAAGGAAGACCAGCAGACTGTCACTCACCGTAGACAGGTGTCTTCCCTGGGAGGATGACCACCACCAGCTGCAAGCCTTGGTAGGTGTACTTCAGGTGCTTGAACATAGGCTCGACGCTGTCTGCACCCTGGGCGTACTTGCAGAAGCAGGGCTGGCCCTGGATGGGCATTCCGGCATCACGGGAGATCTTCCGCAGCTGGTCTGTGAACGCCCTGCGGACGAGGTACGCCCGATTAAACGGCACCCGACGCGGAAGGCGTGCTCTCAAAGTCAAGCCGTTCACTCAGAGATGCTGGGGCTTGCAGCTCGGCAGACCCCCGAGCGACCACCACTCACTTGAGTAGCAATTCAGTGCACTGGCGCTGAGGAGCGAAACAGGCTATAGCCCAGACTTTGATTTCAATCCCAGTATGGAATTGCTTGTTTCTCATGTCCCAGACTCCCTGAATTGGAGTAGCTATCGCTTTGTTCTGCAGAACAAAAAGAGAAAGGGGGGGGAAAACAACCTTGTTTCTTTCCAAGCTCACCCCACAGCCATTGGATTACTAGAAGTGAAGTAAAACATCAGCTCTTTCCCGGTCCCTGACTGCCACATCTACGCATTTACATTTTACCCGTTTAGCAGATGCCTGTGTCCAATGCGACACACAAGTGAGGCAAATAGCCCATTACAAATATTCATGCTGCTAAGCCAAGCTTCCAGTGAATGCCCAGGTACAAGTGCAGTCACTACTAGAGCAGGACTTACTACACAGGTGATAAAGTAAAAACCACACGTAAAGGGCCGTCTTACCCGTCCGCCATAGAGTATGGACGGTGCCTGAAGGACGCGACCATTCACTTCTGTCATCTCATCTCTCACCAAGACTCCGAACTCACGGACGTAAGGGTCATCGTTGAAGTTGGCACTCCTCATCTACAAGAGCCCAACAGCGCACACATCAGCGACTCATTCCACTCTCCATGAACGAGACCACAAACATGCTACAGTTTACTGCGGCCGACTGGCTGGCTGCTCTCACCAGCTTGCTGATCTCGTCCTGTCGGTCAGGGGCAGACCTGGCTGTGGCACGGATCATAGTGGAGGTCTGATTGTCTGTCAGCTTCTTTATGCATCGCTGTCCTGCCACTATGTTACACACCTGATTTATTTCACAAAGAAAAAAAACACACACACACACAGAAAGATCATTTTAAGGGACATCGTCGGCAATGCTGTGTGTCTTTGTTGTGGGTTTCAGTTTATAACTCGATGAAATTTTATTGTAGAAACAAAAAAAAAATGCTGACTAAATCCGTAATCTTGTCTTCCCTTCAAAACACCCATTGCCAGTAGTATTAAAGTTTTATAAATTACGTGGAATAGGTAAAAAAAAAAAAGTAAACCATGTCACCTCTTTTTGTTTTACCTGCATCGGGGGCGTGTAGTGGCGCCCACACCTAAATAGCCTAAATAGCCGCATTACCGTATATTGAAATCGCATTTGCATGGAAATTTGAAGAACAACGCAATGGTGAAACGCGATCCAGATACACCCCCATCAGCACCATAAAACGGGGGGCTGTGGCCAGGTGTGAATAGCTCATGCATACACATGAGAGTTCCTACGTATTCAATAGAAGGAGGCCAGAAATAGTGACCTGAGATGGTTTTTTCTTATTTATTTATCCAACTGAATGTTGTAACTTCACCATTTAATCATCTTCATGTAGCCAGGACTTTGGTGATCAGATATCTGGGATCAAAACAAACTGCCACCATTGTTTATTATGTACTTTTATAATGTTTCTGCAAGTATTATCTATGTTTTGATGTCAAATTACAAACTTCACATAAATCTGACATATTTACAAAGCACACTAAGACTAAGATGAGTTTAATGCCAAAACAAATACATAAGAAATAAGCTTCATTCATGGCAAATAAATTGTGATAATGTGTGATCATGCCCCAGTCAGTGAAAGTGTGTTCCCTGTCGTTAGACCCCAGAGGGTTCATTTCAAATGTTACCAGTTTGTGCAAAGAACACAGGGAAAATCATGAAAGCCCTACACAAACAGTGTGGGTGAGATTCGAACCCAGAGTCCTGTGGCCTGTATTACGAAATGGGGTTACTGGGCTTATCTGGGTAACTTGTCAGATTTAAGGTACCACAGTTGAAATGGACTTCATATTCATTCACTTCCATTTTGCCCAGACTACCTTAAATCCGGTAAGCCAGTAACCCCGCTTCGTAGTACAGGCTACTGGAGATCAGAGTTAACAGTGCAACCAGCTGAGTCACCGTGCCATCCATTGTTCGGGATTAATAATGAAATAAGGCAGTTTCCACAAGAATATGGAATACTTAAGGACAAACATTACTGAGACATAAACAAAACAACCATGGCTTCTCACAGATGCAGCTGACGCCACTGACCTCAAGCGGTAGATAGGTGTGTTTCTGCTCCTGGCCAACCTGTAAGCAGGGCAGGTGCGAGTACCGGAGCACGAGTTTGTACTTGTCTTTGAAATATTGTGCTACCGTGCATTCAATGGTCTGTCCGTTCTCCTGCTGGAGAGGAAACCTGTGGGCACACAAACAGGGGAAACTAGGAGACAGGCTGTGACAGATGGGATGGCTGCAGGATCCCAACGCCACTCTTAAGGTTTAGCATCGCACAGGCCACGGAAACGGGGATGCTTCACTAAAAACGCAGTGATAATTACTAAAAATCACCTACAAATTTAATGCAGACCAAGAAAACTTCATTAATAAAAGCCCAAATTATACCAGTGTGTTTTTTTTTAACAAGAGGTTATATTTGAGTTTTTCAAAAGGAAACAGACATATGAATATGACTTTATGCCTGCCCCCCGGTAAGTAACAGGGACCACCATGACATGGAGGGTGGCCAGCACTTACGTCTGGTGGCCAGCCGGCCTCCTGGTAACGTTACACACTCTGTATTTCCTTTTCATTTGGCCACAGTGTGTGATCTCCACTTTCAGACCTATAAGCAAATTACCCAAACAAATTAAGAACCCGATTAACATTCATGTTTCAGCTTGTTTTGTCTTGAAAATATAAGTCTTCAAAAAAAAATCCATTTACAAAACAGCAACTTTATGCTAAAAAATAATATCAAAAGCACCAAGATGGCTGACCTTTTATTTCCTTGGTAAACTTCACTCTTTGGGAATCTGTTAAGGGCTTCTGTTGTTCTTCAATGCTTTTGAAATCCAAAACCTCACACATGAATTCAATCACCGGCTGTGCTTTGTAAAATGCCGTGGCAGACACTGCAAACAATCACAAACAAAAACAAACAAAAGATTCAGTTAATGAACGAACAATACCTACTACTTGCGAATACAAAGCTACACACTAACGTCATAAAAACACACACAACAAAGCAGCTGACATTTCCACCCACCATCAATGTTGAGCATCATTTTCCAGAGGGAAGGTCTGACAGATTGGTGAAATCCAAACCAGACTTCCCTGCCTCCTCCAAGAGGATTGGAGCAGCCTTCCGATGGGGTGAAAAAGGACCGACCGACTGGCGTGTACCTGAAAGATCACAACACACATCAACACCACATTCAGCTGTGACTCAGATAACATTTATTAAATAAGTAGGTATTTTTTCCATCAATACAAATATGTAAATAAACCAGCTAAGTGTCGTCTCAGCTGTGGCTTTTGAAAATTAACGTTATACTGCCCTCTTGTGGACAGGCGTTACATCCATGAAAACTTAGTCAGTGAGACAACATTCACTATTGGTGGGTTTTAAACGCGAGTGTGTTTAAATATTCAGTGCAGCAACATTTTAAAAGAATAATTAAAGCAAAAGTGGTGAGAAATATCTGATCTAGCTAACCTAACAGGGGATTAACCAAAAAATAAAATACTCATAGCATGAAGTCTTCCAAAAAACAGAATAGAAAGTATACTTAAAGAATCCAAAGTTATTTTAAATCAGTTTCTCAACTGATGCATCAAATTGTGTTTAAAACATATTTTTCCTTTAATGATGCAGGTTATTATTATTTGCGTTACTGTACTCTCACAGCACTATTATTTGTGAAATGAATTTTGTTCTAATTTTCTTAAATTTGGGTTGGAAATGAGCAAGAAAAAAATGGAAGTCCTGAGGCTAAAGCAGTCAAGAGCCACTGATTTAAACAGTATACAAAGGTAGCATCAAATATGAATTAGTTTGAAAAATAATCAGAGTAGTTTACAGTTCAAAGTGTTTTTAAACTCATTCCATCACTATTTAAAAGAGAGGGTATTCTTCCAGCATATTTAAGAACACACTTCACTAAGATGACAGGGTTTGCAGCCAGGGTGTGGACACACTGAATTAGTCACCGCAGGCTGACCCCATACCGGACAGTCAACATGAGCCACATTACAGCTAGCAGTCTGAACATGGAAAAACACCCACCGCATAGAGGGCAAATGTCTCATGATGACATCCAGGGCCTGAATCGTTTCGAAGGGAACGTTTGGCACGCGGCCCGCGAGCGCTTCATGGAGGGCTTGCAGACTGACACAAGAAATCCACTTTATGGCCACCTTGAAGCTCCTGTCCTTCCCCTCCCCCGGGATGGTCACTTCCAACTCCACCTAAGCAACAGGCGTGTCAGTACCACACAGCAGCACGGCCAGCAGTCACCCAGCCCCAGGGTGCTCTCCCTCTATGACCAGAAGAGCAAGGAGGAGAGTACGGCCGCAAGGCGTCACCTTATCCCTCCCGATTGGCAGGGGCATGGCTGTGTAGAGGTTCTTCCTCCCATCATACACTGGCTTTCGATCCCCAAAGATCTGGGTTTTAAAGTGCTGGACCATGTGCTCTACGATTTCTCTGCAAAGAGAAGCCACAGAATGTCGTTGCACTTCCACAATCATCACTCAGAGCACACAAGCCCATTAGGGATCGAATAACAAAGACAAGCTGAAAAATTAAAAACTATACTCCAAGTCTGGAGGCTATCAATGCATTTCACAATGTGTGCAAACATCCAGAAAAACCTCTGGCAGACAGGATTATTATGGACAAAAGTAAAACAGCAATGTTGCTATTTTGAGAGAGAGCGAAAAATAATTTGAGCATCGTAGAGGGCACCTGTTAACTCTGCGTGGACATTTCTCAGGCTTGATATCTATGTCATAATGGTACACGTCAAGCTTTGGTATTTCCATCTCGAAGAAATTAGCCTGGAGCTTGATGGACCTGCCCATGGTGCCAAAGTCCGGTCGCTGTGGGGGTTTGAACACATATTCTGTCACCGGAGGAGGGGGCGATCCTAGAACAGAAGCAAGAAGAGAAAAAAGCAAAATGATGTGTCAGTGGTAATATTAAGTCTTCAACTTTACACCAGACTTGTGAACATATAGCTGTTCATCTATAGAATGAACAGGGTGCATTTCAGGTATGGCTGAACTTATTAAAATTATTGAATGGCATCTTTACAGTTACATGATAGACATCCTGTTTTACAGTATCTTATCTATTTCCACAGCTGTTTATGGAAAAGTTAGAAACACCCAAAAAGAATAACCACTATCTTGATGCATCAGTATACGACCTCACTAGCAATTCAGGCTGAAACTGCCATTTACCAGTCAATATCACGCAACTAAGACCTCAACATTTATGGTGAGACAAGCAGCACATCTGAAAATCTATTTCATAAAACCCATCAATTACATTGCCCAAACTTTTAACTCATGTACATTTTATTGCATGCCAAGTTCAACAGGCTAAGAAGTTTAGTTAACTGTGCAGCATGGTACTACGGTTGATCAGTCAATCTATGATGTACGAATATATAAACAAAACAGTCGACAACGTCTGGATTATTCAAGCAGAAGTGCTACACCAACATCCCAGAAACTTAGAAATTGCAAAAACATGCATACCACAAGACATGTGATAAAGCATTTGCAAATATTTCATCAATTGTAAGTTTTATTCATACATAATTAGCAGCTGGACAAACTCAGCATACAAATGTTCCCCTCAATGGGTCACCATACTAAGGATATGACAAATAATACACTGATCAGTCAGAAGTTCTATAATTGGCATCTGCTCAAATTGGAAAGGAGTCAACTTGACCCAACATAGGAAATTTAACTTTCACCCTTTGGTTATGATGGAGCAAATTTTTCAAAAGCTACAAAGTTAAACTTAAGGAATGTATGCAGAGTAAAGACTTGAATTTGAGAGAAAAAAAATTGCATATTTAGAAAGGACTTAGTTTTAAAAAATGAGCCTGTATTAATGGAACTCCAGACACAAGGTTTAGCAATTCAGCAGGAACAGTTTAAACCTAGCCGTAAGACCAACCATTAGTCACATGAAATCCTTACAGATCACAATGAAACAAAAAAATCTACCCGTGAAAAAATATTTGATATAATAATTCAGGAAGGGATCATTTTCAAAAGGACTGCAACAAAAAGAAATGAAGCTTCACAGACGTAGCATATTCTAAATTTAAACGAAGTGGTTCACCTGCAAGATACTATATTTATTAAAGGCTCCCACTGGTGATGACTGCATATTAACAGAATTTCAGCTTTACAATCAAGCACAGAACTAAGTCGCAGGCACAGTGATGATGCTCAGTAAGGAAGGGAAAAAGAGAAAATATTACATGGACGTCCTTCTCAAGCCTATTGATTCATATTGCACACTTAAACACCACCACAACAAACAACATTTCTGCAAGACAGTCCCTGGAAACTGTGGAGAAATCCTACCAGAGTCCACGAACTAACCAAATGGAAAGGGGTCCTTCACACATCTCACATAATACACCTTAAATGTATGCTGTGCTTTGTGGAGTGACGCTTAAGCTATAACCCCAAAAAGAAAGTTTAACTATCCTCAACTTAAGTGGTCACACAAAGACTTCCAACAGCATCAAAAGAATCACTCTTTTAATACTCGTTTCTTAAGAAGCCATATGATGTATGACAAAAGCTTAGTTTGGCAAGAAAAATTGTGAGTATATTGATGCCGGACTGCCTGACGTCAAGAAATTGCATGAAATCATCAGTGGCAGATTACATTTCATAAATATGCCACTTACTTTTTAAATGTGACTCAAACCCGCCCCTTTATCACCCCAAAACAGAGACGATCACGCCAACGATCACCTTCTGTGCATGGCTCCAGCACAATATCTTTGCGGAGCAGGTCCTACACCACACCCCCAACCCATAAAGATACCAGCTTCTTGGATAGGTAAAAAAAGAGGACAGTTCACACTGTCATTCCTCACTTTTACAACAGACGCTATTTTAAATTGTACCCCCAATTGACAACGCCCCGCAGAAGTTCCAACCACCTCACAACAAAACGCATGCTGTCATCTGCTTTGTTGATCTACAATAAACGACTCGGCTGTTTCAAAACAATTCGACTGCACGTCCATGAGGGCCGGGAAACTGTTTTATCTGATATTTTATTACCGGGAGCGATGCTTATGTAGCCAGACACAAGCAGGAAATATGAGAAAACAAATATAGTTCACTTTCAATGTTACCACTGCTCATTTGGTGCAAATAATACTTTGTTTGCATGTCTTGACAACAACAAATATGCATTTTACAGTAACTTGTGTATTCTTTAGAAAAGTAAACCCTTGAAACGCAGCAAGCCTTCACCAAACCCCCTAACTCTCTCTATAGATAGATACATAAATATTTCAAATACAAACGGACTATATTTAATTGGTTAATGTAACGATAAACTTTCCGTAGTTGTCGGCGTTAGATACTACACGACACCGTTGGGTCACCTACAGCTAACCCGGTTACCAGAGACACACGGAAAACTTGCATATAACGGCCCGGCGTCCGTCGCTTAAGTTTAACTACGACTTTTAAAAAGTATTTGGTGGCCAGCCAAACGCAAAAAAAGTGCTTCCATCGTGAAAAGAGCAGGCGAAGGCAGCTATGTAGCCAGATGGCGGCTAACGGAGCGCCTCGCCATATCGGCACGAGACCCGCCGCGCGCACAGAAAACCAGCGCGCGCCGGCGACACATAATCACAATATAGACATTTCATAATTACGGGTTAGGGAAAAATCTGTTCAGTAATTTCTGGGAGGCCACCGATAACCCGAAACATGTGGGTTCACGGGTCTGGAAATACTGGACAATCTGGTAGCTAATAACTAGCCGAGCTCCCCGCGCTCGTCTGATGGAGCCTTGTGAGTCGGGTCAAAACGGGCTTTGAGGAGCAGCGTCAGACGGAAAGACGTTACAAGCACCAAATATTCACCCAGAACAACAATCTGACCCTAGAAACATACCCATTCAAACGAACAAGCACACCACAGCCATGCCAAAACTAGCCTGCAAGCTAGCCGAAGAAATGACTTACCACTACCACCACCACCAGCTGCTCCGCTGGAATACATTTTTTTCCGTTTTCCTGCTCACACTATAGAATCGCAAGGCTATTCCACTCTTATTCTGTTGTTTTCCAAGAATAAATAAAAGGTGGGGCGGTTTGCGCCAAATAACTTAGTTGGGTAGGCAGTGGAAGATTTGAAACAAGCACTAAAATTGTAGCACCACGAGAGCTTTCCAGTCCCCAACCCCGTCCCCCATCCCCCATCCCCCAACGCGAACGGGAATGAACACAGCCAGCGAGCAATTGGGTGCTGTTGGCGCATGTGCTTCACGCAACCACCTCGCAGGCCGCGCCGCTTTGCAAGTTAGAACAATCACGGCTGAGCTGCAGTGCTTCTGTGAGGAAAGCGTCCAAGTGGGCGACGTCATAAACTCAAAGCCATATTAAAAGCAACAATTTCCCTTTCAATATTTTTAACGCGCAATGCCCCACCCCATTTCCCAGCTATATGTGAACTGATAATAATATCTTGAGTTTAAACTTTAAAAATATTTTAATTGTATATTTGTTGTACTTTTTGCAACTTTATTAATTTATCTCACAATATATTTTATATTTCACCAGTTTAATTACACTGGTCGTTGAGTAGTCTTTTTACACACAGAGAATACATGTGCGTTGACGCTGAAGCATGTCTGCGCAGCACTGATTGTCTTAAACACATCAGCAACCTTGCAGACTGCGAAGAGCTTATTCGGTATTCAGTCCCGCTCAGTCCCTTCCTTGTGAACCAGTTACAAGTGACGACACCGCCCATTAGCGACAATCTAGTGGCGCTTACTTGTTTTTGTATTTAAAATTCATTACGTGAACTGTATACGCCTGACAGAGTAGTCACGACATGTTAATATAGTTTTCATATTTTTATTACTTTGATTTCAAGCACCTATGTACATTAACAGGAAGTAGATTATTGCGCATGACTGAGCAAGAAAACATCATTTCCGGAGGCCATTGTGGCCGGAGTGCAGGGAGCTGTTGTGATTGGAAGGGTGGGTTGTTTATAAACAATTATAAAAACCATATATGCCATTTTTTTCCTATGAAACTTGTGCGTTAAACGTATGAACTTGAAGCTGTTTCTGCTATTGCAGTATTTTTTCTTCCTGTGTCTTTTTTACATTTAAAGAGATGTTTAGAACTAGTTTCACATATGCATACCTGCTAACATTTGAGTTTCAAAATAAGGGAGTTTTTTGACGTGGGGGTGGATAGATAAATAAATAACCAGATTGATTTATATTTTTATACATTTCCATTTAGGTATGACAAAATATCAACATAAGTTTATCAAAGAAACACTGCAGTTAAAAACTGTAACAAACCTGCACGCACCCCTTGAATTAGTCTGTGGTTTGGCAGGTTGTGGTGATAGAAGGGTT
This sequence comes from Stomatorhinus ivindoensis, assembly GCA_019775895.2. Taxonomy (NCBI): domain Eukaryota; kingdom Metazoa; phylum Chordata; class Actinopteri; order Osteoglossiformes; family Mormyridae; genus Stomatorhinus; species Stomatorhinus ivindoensis. Next base: position 19,224,301 of record JABFEB020000045.1, on the reverse strand, counting down.
GAAATTGTATGCAGTGAGTAGATTGTGAGTCTATATTGTGTTTCGTAGATGATCTGGCGACTTGGGTTATGTCAGACAAAGGTATCAAAGGGAAATAAAATACACTGAACTTGAATTCGGACACATACACAGAGAAAAGCATTCAGGAAAAAATCTGTAATGGTTAAGAGTTTAAGTGATTGAGTTTAAGACCTCCAGAAAACTTGCCTCTAGGAAGTTTTATTCTTTCTTTGAAAAGTTTGGCAAATATGCTTATTATTACACTTTATATCAGTTATTTTAATTCCATCCATCATCAACAAAGCTGCATTACGCATATTTTAATCTCACCATGAATCACCATGAAGTGGCTTTTCACAAGTTGGATTAAACCATTTGGCAGAACTTGAGTTAAAGAACTAAATTCTTTGAAAGGTATTGAAAACCAGATATAAACTGTTCATATAATAGCATGTTCCCTAATTCATCACAAAGACTGGAAATATAAATTGTATTTCTTTGGAAACATTTAAGAAAGAATAAAGATTTGTCACTGACAAGTATATTGTGGTTTTCCAGTGAAAAGTTTTGTGAGGGGAGACATTGTGGGCACAACACAGTTTCCAGGATAGAAGGGTTTGCTAGTAGACTTTTTACAATTTGACTGACAATCTGTTTGGTATAAAGTTCTGTGTCAAATGAAAAGAAAGATCTGCAATTTTGTTGAAAATGGGAGTTGGAATGAAATATCAAATTGAATCAAGATTTTTAATCAGTTAGCTTTAAAGGTGTTAAAAGTGTGAATAAAATAAAGGATTCCAAGACCATCTTGTGCTTTACTATTAAGAAGCACAGATTTGTTATGTTTATGTGACTCACCCAACTTGAATACTATTTATTGTAAATTCAGGTAAAGTGGGACATTATTGCCATTTTGATTTCTACTGCCCATTGAAACATTAACCTAATTTACTTAACCCACAAGAATAGTCATTGGAAAAAGTCAAAATCCATTACATTTAATTTTATTTTGGATTTTGTTTTGTAGAAAATGCCTAAACCAATACACGTAAAGCTTATACTAACAGTAAAAACTGCAGTTGCTTGTAATCATTTAGTCTTCCTCCTGCCCCTTCACCTTTCTAACCTTGTTTTCTGTCTCTCTCTGCCTTGGTGCCATCATACACTAAAATAATTTAACAAATTAAAGTTGGCAATTTGTTTCCAATTTCATAAATAAATAATTATGTTTATATTATGTGTAGTTATTGAATATATTTAGGAGTTGGGACTCCATCATGTCAAATATGTACTTTCTTCTTGGGAGAGGGTATAAAATTGTCCCACATTACCTGAAACGTACTGTCCCACTTTCCCTATTTAGTTTTGTAAAGTGGGACAACTGAAAAATAGCTGTTTAAAAAATTAAACAGAACTGTCAATTTAAAGTACTTAATTTACTGCAGTAGTATACCATAGACATAATTGCATAAAAATGAGGTGCAATGCATTTTTTACAACAGATTTAGAACTTTAATATCAATACAATCAAAAGCACATGTCATTCACTTCAGGCTGCGATTTCTGAGGGACGTTCCCCCAAAATACTTACCTTGTCCTCAACTGTGACCTCAGACCAGTAAAATCGTGTTTTTCGGATCATGCGCTTTCTATACCAGCTCCCGAAAACAACGATTCTAATGGGTTCTTCTTTAGTCGGGAAGTAAACTGAACTTGTCATAGCTTAACTGTCCCACATTACCTGAATTCACTCCGAGTGTGAAATGTTCAGGAAATAACTTGTGGAAAAAATTATTGAAAATGGAAAAGATAATTTTGTTTTCATTTGAAGTTCCGCCACGTAACATATATTGAAAGGGGCTTCAGTTATTGTATCTCCGTGTTTTTTCTAAACGGTAGTCGTATCAACACTTCATAGGTTGCGAATACCACTTCTGAATATTGTGTTAAACGATGAAACTATATACATTTTCTCCTTTTTTCCTGTCAATTCAGAAGAATTTCGTAAACCATCAAAAACGCCTAACCAACAGATATGGTGTAAATGTTAGTACATTAGTAGCAAGGACTGAAAGTTGAAAATGCATTGCTGATAAAATGAAAATGCAATTATTTGAATGCTCCAAACAAGCTTATACGCCACACGTACATGCTACGATGTAAAACATTTTCGGTGGAAATAAGTCGAGTCGCATTCAATCCGGTTCCGAGCAACCTCGTGCGGTTTACCTATTAAACCGATTACTGAACT
>JABFEB020000045.1:19195643-19221950 GCA_019775895.2 Stomatorhinus ivindoensis | reverse complement strand
GGATCTGCTCCCTACTGCTTAATGACATCCTTCCAGCTGCCTGGGACATGCAAGTGCAGCATTCATGGAGTCACATGATCTAATTAAATGTGGTAGCTGGTAAATCCTGTTCATACAGTAACACTGCAGTCATAAGGGGTGACTTCCTTTCCCACATTAAAGGACGTTCGGTTTGCTCTATGTACTGCTGCTGGCCGTCTAAGTTGCAATAGTCAGAACTTGTGCCTTATGGCCCATTCATGAATTCTAATCAAACTGTCAGCTTCCTACTGGAACCTGCCCCCTCTGCACTGGGTGCAGCATGGTTCACCTTGAGGAAACTGCAATGCCAACTGGCTATATAAAAGGCAGCTGGACTCAACAGGGATTCATAGAACCTCCCAAAGGACTAAGGGTTCATGGGGCTTGATGTGACTAGGAATCAGGCTTTAGTTATCTGGCATCTGACCTTGCTTTGTAGAGTAGCCCCTTATGCAACACTGGGTATCTTGGTTAGCAATGCTATCAAACATCCTCTGCTTTGTAGAACAAAGGATGAACTTTATTTTACACAGAATACAAAACACAAAATATGCCATTTCATTGAGTAGCCAGCATAAATTATATTAGTTTGAGAACCACTGCCCTACTGTGACGTCATGTGCATATCCCACTGGATGTCGAATTGGAATTTGGAATGTCAGGAAGCAGAATCTGATTCTTCTCAGGTCAATGAAATTCAATGCAACCACACAATACAGGAATGTTTAATCTAGCAAAACAATTATGTAATACATATTCTTTGTAGATGGTATACTGACCTTGTATATGTACGAGTGAGTGAAATGCACTTTGCATGATTGTAAGAGAAATTATGAACAGCTTTTAGCCTATTCTAACAATGTACATTTGATTAATGTTGGCCCTTGAAGTGCAATTCTACATCCTGTTTTCAACCAATTATATTAATTTAATTTGAATTTCAAGGTCATTCGCAATTCTTTTCTGAATGGTGCACAACCCTGTTATGTACTCAAATTGCATACAGGTGTTAAAACAAGCCCTTTTGTGCTAATTTATAGTCTATATTATAGTTTTATATTGCAACATTAACCTTATTATTAGTGCTGTTACTACAGTTTGTCTCAGTCGCTTGGGTACATTTCTCGAAACATCCTTAACATTTGAAAAAATAGGAAATGCGTTTCTCAAAACAATTTGTACGAACGGCACCACATGGATGGATCACCTGCAAAAGCCTGTCACTTTCTCAAAATCCTTTGTTTATCACTGAAAAGTAAATATTTTTGCCAACGAACTTGTCAGTGCTATCTGAATGACAAGTCCTTGTGTCACTGTTCATGAACAAGATGATCAAAATGCTTGTGTACGCCGTAAATACGCATACGTGTGCATGCTAAAGTATATGTGCAGTATGTAACTGTATAAAGTAAATTTGCTGTATACAATAAAATGCAAGTGGAATACTGTGCTCTGTGCTCATGAAGCAGTGCAGTAAGTATACAGGGCGTATTGCTGGATTACATACCTGTTGTCTCTGTGAAATGTTTGAATGACTGAGAACACAGTTTGTCTCCCAACACGCGGCCGCAGCCTTTGACCAGCCTCGGCCATCGTAAGGCCGTGACTGGGGACACAATTGTGCCTCTTATTTCATCCGGAACGCGTTTCTGTTCTTGGCCTCTTCTACCTCTTCCCCTGTTTTACCTCCCTCCCCTTCCATCACGCAGCCTCACTCTTCCTCTTATTGGCTTTTGACGCTGTTCCTTGTTGTTCTTCCATTGCCAAATTGTAACACTGTGCAGTGCTCTGTCAGTATATGCTGCCAACTGAAGGTTCATGAGATGCACCTCTGAGCAATTTTAGAGACCTGGTTGATCACTGGTGGATCCAACGCATTAAACATTCCCCTCTACTGGTGAAAGTCAAGATTCAACTGAGAGAAATTCATCAGTTCAGGATATATTTATTAAAAACTAATTATAACAGATGTATAGAGAATATGCTTGACAGATTATGTGAACAGGTTCAACCATTCTGCACGTAATGAGTTATAAAACGAGCTAATACTTAAACGTATGAGTACCATTATAATAAATTTTGACCAACATGAAATAAACGATTGATAATGTAGGAATAAGCAGACGATTGTTCATAATCATTCGCATGACCGTGCCAAAGCATTTGCAATTTGACCAAATGAATGAGGCTTTGCATTTATACTGTGCACACGTGAATCGATGAGGTGGAGGCTGTACAAGTAGTTATGGGAATTTCATTTCTGGTCTTACCAAAGCGATTGAGAAAAACTGCATTATATTATCGTCATCAGCATTATTACGTTGCCCAAAAAACAGCGGCACTGTGTTTTATTATCTACTTTGGGCAATATTTGTGTCTCCATGACAGGACAGAAGACAAAAGTGCAAATAAAGAACGACGTATAAAATAACGAGTAACGAGCACTCGTAAATTTACAAGCAAAGATTACGAAATACTTCAGTTAGGAAGTGATTCGCGAAAAACTCACTAATTAACGATTTAGCATAAGTGTTAGATAACTACCTCACCTCGGAATGGTGCACAACCATGCTTTGTAGACTACTCAAAATGAGGCTATAGGCTTCAGGTGTTAAAGCTACAAAGACAATAATGTAATATAGATCAGGCGACCTCTATCTCTTTGACAGAATAACAGGGAAGTTCAAATAAAGAACAACGGACATGGAAAATAACTAGGGTTGGATCATTCATTAGTTTACGAACGAGATTACGAAGTACTGGGAAAATAATTGGTAATTAACGAACGATTTTAAGTACTTTTACAAGACAACGAAGGTTCTTACCGTCACTGAGCTGTAGGGAAATTCACCCCTGATGTAGGCTATAATTTGCACTTTCGTTATAAATCCATCATGAATACAAAGTCAGTTAAATGGAAGTGCCAATATGCAGGTATGCTTCGTTTTTCTTTGTTTATGCTGGGATTGTCAGCATTAACTGCACTTTATAATAGCCTACAGATAAAACACGATATCACTAGACAGAATAAAGAGACAGCGAATGACTGTGTATCATGGACACCTAATCGCCAAAGGATTGAGGGTTTAATAAGATGATTATATTATTTAATGATTAAAACGATTATGTAATTAATATAGGTTTTAATTAAGATATTGTGCTATATGTGCATTAGGCTATTATGTATAAAACGTGTCTATATCCTAAATTTCAAGACTTTTTAATTTAAATAACATGGGATTTGTCCAGCGTAGTTGTACACCAAAATTTAGTTTTATGTGCTAATATGTTTAATTCTAAACTATGGTACATTAATACTGCAATGAAAAAGTTTGCATTTTCACGTACTGGTGCCATGGTACCTTTATCAATTAAATGCTACGAGTTTTTTCTGTGTTAAACTGTTTAATTTATATTACGTTTTAGTGTTTGTACTATTATTTTAAATGTAACGTTTTATTTCGTAATACCTCATCGGCAAATCCCATTTAAGTTTCCATCCCATTAGCTTCAACACGAATGACCGCCTTAAATTATTTTCAAGATGGTAATGATGCACAGTTCATAATGTAAATGAACTGTATTTCCATTGCGTCTAAACACGAGAAGTAGTTATGTTTCATTAAAAACACTGCACTGATTTTTACAAATATCAATTCTTTTTCTTGTCACTAAGGGGCGCCATTTTACCACAAGATACACTTCGTTCGCGCGCAACGTTTTTTACAGCGTGATCGTCTTTGTAGTTTGTATTTAGGAACACATATTTTACATATTAATGCATTTAAATCTTCAATATAATTATCATTTCAAATAATAAAATATTTAATTCCTTATAGATTTTGAAGTCACGTGCAAACTACACTAGCAAATATAACCTGAGTTATTTACTGTGGAGCGATAGGCAGGCAGACAGAGACGGACCGAACAACAGAAAGACAGACAAACAAGCAGATAGATAGATAGATAGATAGATAGATAGATAGATAGATAGATAGATATGCTGGATTAAGATACCTTGTTTTACTTTTAGGTGAATCTCCGGTTATTTGTGTGTCTTATTTGTTTTAGGTAATGCTCATGAAATAAATTATAAATTTTTCATTTTGTATTCATTGATTTCTGAAACGAAATGTTTAATATGATTTAGAAAGTCGTAGCGGAATTCATTCATTTTATCCCGCAGAAATTCCGATTTAAAACAATGTAGAGCCTACCTATAAACTATTTATATATTTAGGATTAATATACATAAATATATTCCTTAAAGGCTGATTTACTAAGATGTCAGTTTAAGCACTGGGTTGTTATGACTAAGAAAAACACACAATACGAGTATTAATAAGCTTTGTTTTTGCCAAACTGGTTGGACGACTTGGGGTGTAGCTAGCTGGTCGATTCGGCCAATGGAACCAAATCATCCTCGCAGTGCGTAAGAGAGCAATTTGGGATTTAACTAAGTCCTTGCTGTTTGGTTGGCTGCAGTCTGCAGGAGAGCTCGTCAGCTCAGCACACGCGATGACAGTGTAGATTGTGCTTGTGAAGGCTTTCCGTCACGTCGCAGCAGCAGCAGCAGTGCCATTCGAAATATGACTGGAGTATTCGACAGGAGGATTCCAACTATCAAATCGACAGAGTTTCAGAATCCCTTTCAGATATCCGCCATGCACCACCCGTCTCAGGAATCTCCGACTTTGCCCGAACCAACGGCAACGGATTCTGGCTACTATAGCCCCGCCGGTGGCGTTCACCATGGTTATTGTTCACCTAGTTCGGCTTCATATGGAAAAGCTCTCAATGCCTATCAGTACCAGTACCACGGGGTAAACGGATCTGGTGGAAATTATCCAGCAAAATCATACCCAGATTATACAACATACTCGAGCGCAGCTTACCACCAATATACTGGATCTTATAACAGAGTGCAAGCCCAAGTGAGCCCGCAAGGTAAAGTTATATATTATTATTATTATTATTATTATTATTATTATTATTATTATTATTCGTTTTTGTCATTGTTTATATTGTCGGTTATGTTGTTATTAATACAACTACAAGTTGCTGTATTAGACTTTTTGAATTTTACAAATTAACGTTAGTGTTATTCAGAATTTAGGCCTATTTAAAAAAAATTCTCAACTGTGCTGCCATAAGAAATTGCCATAATCCACCCAAATTTAACAACATTTCAGTAACAGGCTTAGACATTTCAATTTCAATTTCAATATAGTCTGTAAGCGTGTTAATTTTAAAACGTAGACCTGATTAAAAAGGTTAAAACCTTTTTATCTTTTGAATATGTTTTGACTGGATGATTCGGATGCAGTACATTTTAGTCTAGCTTCATGTAACTTAATTTAAGTTAATTTCAAGGTTAACGTTTTTAATTTTACTTTACGACTAATACGTGTCGTGCGCTTTGTTTTGCCATGCATTTTCACTTTGTCCGTAACAAGATTGAAGAATGTTGTTTTTACAAAATGCATTAATGCATATTTGCTGATAGACAAAAAAGACACAATATGCTTATATAAAATCTTATAATAACGTAAAGTCTTAAAATTATTTTCAGAAAAAGAAGTGTCGGAGCCTGAGGTGAGAATGGTGAACGGCAAACCGAAGAAGGTGCGAAAGCCCCGCACCATTTACTCGAGTTTTCAGCTGGCGGCTCTGCAGCGCAGATTTCAGAACACGCAGTACCTCGCGCTTCCCGAGAGAGCGGAGCTCGCGGCCTCCTTGGGACTCACGCAGACGCAGGTATTGTCATGTCACTACTCCGCTTAAGAATTTACATTAATATTGTCCTTAATATCTAGTCAGGTTTTAAGCATTTCTGACAGATTTACATTTGGACCAGTTCTAATGTCATTGCTTAGTTGGGGTAAAATATAAGTGCACGGTAAATCGATACGGCTTCGTTTATATTACAGCACCTTATACGGTGGAATTACATTTTCTAAAAAGGATTTCAAGATCGATATTTATTAGTTGCTGGTAATGTCGGTGTTCCGTACTTTGTCACTTCTGTTTAAATTGCACAAAATGTTTCATTACCGCGTGATATGTTTTTGCACAATTGCATTATATCTGCACACGTTTTACCTCATAAAGGTTTTTTAATTTAAAAATGTATGTTTTCTGTCAGGTGAAAATCTGGTTTCAGAACAAGAGGTCCAAACTGAAGAAGATAATGAAGAACGGCGAGCTGCCTCCCGAACACAGCCCCAGTTCCAGTGATCCCATGGCTTGTAATTCTCCCCAATCCCCGGCCGTCTGGGACTCTCAAGGCCCCCCCAGGCCTCACAGTCATCAGCAGAACATAAGCACGGCACAGTCGACGTTTTTGGACAACTCCGCTTCTTGGTATTCCACAGCTGGTACCCTTAACCCTCACCTACAGCCCCCCAACTCGATACAACACTCATTGGTTCTCGGATCAGGGACGCTGTATTGAAGCGCTATTTAAATATTTAAATGTATTGGACTTATGTTTAAGTTTTTAAGGAATATGCAATGTATTGAAATGGCAGTTATAGGAGAAAGTGTAAAATGTGTAAATGTGTGCATGTAATTTATTGCATTTGGAAGAGTTATTACTTGTGCTCCAAACGGACCGTGAAACTCCGAAAACTCTCAGTGGTGCCTTGAATCTTGACCTCAGCGGTATCTCTTTCCCCCGGAGCTATATCACTTTGCATTGCAGCGGCTAAAAAACACGACGTGAAATAAATGTCCCCCGCAATACATAAAAATGTCCACCCTCACCTACCTTATTAAATTAACTGCGACTCCACCTGAATTAATTACATCATTGTTTAGAGTTGATTTTGTTGACTTCAAAATGTGATCATTTGAGTCACCAAATGATTTTGTGTAATGTAAATTTGGTCCGTAGTGTGACTATGATTTCTGAAATTTAGTGATTGTTATTTCTGTGGATATATATATTTTGATAAAGATGTTTTTTTAATGAAATGAAATTAAAAATTACAAACACGAAGCCCATTTGACAAGATGTGCACTTACGGTCTGCATGTAAACTGGAAACTGTTATTAAAGTTTAAATAGATAGGAATGACTGTGTTGGATATAAATAAGTAATGTTATGATTTTTTGTAAGGCATATACGGTTTGGCAGTGCAAACTGAGCTCGATATAAGGTGTCACATTCATATTTACAAATCACGGAACTCTACTGATTATCATGTTACCATTGTATTAAAAAGGTTTTCACCTTTAAAAGGGGATTGCTTTCTTTTTCCGCGTCTGTATTTATGGTAGCCAGACGATCTTAGAAACAAAATATGTTACCGAGGACAACGATGGAGAAGCATAGACTAATATTTACTGATTTGCCAATACCAGTAATTATGCATCTCCCATTGAACGTTTTTTTCTAAATAACGGCTTTTCTAACAGTGTGTCTGCTGACATTCAATCTCGTAGGCAATGCCACTTGTAGTTGAGCTCTAAATGTCAATTTCTGTAGCACCGAAACGGAAATTTCAATCACGATACAGTTAAAATCAAATCATCGTCCAATTTTTAATCTGAAATTGACAATTTGTAATTTTCACATTTTATTTTATTGCTTTAATGAAGTTACATACAGCGCATATACTTACATCTGGATTCCAACCTACCCCCTAAAAGAAAATGGTGTCGCTCTGGCAGTCTCTTTCTTTGTATCCTCTACAATTAGTTTCTTTGAATGGCAGAAAAGAGGCGAAGGGGCGGCACAGAGATCTGAGGCAATCCGCATTCCTGTGGGGGCGGACCGGCTCTAGCGTTCTGCCACTCCCGACCACAACCCACCTCAGTCAAACTCAGTTGGTACTGTCTTAAAGGGTCGAACTTTTTTCTAGCTTTATGCAATTATTATGTTACATTTATATAGGCATAGCTCGCATATTGTTTCTTTTCTATTGAATCGTGTCAGTTTTTGAGTGATACATCAGTATAGTGGAATATTTTTATACAGACATCGTGTGGTTATAAAACGTCAATTGAAACGAAATATTTACAATTCATTGGTTTCACTCTCTAATAGAATGTATTGTCATATGTAAATCACTCATATTGAACAATTAAAGACGATTATTAGACCTTTATCGCTCCATGAAATATTTGTCTTGTTGGTGGACAATAGGCCTATAACCGATTTATATTTTAAATGAAATGCCTGTCCCTTAAAAACTCTGTGGTGAACCTGTTATTTTCAGTTTTGGACTTCAAGTAACAAACGACTTAACAGATTCAAGCACATATTCCTTGTTTGTGTCCTGTAAAAAAAAAACATCACGCCGTGCCCCCCCCCTTCCTTAAAGTGCCTCGGCTCTCGTGCTCCCTCGCTTTCCCTCTCGAAGACAAGCATGCACATGTACATTGGCCCGACGACGTTTGAAAACCACGTAGGCCCAATGATTAGAATATTATAATGCTATGAATGGCATCTTAAATCCTAAAGACACTTTCACCTAATTGATTAATATTACGCAAAATTGAGCAATGTTCTTGTACTACTCGTGTGCAGTGCGTTTTACAGTACACCGAGGACCGTAAAAAGAAATGTAACTGAAAGCTATATTGTATAGGGAGATAATTGAAAATCTTATGCAAAAATAAATGACTTGTGGGGCCCACCAAAAATTAATCGCACATACTCTATAATGCTGTCATTTGTTGCTTTGTTAGTGTGATTGATTTGATCACCCATCCTAGATGTATCACTGCATATCCCCGTCCCCGTATTATGGCATCACATTGAGTGCCCTGTTAAATTTCAACTAAACATTTTCCACTCAGCAAGTCCATCTGCACTGGAAAATCGAGTCTAATAATGAGTTAGCTTTACTGGACAGCCTCAACTGTAACACTCAACAATAATTATGCTTGCTCCAGGATTAGGACTCCATTATCATAATCTGGACATTTACAATTATCTATAATTTACAAAGATGCGCCTAGTCTTGATTACAGAAGGCTTTTTTCTACCTCACCATCACTAAACAGTGACAGTAATAACAGCTAATTTTGCTGGCAATATAAGGGGTGCTGGGGTGTGCAAACAATTTCACACCTGGATGTGCTTACTCAACCAAGAGCCGTACACAGACTCGGGCTCAGTCGTTGCAAAGTGCTCGTCTCGGCTCCTCTTCTATATCACCGTTGCAACGTATTCGAAATAGCGCACAGATCAAGGTAGGCTTGCAGCGTTATTATTATTGGTTTTTATATTTTTTCTTTCGCATTGAGAAAATGTGCACAAAATGTTTTTGTGATTATGTAATCGATTGTTTAAAAATGAATTCATCTTCTGCGTCATGTTTCATAGGAGATAAAATGTTGTATATGTAGTAAACAAAATATTAAACTGAGCAATGGCTAAGCATTTAGACAATATTATAAAACGCAGTTGTTGTATGGTATTTTACTGCTGTTTAATTGTTTTTTGATGAATGGAAATAATTTTTTATCAACAAAAAAGAATTGCCAATTAAATCATCAGAATATTGTGATAACCGGCCAAACCTTGGCATTAATTCGTCAGTTACAGAACGCAGGTTACAGAAAATCCTGTTGATATATTTCCCGACTATTGCCACATTTCTGATTGATTAAATTTAAGCCGATTCCATTTCTTCCTTCTTTTCATTTATTGTGATATAAACTAGAAAGCATACATTTCATTTAGCCTATTTGCTAACCCTAAAATGCATTCTAGGTCTGTATTCGGTATTGATCTTTACCGGCTATCACCTGATCACAATGATAAAGCACGCAAACCTGTTGTATCCAGTGTGTAACGTTGTCTTTCGTCCTCCCGTCCGCCCGCCTCTCTCTCACTGTCTCCGCGCTTGCTCTGCGCTCTCAGTACTCATTCTTAAGTTCTTTATAAACTCCCGAAGACGCCTTCCACACAGGACATGACCAAGTAAGATAACAGAAAGAAGTGGTAAAAAAAAATAACGATCATTACCATTCTTATTATAAATAAAAAAAACAATAAATAAAAATGAATGTCTTCAGATCATTCTTAAAATAGACCGAGCAGGCCCCTGTCATGTACAAGAGCCTTCATACAATCAAACGAAAATGGCAATTTGTGAAGACCTTCAAAGATTTTATTTTGATATACAACAGATTCTCGACTCCCTGTATGTGAGATTCTATTCATTAAAGGAAGAAAAAAAGATAACGTACGCTCAGCATATAAGACTTGACAGCTGCACAGGGTTGGCTCATTCTACTTTTCAACATTGTAATTTCAGATAATTTCCCCCGCGTTCACTCTTCTTGCAATTTGTAAATGAATAACAGAATAATTTTGTCTTTTGTTTCGTCTTTGCTACCTCAAATCCAAATAAAGATGCCTTTTAGTATTAAAAGTGGTAGAAAATTACAGGTAATTATCTTTGACGGTAAAAACGCTGTAATCAGTGGGCCACATCAAAAATTACTCTAATTACGCCTGCATTTATGAGAATGGGGGAGAAAAAAAGCTTCTCGTGGATAAAAACCATAAATTGTCCCAAATATCTCGTCTATATTGAACGGGACTGCAGCTGGATGCTTTGTTCAGAATCGATCCTGTGGCGCTTGGCATCAAGGGTTTTATAGTGAATGCGGGAGAAAGAGGGAGAGAAAATTTGTCAATACTCCAATAATTGAACTAGAAAATGGCAAGATTGACTGGACGAAAGGCAGCCGATTTCAACGGGGAAAATATTAACAGACAGATTATGGTAAGTCTGTTTTCTATTGTCTTTAATTTATGGTTAGTATTGACATGATAATATTTAAGACAATATTTTAGTGTGTTTTGTCAACTTTTTTAAATGTTTGGCAGCACTGTACACCTTCCTGAGATTATATGAGCTTTTATGTGTTTGAGACGTGTTTTACGTAATTATGCTTAATTTACATGGTTTTTATCGCGTAGTATACGCTCGAGTAATTAAACATCGTGTCCATGACCTTGGTACCCACAATAATGAACAAATCACGGTAAAAAATAACGAGATATTACAGATAACACAGACCTCGTCTCATTTAGAGATAACACTTCATTCCTTTTTTGACATCAAACACGACCAGGCGAAATTTAAAGTCATATTTTACTCCATTAATGAAAGACAAAACATAAAAAGTATGTACAACTAAAGTCGGACAATATATACATATACAGATTGCTTTGCTTTGATTAAAAAAGAGTAAAACGTTATGCAAAGACAATTCGGTCCATTTAAGAAACGTAATTTCACGTAAGTTCACGTGAAACGCCTTCTAAAGACTGTTCTTGATCTGCGATATTTTTGGTATTAAAAAGTCCACTTTAAAGAAACGAGAGCAAGGTAGAGGCAATCCCATGGAACAATCAAGAGCAGTTAAACATGATGTTTATTCCTTTGGAGTTTGTGTTTTCAGATAAGCCGTTCAGTGCTTGTATCCTCTTTGCAAGGTCTTTGTTGTGTTCGGCGGCGACTGACTTGTTTTTAAGACGTCATCAATCACATATACAGGAAAAACTGGTTTCCAAAAGGACCACTTCATCCAGGCCTCTGGCCTACCTGTTGCTTTCTCTGAGAGCCTATCTCTGCATTGTGTCTTGATGCGGAGAAGAATACCAGTGAGAATATCCAGGCATGTAATTACTGGCTGGTATGTTTACTCCTTTAGTGGATGCCGAAACGTCCCATATTGGCGGGATTGCCGGGGAACGGGGTGACAAGGCCATGGACCCAGGTAGCGGGTCATTCTCGTGAGGGTTACCGCCTTGTTTCAACAGCTTCTTGAATTTCGATCTTTTGTTCTGAAACCAAATCTTTACCTGTGAAGCAGAACAAAATCAAACAAGCAAAAACACCGTATTACACAAAACAAACAAACAAACAAATAAAAACACATTGCGGGGTTCAGTTATTATGACGTACTTGGTCTCCATATTGAATTTAACGCAAGAGGCGTTTGTGAAATTAGTTAATATACGTCACAGCTTTATATCACTATCTAGGCTCATCTATAGGATATACACATTTAGTTCAATTAGTTAAAAAGATTAATGAAAATGTCACATGCATCATTAGTGTATTACTACTACTAAAACTAGTAATTATACTACTACCACTACTACGACTACTACTGCTACTACTGCAACGAATAATAACAGCAGCAGCAGCAGCAACAACAACAACAATAATAATAATAATAACAATAATAATAATAATCATACCTGTGTCTGCGTGAGCCCAAGTGAAGCTGCAAGTTCTGCCCTTTCTGGAAGCGCAAGGTACTGTGTTTGCTGGAAGCGGTGATTTAAAGCTTGTAGCTGCAAACTTGAATAAATGGTGCGAGGTTTACGGATCTTCTTCCCCTTTCCATTAAATCGGATTTCTCCGTTTTCAATCACTGTCGTTTTCTGCTGCTCTAAACGAAGGACAGGAAATGTCACTTGATAGACAGCGTAAATACGACAACAAACTACCTAATCACATTGCCACGAAATAAATTAGGGTTACATGAAATATATCAATAAATAAATAATCAAAAATATTTGTCATGCATTGTATTAACGGATCCGCAATCCATTTAATCCAAATGGCCGCATCTATATTTTGAAAAGAACGTTTCAGGCTAAAAGAAGATGTTTTCAAAGATATCTCAGTTTTTAGTGGTCGACAATGGAGTAATTTTATTCGATGACAACTAGTCAAAGACGAACATGGTAACGCAGCCTTTAAAAGTGGAACAATTTCGTGCAAAATAAGCGTTAAATGAGTTTATGTAACTGACATGCCTGATCACGAACAATAAAATTCAAGGACCAAGTGCAGCAAAACAAAACTAGGCTTAAAAAGCCATCTCTCAGCTTTAAGAAATTAATAAAACATCATCGGCATTCATCCGAACGTAAATTCGACGTATTGCTCTAATATGGCGAATTATATGAGGAATTCATTGCCAAATAGGCTACATATCGACATGCATTGTAATGTAGTACATAATAATATAATCGATGATGAAGACTTAAAAAAATCTTACCTGTGACATCTAACCGTGTCTGGCCGGCAGTGTTGTTACTGTGGTAAGATGATAAGTATGGACTGTGGTGGGAATGGCTCACGTAAGAGTAAGGTAGCGATCTGTTGTAGGAATTGGTGCTGGAGTACGGGGAATTATCGTGCTGGTGATGCGAGTGAGAGCCGGAATGAAGGCAGTGGAGCGGGTAGTGGCTGGCGGCCATAGACGGGGAGCTCTGCTGAGAATGAGACTGCTGACCAAACTCCATGAAAGCAGACTTGGACGAGTCTTGAGCTTCCAGACCGTCCGCCATCGTAGTCATGGTCATCATCAAATTTTCTGCTTTGAGAGCACTTACCCTCTCTCAAGTCCAAATGAGTCTCCTCGCAGTGCTTGTGTTTCCCCCTCAGTGAAGGGATATTGGCTTATTAACTCCAAATTTCACCGCTCCTTTTGCTTCTGAATTTCTCACTCGGTTTGGCAGAAGGTGGGCTGGAGTTAAGGCAGGGAATTTAAGGTGGATTCTGTTAAATTTGAGTCCTTGCTTCTAGACTTGATGCAGACACTACAAGTAAAATGGTTTGTCTCCAAAGGGCAGCGCCTTCCGATTGGTCATTCAACCCAACGTCATCAGTACTGTGCTTCTCGGAGACTTCACGGTGAGTTAACCCACCTTACCAGCTCCCACCGTAGCCGTAACCACACTTCAGGGGAATTTAATGGCGGGAGATCTTTCTTATATCCGCTATAGAGACAATCTTCAATGTGCAGCATCACTCTGCATTACACAGGTTTATTTGATGTTTTCACGATACATTTCACGGCATTTTTAAGTTCAGATGAAACCTAAAATCTGAGAGTGATCAATTTAAACATCTATGTCCAGTATATCTAGTACATGTAGTATATTTTTTAGCGAATAAAAATATAAAATATGAGATTTTTAAAATGTTATTTTAATTTTTTTAAACGGTTCTCGCCCCCCTTAAATACGTTTACAAATAATTTTTTTAAGTAATCACTTTTGTATGTATGTCAGACTGCTGAATCGCCTATGGTCTGAATATAAAGACGGTCCTGGATTCCTAGAGAAATGACAGCAAATTGTCTTCCTATTGAAAACAGGCGCTTCTGTTCCAAATGTATGCAGATTATACGTGCGGTTAGCGGTCTGGCGTATCTTGGTCACAATATAAACTATCAGTGCGAAGTACCTATGCTCTATTAAGGTCTCTTAATTCTCAATTCAGTTGATTTCTATTTTATTGTCAACACATTTTTTTCATAATGTGGTATTAATTTATTTTAAAATGGTAGAAAAAAATAATTATGGTCATAATCAGTTATACACAATTCTTCTCTGATTAACCGCTACACTTTATTCAAATTGCCGCTATAAAATTAAGAACAATTCTCCTGTAATGATTATGTACTGGGTTTATTTTGGGAGATGGAATAAAAGTGGATATAGCATAAATTATCCGCTAATTATACACTAGTGTCGCCTCAATTATCCTCTTATCAAAATGGTTGTCTAAATGCAGCGTTTAGTTTCAATTTTCTCCCTTTCTATGACAAGAACTTGGTACCTTGCTATTATTACCAAGGTTGTTATTTACTTGGGGATTTAAAAGTGCACAGTCGGGCGGGATAACCATTTCTGAAGGTGAACTCTGGCGAAAAACTCCACGCCAAGCTATAGATGACAGAAAGGTATATATATGATAAATCACACTGTTTGTTTTCTTGGTTGTATTTCCATCGGATTATAAAAAAATTACCCTTTCGTTTGGACATTGCCACAATGAGGTAGGAATAACGAACTGTATGTCATGGAGCATTTAATGGAAACGAAGATATTTTTCTTATTACCGGCGTTGTGTTTTATATTTACATATTATTTAATAACCTGAAGGCATGAAACAGTAGGAAATATAATCAATATTTACAGTGAAGTGTTGCGTTACTTTTTCACTGGATTCTATGTCTCTGAATGAGCCTATAGAATCCGAAATGCTGGGTCCACTTATACACGAACAGAAACCGGATACATACTTTTTGTAGTCGGCTTTGAGTTATAGAGACAAAGGGTTCAGATTTTACAGCTTGCTTCTCTTTCGTAGTTTCAATGATTAATTAAGACACCATGGTTTATTAACTTTAGACAAGTTTGACAGATTTATTGCAAGTGAAGTAAGTGTAACACAGTCTGCTAAGTTAGCCTGCAGGCACGATAGACTAAGCTTTCCTAGAAACATTAAGATAAATTGGTGTGATGAAAAGATTTCCACTGAATATTCCTCTAGCTGACTTGTTCCGAGTGTGTGGTGAGAATATGAACAATTAAGTCGTGTTTGTAGCACGTTATATAGACTTGAAATCATGTTTGTTGTAGCTGAACGCATTAGATCTTGCGTAGATTTCTCTACAAACCGCGCAAACAATCTTGACGCTTAATTTATTACATGCTGAAATCGCAACGCCCACACAATTGGCGTAAGAAATACAAAATACCCAGATTGCCATACGTGCAGGTTTACCACAAGTTTCACCGCATCTTCTATTGTGTGCCTATACTTTGCGACGACAGGTGTCTTGTTATCCACGGGCCCGGTCAACTGGAGAAGAATAAGGATTTGCACACTGAGACAATCCATTACTGAGACATGTCACTATCGGATGGATTCGTGAAGTTTAATGTATAATGGATTTCCTGTAAAATGTTTAAGTTTAATTGTAAATTATATTTGCTTTGTGGGAAAACTCCGGAAAGGATTTCTTATAGCGGCAATAATTCTGTAGTTACTGTTTCATTTGTCATACCATTTATATAATGATTGTGTTTTAACAGGCCTGCACGTTTCTTTGTATAAATGCCGGCATATGATAATAGCAGTGTTGGAGCGTTAACTCAGCGTTTGTAGGAAACGTGCATATTTTTCTAAATTCCTTGGATTCTGCGGTTTTTCGCCTTTGCAGCTTTTGCAGAATGTTACGGGACGCCACCTCCTCACTCTCGAAGCTTTGTTTTCAGCACTTCGGGCTATCACTGCAACTTCCCCGGGCCAGTAAAAAACGAGTTAAAAAATGTGTTTTTCTGGAGTTCAAACTCACGGGCTCTAAACAGACTTACAGGCGTCGATGGATTTCCATCGCTGCAGTGTGAAGGAAGTGGCGAGAGAAAATGAGAGCAGCTGGATCCCACACGGAGTTCTTGGCATCCGAACACGGGTCAACATAATAGAAATCAGAAGGAGTGCATCCGCAAACGTTCCCGCGAGCATCATCAGACGCCTTTCAGCGCAGCGCAGACGTTTCTCCAAACACACAATCCTGAGAAATTAATTGCACAGTTTAGCCCTGATACAAATTTGGATTTTTACTGCATTGAACCGCTTTTGGCGTCAAATACTGAAATTACGAATCATCACAATTCCTATAAGACGTGAAATAATGCCAAGTATTTTTAAACAGA
Source organism: Stomatorhinus ivindoensis (assembly GCA_019775895.2). Classification (NCBI taxonomy): domain Eukaryota; kingdom Metazoa; phylum Chordata; class Actinopteri; order Osteoglossiformes; family Mormyridae; genus Stomatorhinus; species Stomatorhinus ivindoensis. The sequence goes on along the minus strand of JABFEB020000045.1, from coordinate 19,205,434 downwards.
AAAGGAATAACCATAACAACCATATTCAATCATTATGTCAATTAAAATATCAATCAATAGTATTACGTATTTGTTAGCATATATAACATATTTGTGTATAAAATACAAGCATAATACGTATGAAATTTTATAATACAAAATACTGAAAAATAATTATTTTCAGGCTACTCATATAATAAAAAAAATCATGCGGCAAAATTCTTACGATTGCATTTGTTCTTCACCATTTGCCTTTAAATTCCGCATTTATGACATTTTGTCACCGGAGTTTTTTCGTTAATTATCTCAAACCTGAACAGGTACTAGAAGCACGCGTATTACCTCTGTTACACCACGTAGACCTCCCCCGCTTCCTTTAACTGGTTTAACATCATGTACAGGGCGCATTGCAGTGGAAAACAATCAAAGCAATAACACTGAAAAAGTCACCTAATCACCAACCACCATAAAGCATAACAACAATAATAATAGGCTAATAATAATAAGAACAATAATAATACATACATACATACATACATACATGCATATTAAATGTAAGGGGGTGATACTCCTCAATATCTGAATGGCAAAATCAACTTTCCTACAATGAAATTAAAAATCCACTATATTAATGATTTGATATAATATACTGCCACTCAACTACCATTTACATTTTCCCCAGTAAATTTCATCAGCAATATTTCTCTTGCAGTGCATTACAAATTTTACCCATGATTATAAAAATGCAGTTAAAAAAGACAACATGTAGAGCATAACTAGCAATTATGTAAATGATCTACATATAGTTTGGCAGATCCAGACAATTCCGGCCGTTGCGGGGAAACAAGGTGGAATAAAGGAGATGGAATGAAACGTGAACAGGCCTGACTGTGCTGGTGATTCTCTGAGGGAACCACAGATAAACCTCAAATGACAGTCCAGGCCTAATGCAATAAAACCACACCGCGCTTTGTCCCACAACGTCCAATAACGTTTTAGGTAAGTGCTGTTATTTCTTTGTTACTTACACCACATATGACTACAATAAAGTTTCCTTTTCATCCAACTGTAAAACTGCTCTGTGTTTACAGACATATCTGTTCATAGTAATATAAGAGTATTACTTGGATATCAAAAGCAGGCTTGAGTTCACTGTCCTATTTAACTCTCTCACACACAAAATGAGAATATGCCACAAAACAATTTAGGTCTGAGAAACTGAAAATTGTCTTCAACTTTCTGTAGTTCAGGGGACTTCCACACTTCAGCATTTATGACTGTAACCTCACTAAGTCCAAATGAATTCCTTTAACCACATGTATGTGTGTTTTGCTAGAGTCTGGATTATTACTTCTGCTTAACGAGGTGCACTTGTATTAAGAATCTAAGACTCATATTTTACACAGCAGTTGAGAATCTTTTTATTGTTCCCTTCATTTATGCAGTTTAGCAGAATCAGTTTCTGCCATAGACAGATTTACAGCTTTTTCAAATACTAACAAGCATTTGCTTGCGAGCTGGCAGAGTTAGACAAAAAAGACATGTGAGCTTGTAAGGAATGCGGACGTTATATTCTCACTTGTTGTTTAGGGAAGATCAGAAATATTTGCTGTCCAAGCTGATTTATTTGCATAGCGGTTATAGGCCAGCAAAGCATGAATATTTAATGGCGCAGTCAGTAGGAACTGGCTCTGCGTAAGACTTGGTGTAAGCGCTAAGACATGTTAGCTCACAAAAATGCAAACGCCGTCAAAGGCTTGGCGTAATTTCGTAATTCACTCAAACAACCGGAGGTACCTAATATGTGTGCAACATGAAATACCAGAGACTGGTCTAATTAAAACCAGAAGATCTGTTAATTACCTTTATTTAAAATCACTCAAAGTTCAGTGATTTGGCATCAGAATAGCATAAACTCCACTAGACGCCTGTCAGGTTGAGATATCAGGGAAGGTGAAAGTGAAGATACAGCCAAGATATGCCACCCCCGGAAAGATATGCACCCCCTAAAAGATATGCACCCCCTGCTTTCCGATTACACGGCTGGTGATTTCAGGTGAGAAGCTTGGCAGGTTAAAATAAATACACCTACGCCCCACAAAGAGAGAAAACACCAGAAAGTTAATCAAGCCAAATAAAATGAAACAGTCAACTGTCCCACTACCTGGACAGCAGACCTTTACATACAGAAATCAAGGACCTTGAATTAAAAAATTGTCACCAAAGACCTGCACCTGAATGAGTTGAAAATAGGTGATTCATTATTTCCCCACTTTAAAGAGAGATGCCTAACAGCCGGGTGAATTTGCACATCTTCTATGGCCTTTTAAATTATACTCGTCGTATGAGAAAATGCTGCAATTTACTCAATCCGACAATAAATCATTGTTTATCAATTCGAAAGATGTTTACGAGATAAAGTCAAGATACAGAGCTTTCGGTTTCCGGAAGCGTTGTTGTGATTATAAATAAATTACAGGTCACCTGTGCGTTTCTACTTGACGGTGAAAAGACAAACCGATTTTTAAACATAACTTCATGGAAATTTTAAAAAAGAGATGAATCTGGCGAAAATGCTGTGCACTTCTATTGATTTAAACCTCCTAAACGGACACGTGAAGTGCAAATACTTTCGAATGCGTGTGGATAAGTCGGGGTTATTTATATTAGGTTCCTAATATAATAGTGTTGACATAATCATATTTATAGTTTAATACATAATAATCCTATGTAATTAGCACGCCTAAATTAATATTATGCAGAGCCCGTGAATATTTCACGTGAAAAGTTAGATAAGTATAAAATGATGTATAACTTGTTTTTTATATATATAATTTTGTTTCCTTGTGTTTAACTGAGCGCTTTTCTCGTGCTTTTAAAAACAAGCATACACAATGCAGCCTAAAGACAATGAGCGACTGATGCAAAAGGCTGTTTACCTCATTAACCTGAATATTTGAGACAAAATTTCATGACCAACATCCGCTTAATGTCAAATATCCGTATCATTTACATACATAACCATGGAAACGGGGATTAACAATGTACCCAAATTTCCCAATAAAACACACACCAATAGCCCCGAAATTGCTAATCATATGTTGAATATGGTCAAAGAAAAGCGAACAAGCATTTAAAAAATCTAAACCGTCTCATATGACGCTTTCATTCAGGCTGTGTATTTTTGCCAATACACATCGCTTCTTCATGGCTCCAATTAATTAAGAAAAATGGCTTGACAGTTAGATAGAAAGATCCAGAACATCCCAGAACAATTAAATGTAGATTCACACTATGAGGGGAACAGGGCCAAAAATATCCAGTGTGGTTCCGCTAAAAGCACAATAAGAGAAAATAGACTTATTGTATCAATCTATGCAATAAACAAATATTTTTTACGCATTTAGCAGCATCAGAAGTAAATTCAAAATTAAGGAATTTAAGATATTTAGCCTAATGAAATACCTGTCGTGTAGGATGTTGGGCAAATGCGAACATTGTGTGTGGATTTTTGGTTCTTTTCGCCCAAACAGAAGACATTATTAGGTCTGACAGCACGCGGCTAGGCTTTGGAGGAGAGGATTTTGTAGAGAGATGACAGGAGGAAGGGCAGCAATCACGGGCTTCTTGGGCTGAAGCTTTTTTTTTATCAGAATGTTCTGTTCGATGCCATTTATCCTTGATGATAGAAAATTGCTCTGTTGCCAGGACGCTGCAGCTGAAATAGAGGGCAAGAGCAACATTTCCATTTTCCAGTTTGAAAGCCATTGAAATGAATTAGTAAAATGAAAAATCCAGCGGTAAACAAAAGGGACCAAACAAAGATACCTTTTTTTCCTTGAGGAGAGCCTTGTCCATTTTGTAATTTTTTCGTTTGCTGTAATGTCGACCAGGTTTTCAATTCAACACGAAAATTGCAAAGCCTCCTGATGTATTATAGAGGCAATTATACAGGATCTTGCAAAATGTTTAAAAGGCTGAGAAATATATATTCCCGTAAAACGATATTATCATGTGTCCCGTTATACAGATAAACGGGGTATTTCGTTTCCTTTCTTGTACTGCCGACTACATGAATAATTCCTTTGAACAACACTAAAGCTTAATTAATTAAATAATTAAAACGTAGGCCTAATGGTGGTATTAATGTACATTATGAACTATATTTAAATATTCAGACGTCCGAATCGCGTGTGGTGATCGAAACATGTTTTTCGGAAGTAAGGGGGAGCAGCCAAAAATATGTTTGTATGAAACATCTTCATGTAAATCGGAAGGCCTACAACGGATTAGACTATACCCAAAAACCACATCCAGTTCTGGGACTGTAATTTGAGAATATATTATAAAATAATAAACATAAAAATAACGCGTGCTATCAAGTACTTCGCAAGACTCTACAAATGTACAAGGTGTTGGGATTAATTGACAAAAAAATCTGAGAACGTGTTTTCATAGTGAGTTCTTGTTTATAGTGTTTTTTTAAAACGGAATACTTATTTCTTATTTTTAATTGTGATTATTATTGAACTGAATTTCATTTTTTGTATGTAGGCTATCGATCAGGGCTATCGAGATCGAATCCTGAGCAGCCCCCGAGGAACAGCTCAATTTCATTACTTACCTAATTAAAACGTAATTATAGAAAAATGAACTGACGGTCGTTTAAAACATTTCACTATGCAGAGGATGACTGAGTATTTCAACGTGAACACTTATAATCATTATTCTAATAAACTGAAATTAATACAATAATTTTATCAGACATTTTTTGCAGCATAGGTAAAATCATATTATATAATGAAATAATTTTTAAAAAACCAAATATAAAAACACCTTCACAATACACAACACGGCTAGGATCAGGAGACCCGTGGTCGTAAAACATCATAAATATGTTAGATATGTTACGCTAAAATATTTTTATTTTGTAGTGTTGCTGTAAGCGTAATAAATTTAGACGGCTTGTCAATTTCTAATTGAATTACTTTTCTTTTCGGAAATGGACTACACAGAGACAACAGACAATGACAGTCTACCCAGAATACTACGATTTAATGGTTTTAATTCTACGGAGAGAGAGAGAGAGAGAGGTCTCTGGTTTGTCAGCTAAGGCAGGTGTCTAACTCTCGGCTCAACGACGTCACTGGCTCTGCGCTTGCAGTGTGATGTAAAACACCACTTACAATTAAATCAGTGAACTATGTAATCGCTATAGTCTGTAATTTAGACAACACGAAACCCTAGGTTTACAACAAGAAGAAATGTCTATTACCGATATCCTCTCCCATTACTTTCACGCTCCGTTAGCTTCATGATTTTATAGAGAAAGCTGTCAGTTTGCAAGACAGGTCGGTCCGCGTGTTGTAGTCCACGGTCATTCTGCATTAATTTTTCGCCTTTATTTCATGCGTCCTGGAAACAGATGATAGGTCGACGTTTGTACTTTAGCATTAAATTACTCAGGACGCCAGACGCAAACAGAATGCTGTATCATAGTGGCATCAGTAGAGGCGTATAGGCCTATAGCCTACTTTCATCATGTTCCATAAAATTAATGCACCCTTGTAGATAAAAGGAGAGTACGGCAGGACTGCGCCGTATAAAATGGAAACAAGGGTGAAACGCCTCGTCCTTTTGTTGGTTAAAAACGAACAAAACGAAAAGCATAAATTACGGCACGGCAACAAGGACGAAAACATGCGAAATGAAAAGCACACCTATTTATAACAAAACGTTTAAGTTTCATCTGAATTCCAAATAATTGTCATCTCTCAAATATCTAAACAGAATCAGGTAGACGCCATCTGCACTACATATATCTCTTTCATTTGACATGTCACATTCATACATTTCAAATCATTCTGCATTTTTTTTTTTGTAGAGCGTCTTCCATAAAGAAATGTATAGAAACATAGTTTTGTCTATATAGCAAATTGTTTACTGAAGCAATTCAGCCTAATACCCATCTATAAATATAAATCTGCCTCTTTCCACATTGGATTGAAACCTACAACTATTTGTTCACGGGGCAAATTCTGTAAGCAGCAGTATCTGTGATACTCCTTATCAAAATCTGAACCTAAATTGTGTTGCAAGGAGCTGTTCCTCTTAAAGTCTCATTTCTCCTCTAAGTGCCCTCTCTGGGTGAGCCTGTGGGATTATATGTGAATGTACTGAAACACAAAGAACACCTCACATTGTGTCTTCTTATTTAATTGCAGCTAATGGTTTGCTGGGTGGCGGAATACACGTTGTATGGTCAGCAGAGGGGCCTGGCATGATCTAGGCGACTCTGTTTGCACCCGGCCAGTGTTGGTTTAGGTGCAGTGGCGTTACAGCTGTTAAAAACCCAGCAACTACGTTCCTGTTTAACTTCTGGGTGTAGCCATTAAGAGGGTAATGTTAACATATGTGGTCTGCAACCCGTTTGTCAGCATATGGCTGCAATACACATCAAGACAGATAAGTGCATTCTGTCTACAAACACAAAGCCTGACCACATGCTAATATGAGAAATGGAATCTGAATACGTTGCCATATGTGGTTTTGAAACATTTGGCTTAAAAAATTGGAATTACTGGGTTGATCCAATCAGAAGCCGTCTTGACTGACATTACCTTTCTGCATGAAGAACCAGTGTCGCTTGTTTGTTTTTCTGTTTGTCTTGGAGAAAAATGCAAAAGCAACCAGCCTGAACAAGGGCCAGGGGAAAGACTGCTTTGTGTCTGCGAATTAAAAAATAAGATGTTGGCCAGATCGACGTTACTGAAATACCTGTGGGTGGGAGGGTGGGGTGGGGTGTGGGTGGGGGGGCATTCATAATGTTCAATGAACAACAAAGAAGCACTTGAAATCTAAGAGGCCAGAATGCACTGGTGCGTAAAAGAAGCAAGAAAGCAAATCACACCTGGTGAGTGTTGGTGGATGTGTGGCGGCCAGAGCTTTCCTGAGTGAAAGGAGAGTTCTGGCAGCTTATCCCAGTGTCAGATGCCAAATCCAACCTGTTTCTATAAGGATAACCCCTCTTTCTCACGGACATGAGGCTCTGCTGACCTGGTTCCAACAGGGTGAGTACCTGTTAGCAGCAGGTACCTGCAGAGGAGTACGTCGAGTATTCCTGCATGACGACTTTAGGAGGTCATCCAGGCTGCATGAATCATGCGCAGACCCTGGGTCTGCCTGGCACCAAATCCGTTTCAGGACTTTCACTGAACAAATGCTCCAGAAGGTTGTGAATTCAGCCGAAGTCCCTTGGCTCAAATGGACGTTACTTTGACTGGATTTCATCTGGATTTCATTTCACAAAGACGGGAATCACACCGTAATAATTGATTGCGTAAACGTGGACATTGAGAAATCAGAAGTATCCATTTAATGATCACAGGGAGGCTAAGCTAATGGACAAAATCTTTATCAATTACTCTGGAAGGAAACTCAAATATTTTTCAAAGGCAGGGTATCAGCCCGTGGTTTTAGCTGCGAATTGCATAAAGAACAATTGTTACAGTTTATATTTCATTTGTTATTCTGACCCAATCAGATGACGAAGGAAATTACGGCATGTTCATCAGAGAAATAAAAGTTAATACAGAACATACTTTAACATTCTATATATTTTTTGAGGCAGTGTTCTGTCCTTTAGCATTTTGCCGTGGCGATGAAGCACCATGCTGAACCCCGGGGGGGGGGTTGTGGCTCATGGGAATATCAGCTGTGGAGAGCAAAGCAGTGGACCGGGACTAAAGACATGGTATTTAGGCCTCACTGATGGATCAAAATGCAGGGGAGGTCAACAGGCAGACCCCCGAGGTATATAGACCGCAGGATGATCACATTTAGGGACCTCCCGAAATGACAGCATTCAGCTGAGCCTGGGATATCGCATCACGAAACTGAAAGGATGCCCCCCCCCCGTCCCCTCCCCTCTCCTTCATGTTTTTTTGCCTTCAGAACTGCACGCCAACACACATTGTAGCTTCATGTGTCTCATTTCTGTCCAGTTAAACGGGTCACTATAATATTTTATTGAATTAAATTGAATTTTATTGAATAAAATTGAATTTTAATATAACCCAGACCAGGGATATTTTTCTAATACAGCATGCCATGTAAAAGGCTGCGATTATGGCAAAATTAATAAACTTGTGTTTAGTATAAACATAATCTGTTACTGATTACTGCAGTTTAAAGGTTTGTAAATTATTTACTGCCACACTTACAGCTGGAAGCCAGTTTGAGAGTCAAAAGTAAAAAGTAATAAAACGTTAAATGTTACTATTCCGATAATGAAATACTTTTATAGATAACAATGATATGCAATGCGGTATATTGTCAAAATAAGCAGTAATTGTCATTAGCATAACCATGATGGAACCATCACATATTAACACTCGTAAACAAATCCAAGATCTCCACTTTTGATGTTAACCTTTCCATTTTATCGTTTATTCCCTAATGTAGCTAGAACACATTTTGTCATTACGTTTTTTTTTTCCAGCTTTTCGGTGGAATTGCAAACCTTTCGGTTCAAAGGTATCGATCAAGTCTGATGAACTGTTTTCGGCTTTTCCTCTGCCACCCCCCCCCCCCCCGGCTTCAGCAGCCTCCTCCACCCCAGCTTCCACAGCTGCAGCGAAGGAGAGATGACCGGAGAAATAGCCCTGGAGAGCAGTGAGCCATCCTGCTGCTATTAGGGTTGTAGCTAATAATAGGTGTTTCAGTCTGGGGAAGATCAATCAAGGCGAATGTTCAGAGCAGCACTTTTACACATCTGGCCAGATGGATGAAATTACACTTGTCTGTTTTTAGTTGCATTACTTCCAAATTGGTTGTCCATTTTTTTTCTCATTCATGTGTCAATGGTCTGCTAAAAGGATTCAGGGCCAAATCCCCTGTCATTGCAGGCCTATTCTTATCTCGCCACTTTCACTTAATTTACAGACTTAGATATGCACGGAAAATAATCAGGAGGCCCCAAATGCCAATATCGCTCCGGAAGCGTGCGCAGATGCAAAAGCGCGCCTCACCGGGACAATAAGAAAGGTGAGTGCTGTGTTGTGCGAGTGCACATTGGCGGCATGCATGTCAGTGACGCGTAATTCATACTCAGTGTCGACGGAAAATGCGCCAACCTGTTCATGCGATGCTGCATACAGAATCTGCAGAGGATTCTTACGCGCTGAAATTTCAGGAGAAATCTGACAGCCAGCTTAAATGCCTTTATGTGAACTATACCATTGTAGGATAACAGCTTATGCTTGATTCTGTGTCATGGAAGTGAAATGCATTTACATTTAAATTAAACCCTGTCTAGGGTCTTAAAAAAGTATAAGATATTGGCTTCTTTGCAACCAGTACAGGCACACTTTCAAACATTACTTGGGTAGTTCAGCGTTGAAAGAATTTTTTATCAACACTAGATATGTTACTGGTGCACCCGAGGCACCAGTGCCAATCAGAAACGGACAATAATTTAATAGCAGGAGGAATATTTTGGATTTGGTCTCAAATGTAATTGCCCCCCCAAGTCTGTTAATCATTGCTGCAGACATATTCCAAATTTACTTAAAAAAATTCTCACACACAAACAGAAACGTGTTTATGTCTCCGAGGAACTCGAGGTACATCACAAACTAGTGCTGGCGTGGTTGGGGCAGATGAATGCTTCACGTTGGGATAAGGCTCAGTTTCAGAGCCCCTGTGTTCTGTCATTTATGGAACATGTTTACGGTGCAGAGGCCCAGCCGGGCGACGAGAATCTTCCCTCATCACACGGAGGCTCATTTTCCTCAACGAGTCGTGGGGGGGGG
>JABFEB020000045.1:19164736-19183888 GCA_019775895.2 Stomatorhinus ivindoensis | reverse complement strand
TCGCCACACGACGACGGGAGCTGCTTGGGGGAAATTAGCGGGAAGGCTCGTAAAGCCCGTGGCCTTCTGGAGTCAGACTTCAATTTACAGGACTGCTTGTGCCTTTAACAAATAAGTAACAAATGTGTTTTCCTTTTTAGTAAAGATTTCTATTGTTTCACCCCGTCAGAGAGCAGATAGGAAGCTCGTCGGGGCCATTGACACAATCACAGCTGCACACGCCTACGTGCCAGAGCTGGACAATTAAAATATATATTTAAAATAATTTCATTTCTTCCCACACGAGAGCTTTCAACAGATTGCTTTTTCAACAGATTTCAAATCCATCCTTTATACACATATATTAGGTCCAAAAAAATTACTAAATCATTTTATTTACACATCTAAAAATTACTGCAATGGGAAAAAAAAACAATTCACCTAAATAAAAGGAAGCTGCTGTTTTAACTAAATTACATCTTTTATGAACTGGGTGTTGGAGTTGGTAGAAAATTAATAGCAAAGAATAGAACACTTAATATTTTAATAATGTTATTAACAGCTCATTAAACATGTGGTTGCCTTTTGTACATGACCTTTTTATTAAACGTAATTTAACACGGGAGAGTCACAGTAAAAGTAATTATTTTATTAAACACTTAAAACCCCAGTCCTGTCATGCTGCTCTTTTTAAAAATAGCCATCATCCCGAATTGCCCACGTCCACCAAATGAAAGCAGCCTGCATTTAACAGAGAGGTTAACATACAGCCTAATAATTCCAAACTCTTTACAGTCTCTTGAATGATGAGAACAGACCTTTGAAATACAAGCAGACTGAGAAAATAAATGGAAATCTCTAGGTTAGGAGCAATGTGACGCGTACTGGGTCAGAGTGCTCCCATTTCTTGCTAACCCCTGTCTGTCTGGACCTCACCGCTCTCCTCTTCATCCGACCTGAGCTGAAAATGAGGCATTTCTACGGCAATAAAGATCGAGTGCCCTGCTTGAATCATGCGAGGAAGTCTGCACCCTTATGATAAAAAGCCCAGCTTCCGAAGTGGTAAACCAGGGTTGGAATACACTCAGATTAGCTCATTTAATATGGTAAATAGTTAGCCGCTACAGCTCTTAAGCACAGAGCTTGTCTGCCGTTGAGCTCATGTCATCAAGTTTAATGATTCTCACGACAATGAAAATGCCATCGGGAAGCCTGCTGAACCAAACAGAAGGTTCTGGAAAGATTCCGGCAACCTTCCAATCACAGGCACAGCTTCCACACCTCCTGAGACACAAACCACCCCCAATAATAATAGGATGTGTTACAGGGGGAATAACATGCATGGAGATAGTGGAGCAATCCAAGAGTATTCTGGGGGGGGGGGGGCGTATGTGACCCCACGTTCTGCTGGAGTGCCTCAGTGCGCTCTGGTGCACTGTGTGGCCCAGTGCAGTGCTCCTATGCATTCAGAGGGATCACTGGCTTTAATTATGGCTCCACAAAGGGTTGCCTCCCTGATCAAAGGCCCAGTGTTTTATTTACACGGTGCGCAGCTCTCGCAAAGGTCCGAATGCCAATATTATTCTTGGGACGCATTGGATGCAGCCACAGTGTGACGGGAGCACCGGCTGGGGCCCCCGCAGAGCCGGGGGCGGGGGGACGCTCTGGGTCACGGAGGGACAGTGGGCCTTTCTGGGACTCCACCAGCTTTTCAACGTTAGTCACCCAGCGGTGACCCTCACAAGCCCCCAGATAAGCGCCCAGTGCAATCTTTTTCAGAGTGGGGGGAGAGAGAATGGCGGGGACATAGTTCCGGTTAGGGTTGCGTGTCGGGAACATGGCTCTAACCCCCCCTTCCTGCTATCTACAGTGCAAATCTAAAGTCCGTTATTATGATTCCTGTACTTGGCATATCTTAGGCCAATTTAGAACATCAACACCATCAATCATGCAGCAGAGGGCCAACCAGCTGGGTGAACCTTTCTGTCCTGGGGAGCCATTTGTCATCCGGACGCGTCTGACTTGCACGTATCGCTCTCTTGCTCCCAGGACAATTTTCCCCCCAACCCCCCCCCCCCAAGCCTGCCAAATATTCCCCCAGCTTCCCGGAAGCACATGATTAGAGCTTTGACCAAACATGGACATTGCTTTCCCGTGATTATTTTGGCTTTGAACCCACCACCTCAGCCACCGCAGGAGAGGACAGGCACCACTGTCCGGAGGCCACCTGACTACCTGACCATGGCGTGTCACTCCGTGTCACTCAGTATCACTCACAAACGCTGGGTGTCATTAAAATCCATAGTCAAGAAATGATAGCTTGCCGTATCTTTCAGCTGTTTAATATTTTCACCCTAATGGTCCTTCATTCTTAACCATTTTTGCAGCAAGACACCAAAAAATACTAATAATTCAAAGACACAACAACATAAGCTCTTATTGACCCTGGAACTAACTTTTTGATCATGGCGCTAAACCCCAAAGTTCCTGCTGTCGTCTCCTGACTGGCATGCCCATAATCCAGTGAAAAAAAGGACGTCACAGACAAGTATTTTTTGATCGTTCAGAAATATTTTTATACGGCACTTCATGGATAATTCTTTGGAGTGTGGAGGTTATGAGTCAATAAAATTGTCTGGACTTTCTCTGTAAACAGGAGGGATTTTCAAAGTCTTCTGATAATACGGTCACTTGTTCCTCAATTTAAATGGCCTGGGTATGAAAATTAGGAGCCGCTACTTCATCTTGAGAGTGGCAGTGATTGCAGTCCTACTCCAGCCTACAAAATAATCCACTTTACTTCTTACATTTTGAGTACAAAATCTGCTCTGATTGTCATGCTGGAAAAAAAACCAAAATTTGGCTTTTTAATCCATTTAATCCTCTTTGTTTTTTGGATGCTATCATGCAGTATTTGTAAATCGGCGTCTTCATTAAATATTCAGAATAACTGTGTATGACGGTGGACATGGCAGGTGTTTTCATAAAACATCCTCACCTTCTTTTTCTCTGAGAGACTGGCCCAGGAACGTGCGACTGTCGGAACATCACGTGACACAATACGCCTCGGCGTTAATGTCTGTGAAGACCGAACCACGGCTGGCGGAAAGCTGCCTCGGCGCGTTGCACCGGCCGGGAACCTCGGGCTGAGACACTGGGACTGTACAGAAAAGCCAGACTGTCAGGCTGAAGAGAATAGCATTGATGTCATGGAGACTCATCAATTAACCCATTTTTCCCCCCCCCCCCCCCCCCCCGAGGTTGTAAGAAGCACTCAGGCTGCTGGGGGCCCCCGGGGGAGCACAGAGGGGCCTTATTTGTGTAAACAGCCAAATGAAAGTCCACACTTGTTCGTCCCCCCCTCAAACAAGTGCACTACAGTGCCCGAGGAGAGCCCACCCTGCCCTGCTGCTGACTCTATGCCTTTGGCCAGATCCAGCTGCAGGCCCTTTGCCGGCTCCGTGGGACGAGGACACACACGCATGCATGCTCACTCGCACGCATGCACGCTCGCTCACTCGCATGCACCCCGAATCAATCACCCTCAGTCAGCAAACTCGCCCGATTTAGCTCGACAAAGAACCGGAAGTCTTTTTTTTTTTTTTTTTTTTTACTCCAACCCCTCTTGCTACAAGAAGAACAATTCATTTCAGTCTTGATGTGTCAGTTATCTAGCCCTTTCAAAACTGGCAAGCTTTAATAACAAAGCTGTTTTTTTTCACAGCTTACAGCTGTACAGTATATTTGCGTTTAATGGACTGATTTCTCATGTTCCTTTCATCGCTGAGGGATACAGAGCAGAAGCTCTTATACTGAGAATCTTCATGCTCACATTTCAATGGAAATATTTTCATTAGTCTCAATTATTCATCATATAAGAAATTGACTTACAGTGAAAATATTGTGGTTTCCTTTGGAATAATGCACTGTACTTGCTCTTGTTCCAAGCAGCATTTAGCTAGTTAAATTACATCATTCTGTACTTACCCCCATATTCATGATTGTAAATAATTAGGCAGTTTGTGCAGATAATGATTTAGAAATAAAGTAAAAAGTTACATTTCTTACAGTTAAAAAGCAACTTGTGGCATGGTAACGACTTTGCTGTTGAATTCACAGTGACCTACGAGAACTTTCATTGCCTGCAAATGGCCAACAATCAACCAAAGAACAGAGCTCTTGCTTCCAAAACCTGGACTTTACTAGGAAACAAACCTTGGTGGAAGCTTCTGGTCTCATGTTCGAAGCCAAAATGGCAAAAACGCAGCTCTTAACAGATGTCTGCGAATACGGAAGGAGTGTGCACAGTCGTTCGGGTACACAGTGCTCTTTGACTCTGTATCACTCTCTAGGCCTTAACCACCTGAAATGTTTTCTTCCAAATGGAAAGCAATCCATATTTCAAATGTCCAATGGAAGTGTTTACAATTTAAGAAATGTCGTCAGTATTCAAAAATGCTTAGATATAGTAAATAGAAGCCTTTGTGTCTGTTTCAAGGTAATAAATGATGGCCATTCGCTGGAGTATGTGTCTTAAGTTGTAATCTTGGCTCTGACCCCTACTGTGTCATTTTTGTACTTTTCAAATAAAATTTGTCAATATTATAATATTTTCCTTGGAAACCATATATAATGACTTGCGTTAGTCTGCTGCCCAGACAACAGCTCAGTAACCAACAGAAGAGTGTTTTGTTATTTTTGAACATTTGTATCTTTGCACCTTTGACTTTTGTATACCGAGTTACATTATTTCTAATCACGAGCACTACGCCTTTCAAGAAAAGAGTGAGACGTCCATTTGGGAGAAAATTTGAGGCAGCCTCTGGGGTTCCCATGCCTTTGAACAGCACAGACAAATCGCTGGTCTACTCTGTAACCCATTGCCTGCTTCTGCTGCTCCGATAAGCCTTTCTGTTCAGCAAAAGCACTTGCCACCGGTCATACAGAATGAGTCTTGCCCCTGGCTGTACTCTACTAATTGTTTTCCCTTGGAAGTATATTATTTTTATTATACTTTATGCAGAGTAAACAGAGTCTGTGTTTACAGAACAGGTCCATGTAGATTGAGGTGATGTCCAAAAAAATAATTAGGGCATATAGCAAGTTGCAATCTAGCTGAACTGGACAGTCAAGGCAAATTCCTGATTTAACATGACTGAGAACTCTTGAAAGATCAAAGTGAACCTAGGAGACAGCAGGCAATGTTGGTAAATACCAGCAGCTGTACGTATACTTCAGATTTCTGTTCTCCGAAATGATATCTCCATCAGTGATGTCTTGCTAGATGGCTACATGAACATCGCTTCACTTTCCAAACCTCTCCTCAAAGATACCCCCGCCATTCCATATGTTTGCAAAATTTCACCATCACCTGAATTAAATAATTAACTTAATTGGTTAAATGATGAGGTACTGATAAGCCAAAGGAGATATGCTTCCTGGTTAAATATAAAATACATGGGTGTATTGGATGTTTGCTGCAGATGCTGAGGTGGCTTTAGGAAATGGCTGAAGCTGCAATATCATACGCCAACATTAAGATCTACACAGCATTGTTGCTGACTGCCTAAGACTTTACTGTACATTACTTCTCCAGTGACTAAACATAAAATCTATGACTTTCAGGTTTCTTAAATCATGACAATACCTTAAAAAGTGTCAGATATCGGCCCTCAGCTTCCTTCAGGCAGGTGACGTTTTCTGTGTTTTTGCTCACATGAGTAACTTCACAAGTCTTCTGTTCTTCTTCTGTTGATCAGATACAGAAACTGTCAATCAACTGAAGATGTAAAAAGCTCATTTTGATCTATACTTATACTTTTTTTTCTTAAATACTTCACCTTGGGGGTCATTTACCTTTTCAGTGTCCTTCTCTTGAATGGACAGCAGGGTCTCAAACTGCAGAATCAATGCAATAATTGGGAATTAGGGATACTGATGAGAAAACGCATCATGGTAACTTCACATTGTTACATTACAGCCCCATTCGCACCTGAAACCTGACTCCAGATGCCCAGACGTCTGAGCACATGTTGATGCCGGCGACAGTCTTCTTCAAACAAAAACAGCCTATGCTTCTATATTTGCCTCGCCGCATTCTTGGTGTCATTAGCCCTGTGCAGATCTCTCTCACGGGGTAGAAACCTATTGGTGGCAGCAGGAGGATATTTTGACAAAATGCTAATAATTGCATGGCTAAATGAACGGCCCAAGCTGTGAAAACATGAGGTTTGGGGTCCAGAAGGAGAAGAAAGAGAAGCGGGTCGGCAGTAACGTTCTGCATGCACCAAGGGGCTGCGGTCCGGATCAGGTAGGGCTTCCTGTTCCAATAAACACAACCTCAGGTGACAACTGGAGCTCTAGATCTTCGCCTTGTACGTCTAACAACTTAATAAGTGGCTGTTAGAGGCTTCCTGGACAAAGTCCAGACCCAGAGGCCTCATGAGGAATTCACAAGAACAAAGAGAGGGCTCTTTATCACACAGAGTCCACTACACTTGGGACAGCCACATGGTGGGAAATTTTATTCCATACGCTTGAGAAAGAGAGAAAAGAAAATGTCACTGCTTTACATAAAACCAAAACTTTTTCCTTCTTCCAGGAGTAACTGGTCCACAATTGGATTTGGCGTTTGTGTAATAACAGTAAATATTTTGAGGACATTGCTGGAGGGTTTTACAAAGAACAGAAGCACAGCCATTGAATGCCTTGTTTATGCCTGACACCTGTTTTATGTACGGTTTTGGTGGAGCAGTGGAAATGGGATCGTGGGACAGGTGGACATGGTACTGGGGGACAGTAATGTGGCCTTGCACCTGCCTGAATAGCCTGACCTAGCCAAGCTAGCAAAGTGCAAGACCACCATTTAAGATTGTTAAAATCGACTTGACAGAATAGACTGCCATCTTCCTCTCAAATCTCTCCACTGGTAATTTGCAATTAAAAGTGATGCAATTTTGAAAAATAATTTTAATGCATTTATACTGTTTATGGATTTCAGATAATCTGCACTGCAAAGACATATTTCATTCCTCTCTGTGCTAAGTGCATATTCAGGGAAGAGTTATGGTTAGTCTGGAGCCTGTTCCAGGCGGCATGGGACTGAGGTAGACCCTGGATGGGATGCCAGTCCATTACAGAGCATATATACAGTCATTCGTTACAGACAATTTAGAGACAACAAATAGCC
The DNA here is from genome assembly GCA_019775895.2 of Stomatorhinus ivindoensis. NCBI lineage: Eukaryota > Metazoa > Chordata > Actinopteri > Osteoglossiformes > Mormyridae > Stomatorhinus > Stomatorhinus ivindoensis. The sequence goes on along the minus strand of JABFEB020000045.1, from coordinate 19,176,720 downwards.
AAATTGCATGCCTTTGGTATGCGGGAGGAAAAGAATAAGCAAGATTGACGGGCAGAGCTGAGATTCGAACCCCTAACACAGGGGGGACTCAACGCAACACACCGAAGCATTAAACCTCAGTGTCGCTCACAAAATCAAAAATTATAATAAATGTATCGTTGTTGCCTTTGTGCCCGACATTTAACACGGAGAATAAAATAAATATCAACCCTGTGCCTGGGGAAACAAAGTAATTATATTAGCAGGGATGTATTTTAGATGCCCGGGCAAATAGCAGAACACAGAGCGAGGTCACATTAAAGACCATGCCGGTGACTAGTGAGGATAAATGAAAGCCCATCACTATCACCCACGCCATGTTGTGTCATTTGTTCTTAATACGCCTGGGATGACATATGAAGTACAGATGGGTATTAGAGTCGGGGCTCCTTCGGCACTCAGCAAAGCACTTGCTGAAGGATGGACACTTGAGGCTGTCAGGGTGTGACCCGGGCGGAGCGGTAGACGCGGGGCCGGCATGACAAAGGGGAGCAGTCACCCCAGGCCGCGACGGGACCCGGGGGGGACACAGGCCCCCATTGTGAGCCTGGAGCGCCCAAAACTAAGCGTGCAAAGGAAATAACACGGTAACACGAGAGGCCGACTTCGGCACCGGATCAATACTTTGAGGCTGTATGGGAAAGAGTCAGATGCCAAGGTGTATCACGCCGTGTTTATACAAGTGGTGACCTTTGTTGAGGCTTCGAAGCCCTGAGATGCCGCTTTGACCCGAATGTCATCTGTGTCGCGCAGAAGCGACCTGGCAAATTGGTTCGGTTTCCCGAGGTCTCTTCACGATATTGTGAAACGCCAAGGGAGCCAAACACCTGTCAGGTATCACCGGGACGCAACGTTAAACATGAATATGCCGGACGTAACGCATTAATCATAAAATAAGTACAAAAGTGAACATCACACCTTGGAGGCAGTAGAGTAACAGGCCTGTGGACAGACTGCACTGGTGCAGAGACCTTCTGACACAACAGTGTGGACGTCTCCTAGCTTATGAACTAAAATCAAATGAGCAAATTCCTGCAAAGTAAATATCAATATATAAAAATAAACAATCACAGTTTCCCCTATCGAATCATGTATCGGCAAATTTGTTTAATCATATTCCGTATATTTATTTCTATCACAACTGAAATTTCAATTTCCATTAAGCAATGTGGCCATAAAAGTAAAAAAAAAAACAGGACTCTATTTTCAATGTATGCTCTTAATATCCTTGTCCCGATTATTATTATAACAATTATCATAATTATTATTTACTAAAGTGTTCCCTGTGCTGGTCATCAATGGCTCTGTTGAATTCCCCACCTTTTATACATTAGTATTTGTAAGGTTTTCAGTACTGAATGTTCCAATTTCTTTAATTGCCTATTTCAAAACAGTGACAAATCACTGTCCACCTGTTCTGGTCCTCTGATCCATTTTCAACATTTGTATGTTTAGGGACTTTGCATGCATGGCTGTTAGAAAACATAGTTAAACATTTCTTTTTTAAATATTTGGAGATAAAATATCTGTGTGATATATGTCCCATACATTACTGAAGCACTTGGACAGGCACTGCTGAATTTGGATGAAATAGTAAAAAAATTAATTCAGTTCATTATAATCAATATAAGATCTATGGCTGATTTATAACCACACTTACATTTATTTTAAGATCACAACAATAATGAACAATTCAATATCACAGTTGCTGAACTGTTGCCAGGTTCACATTATTAACTATTTGATCCAGCCCACATTACAAATAATTTCCGATTTATAAGTACCCCTACAATAATGGCAGCATTGTTGTTTGAAATATGAACAATTTAACCTGGAATGGTAACTGTCTGTTCTTGCAACATGAGATAGACCTCCCATATTTCATTTCACTCCCGCTGATAGCATTTATCAGCAAAATCCTGATAAAAACAAAATATGCAACTTAAACCAGACCATAACTGAGCCGCGAAGGTAGACAGGATTACCGTAGGTATGGAAGGACAAATATCAGATTGTCTCGCTATAAAGGCTATTAGCCTGTTAGCAAACTGTACTTCAAGCCTCAGATGACAGACCTTTTCAAGACTGACAGAAGAAAATATGAAACTTAAATTCTTCATGACAGACAGTTAAATGAAATAGGCAGGATGAAAAAAAAATCAGAAAATAAACTTAAACCAAACACTTCTTCCTCTCACAATACATTAAATAATTCTGATCATGCTTCAGAAAAATGCTCTTTATTTACTCTTTTGGGAATTATACATTTTCTTTTAATGATGGTTGCCTCTATACAAAACACAATGCTCTATCCTTAGGGATTAAGTTTAATACAGAATCTTGACAGATGTACCCTGGAAGGATATCAACCCGGGCACATTTCCTAAGACCTAAGCCGACATGTTTTTCTGAAATTAATCTCATTATTTAGATTACTAAAAGACTCTAATCCATGCCCATAATTCTATATATCCCATAATATTCCAGTTTTCCCCCCATATGTCTGTCCTTCAAAATGACAAACAATGCAGTGACTCGTAACAGGGATACATAACCAGTCAAAACTGAAATTATGCTGTAAAGATTAACTGCAAGGTCTACAAAGAGTTGGGATTCAGATTCTATGGAATCTCCATCACAGTAAATTCCGTTCTATGTGACAATCAGCTATGAGCCAAACTGGCTTCCAGCTCCCAATCGTGCACAGGGCTTGATTATCAGTTTCATGGCTCCAGTACAGGTAGGCAGTCCCTGTCCAAGCTATTGTCACTTTCCCTGCCAGACAAGGAGCCCTTTGCCTTATCTGAGGGGGGGATCAGCGAGGAGGGGGCCAGAGCGATGACGGTCCCGTTCTAAGGGTCTCCCCCCCTCCCCCCATGCCGCGGGGGTGATATCATGATCACCTGGCCAGATAGGGCCAGGAGCAGAGACTGCCAGACTGGGCTGAGGTCCCAGCGAAGACTTAGCGTGAGCCTGTCCTGGAAGGTCTATGAAAGGCATCCTCAGATGGCGAAGAAAGGGCCGGGAGTCCGTCTGGGCAGCCCGGTGTCTGCAGCAGGAGACTGCAGGCGCCATGGTGTAACAGCAGACAGCGGTATGCATGGCCGCGGCGCACTGCTTCCCAGGTCCTCAGAGACCGTAAGCATCTGCTCTCTGAGAAATGACCTGCCCACTGTACTTTCTCAGTAATTGCTCTGTTTTTAAACTAAGCACAGCAACATCTTTTCCCAGCCAATTCATTCACTCTGGAACTTACATGCATTTGACACAAATTCTACTTTTTTTTCTTAGTTATATTATCTTGTCTGTTGTTTTATTTTGTGTCATTTTCCAGTATTTTTGTAGTTACTTTGGCCTTTTATGTTTAAAAACACTGTCATTGCTATATACAAAACTTACAAATTGTGACATCGGATATTGCGTATCTATACTACTTGCTGTGTTTCTAGACATGCTGTCATAGCTCTCTACTTCCTTTGTTCTTTCTAAAACATTGATAATTACTGTGGGATTGACATGGATGGTTTATTCAAATAAAAAACAAATTAATGTGATTAATCATCTACGGTATCGCCCTTCATTGAGATTCGTTCAGTTGGCCAGGTGCTCATTCCAACACTTTGGTCTTTCCCACAACAATCGTTAGATTCAGTTAGTTTGGCTTTCTGAGGCGGCTACATCAGAATTAAGTCACATGACAAAGGTCCAATAAATCCCATGCCCATTAATAATTTCACTGTTTTCCAACTGTCTGAACAGTAAAATATTCATAAACATTCCTCAGAAGATGCATTTTTATATGTTCCACAAATACATTTTTCATTTTCCTGATCGAGCTAGTCTCATGCTTCTCCTAATCGAGACTACACATTTTCAAAGCCCACAAAGTTTACAATGAGGGACTGTCCTATCCCCGCTACAGTTTTATGGTAATTTTAATATCGAATGACTCAGTTTGTGATTTATAGCTTATTTTTCACCCTGACAGACATTGTGTTGCAGAGCTGTCTGGATTTGTGAAAACAATGATGTGGGTGTTTGCTCTTTATAACAGAATATTTTCACATGGCTGAAGAGTTCTCTGGATGAAAACCATCTTAAGGATAAAAGACTGTTAAAAATGTGCATTTCTGTAAAATGCAGGCCAAAAGAAGTAATGGAGCACTATAATGTCGCTGTTTTTGCCTAGTCACTGCTTGTAATGATATTTAAGCACTCATTTTTGTCATATATAGAAGTATATATTGTTCAGTAGTAATGCACTCTCATTTATTTATAGACAACTACTTGATACCTATCCTGAAAACATCAGAAAAAATAGATCTTCTCAGTGGAACTGTTATATTCTTGTTATATTTTAACGAAGGATAAAACGTGAAATTACAGTGTCTTCCCCCTAACCACTCAGTGAATTACATTACTAACTAGCCACATCAGATTGTCCGTTCTTTAACATGACCAACTGCGCAATGTCGCCCCAGACGCCGAGTTAATGGTATAGTTTTAAAACACTTAATACGCATGCGCAATTTTATACAACCGCCAGCGTCCCATGATTCCACAGGAAAACACGTTCGAGAAAGTAAATTATCTGTGTGGGAAAACGCGAACATGTCGGAAAAGAAACAAACAGTCGATTTAGGATTGTTAGAGGAGGACGACGAGTTTGAGGAGTTTCCAGCTGAAGGTAAATTACTTGTGGTCGAAGCGCCATGAGCAATGCTTAACTAGTATTTTTAAAGTGTATGATAGGCTCTGTTGACTGCGCTGGAGAGTGACTCAGCTGACGTGTGGAGTGTCATAGCTGGTTAGCTAGCTAGCTAGCTAGCTGGTTACCCGTTTGTGAGCAACTCGCCTTGATAAGAAAATGCAGTAAGCTGGCTGGCGAAGTATCTGACTCTGCCACTATGGTGGAGTTAAATGGATGCATTGATAAGTGTGAAGTCCTACCACTTGTGTGTTTAACACATTTGTGTATTTATTGTTAGCACGCTAGCACCGCTCCTTGGTTCGTCCTTTCAAACTAAGTATATTCAGAATTTATTCGATGTTAGCATAAATTATTATTTCTTTTAATTACAAGAGTAATATTTATACCAGGGCATTTGGGTTAATTTCTTTATACGTTCGTATTTGGTTGGCTGGGTACAGCCATGTCCTGTTATACACCGCTAACGGCTAAGCATCTGGTCCTGGCTGATAGGATGTAAGCCTGCACGGTGGCCTAGCAACAGAGACTGATGTCTGTACGTTCCTGCAGATCTGAAAATTGTGTTTTTAAAAGGATGTTGCTCATAAAACCTTTACCTAATGTAAGAAACGTTCCTCGCATAAAACTCGTATTAAAATATTTAACTTTGAGAATTTCACAATATGTATATGCGTTACCGGCTGAAGCGTTTTTATTTCATCTCGGGTTACAGGAACTTGTTTTGAAATATTACATTAACAAGTGTTTAAGCTCACTTCTATATCTTGTCCATCCCATACCGAAAGTTATGAAGCATATCATAAATAGTGTTCTACACATTAATGCCAGAAGTACTGTGGTAGTGAATACATTTCTGAATGCAAAATTTTTATATATTTTGGGAAGCTGGAATCCTGGATTTGGTGACAGTAGTCATGTGTGCACAATAACCAATAATTCAGCTTCTTATTTTTCAGAAATAGTAGCAATGAATGTCGCCTGCCCATATTAAAACTATAATTCCATACATCTTTGGGAAGCTGTTTGTTTAGTGGATCCTTAGATGACTGTTTGTTTTCACATATTTTGCAAGTTTTAAATCCTATTTTGGATACAATTTCTTTACCTTTGTAAGCATGGTGTCATTAATGGTGGTATATATATTACATTAAATACGTGAGTTTGGATTAGTGTCAACAATGTTGTAGCTAAACTTATTATAATATGGGGCACACTCCAAATTCTTTCTGGTGTCTGAATGTGGAATCATTGTAAAGTTAACTTTAAAGTGACCCTTTTAAAACTAAATTTGGAGATTGTAATGCAGGATTACTTTCTTAAAATTCAGAATGCAGACTATGTAGCTTGTTCTTTGAGTTATGTAGCCATTGGGTACTGCATTTCCACTGTATCAGTCCTGTACTTACAGGTTTGTGCTTTTGTTTAATGCCTTTGAACAACACCCATGGTTAACTTTGTGACCTGATGTTTTTAGATTGGACCGGCTTGGACGAGGATGAAGATGCTCACGTGTGGGAGGATAACTGGGATGATGACAACGTAGAAGATGACTTCTCTAATCAGTTGAGGTAAAGTGATCCGCTGATCCTTTTCAATACCTGTTTAACTGGTTTTAGTTACTTAGTCAGAACAGTGGTAAAAGTGATAATCTTTATTAACAGTGTAGGCATTGGTGTGTTAGTTGAAAATAGTAACTGGATTTCAAATGTAGAAAAATACTGTTCGATATTTGTATGTTGCAGCTGAGTAAAATTCTTATATAATTGTGCATGTGTTGGTGTTTACTAATATAATGTGTAAGTACTCTTCTACAGTTTTTAGGTGGTGTATACAAGCATTTCATTCTGGTGTCATCTGTGTTGGCATTTGTTCTTAATTTAATTCTTTTTTTCCCTTTTTGTGGGTCATTTGAAAAGTCATACAAATCCTTTTTGTTTTCCTATAAAATGAAAAAAAACCCACAAATGAAAAACAGGCATTACAAGTTGGGCAAAACACTGTATAGATTTCAAATATAAAATTAAATCTTTAAGCACTTAGGGATTACAGGACAAGCTGGAAACCAGCATATTGTAGGTGGTCTTAAACCACAATGACTCCATTAAGGGGAGTTAAGAGATGCTGTCAATTGTAGGGTTTGAGTTAACTGAAGAAGTCTTTCCTAGTAATTGGTGGTAATTCTAACACTGGGTTAGCCCACAGCAGGTCTTCAGCAAATTCAAGACTGTCTCACGTTTTATCAGTTTTTTCCAATGTGAGATTCAGGATTCATTTTGGTTTGCCTAGATTTCTAAAAAAGTTTTGTCATATATTATTTTGTCTGTGAGTTACGTCTAGAAATGATATTCAGCATTCTGTCATCTTAGTAGATCTCACTGATATGTAATGTCACTCTAAACTTTACTGTGTGGTGCAGCGTTGTTTTTTGGTAAATTGTGACACAAGATTCAAGATTGTTTATTTGTCACATTTTATGCAGTGAAGTGTATCACCTAAGTCCTTCCTGGGCTGTGCAGTAAAAAGAAGTAGAGAAAGAGCTAGCAATACGAATTTTGAAATTAAAAATACTCATTATTAAAAGGCAGTCAGGAAGAAAAATAACGTAATAATATGAAATATAAAACAAAGTATATACAAGATTAGATCCTGGAATATGGTGCATAAGCAGAATAATGTGCATAGGCAATGGAGTCATTTACAGTACATTTACTGTGCATTGTTTACAGTGGTGAATGTAGCGCAGACAGAAAATGAACACTGTACAAAGTAGCATTAAAGGTGTGCGCTGTTATGTTGTAACCATCATTTCTTTTTATTGTTCATTTTATTTTATGTCTGTAAATTGGTGTGCATCTCAGGTGGTTAGTGACCTGTAGAGTGAGCCCTGACAGTTCTGAAGAATTTACCACCAAGCATGTGTTATGGGACACATAACGAAAGTCATCATAGATTTTAGCCAATGGAAGTTTTTTTTTTTCCTTTTTTTTTTTAATCACTTGAAGTTGCCTGAAGTGATTACGTATAGCTGTAATATGTTTGAACTGGGGGGAGGTGAAGTACATTCATTTTGTGCTATTTGAGAACTCTCAGCGTCCTCTACTTTAAGACCCATTTCTCTTTCCCTCCGCAGAGCTGAGCTTGAAAAACACGGCTACAAAATGGAGACGTCCTAGTCTTTCACAAACCTTCGGAAGATCTTTCAGGGATACGGACTCTGGGTATCTTCAGAAATGAGAGCAAACACAACGGAGTTATGGGCACCTTTTTTTTTTGTAAAAATTAAATAAAAGTGTTTGAACACACATGACTTTTTTTTTTTTCCCTCTGAACAATGAAAACGGTTAAATGATCTAATCTTATTAGTCTCAGTTTATGTTTAGTGTGAGGGTGAAAGGTTATGTACTGCATTAAACCTGAAGTAGTGCTGTAATAAGCTGAGATATAAGATGGCGAGCGTGTGCTGGGCTCCTGTTGTTAGGGCTGTGAAATGAGTGACTCTGTGTCTGCTCTCGTGCTCACGGCATCCCCTCTGAGACCGGGCGCCCCGTGGAGCCTCTGATGGGCAGATTATCCAGCGTGGTGTTTGCCGAGCGAGGGAGGTGCTCGCAGCGTGAAGCCCGGCTGGTCCTGCCCGGGCCTGCCTCTCGTCATGTGGATCCCGGGACACTCTTCCTCCTCACAGCAGGTCCTCCCGCACAACCATGGGCCAATTTGCTGAGTTGCGCACCCAGCGAATGACCGGCTTGGATTTGGGCTATGAGGCCCTGTCCTTTAATGAGCTGGAATCCATGCCAGCGAGGGATCGCTTGCCGTGGGAGACCCTATTTGAGTGGGGGTCATTGTAGTCATTGTATGAATTTCTTTTTAAAATTTCCTGTCCGATTTTAAAATGCTGACTCTTTGAAACCTTTAATACCGTAGACTAATTCTGTTTTGTTTTTTATTTGTGTGGGCTGTTTCTGCAATAGTAAATAAGGAATCACATGTTGAATCTTAGTTGTTTGAAATTAAGTGTTGACTTATAACCAGGGGTTAGTTTGGAATTCCTTCGAGTGCACATGTCCAAAATACATTGTTTGGGTGATTTTTAAAATCCTTCATAGCCTTATGGTTATAATTAATGCTTTATTTTTGGGGTTACAGTCAAATTGCAGTGTGAGTGTGTACCAGGCAAACGTGTCTTGGTTTGGCTTTTCCATCCCCAAAGAACAGAACATGTTCTGAAGGCAAAACGGGAGTAGCAGCTTAAGGGTGGCTTAAGCCGGGTCTCCAGGCCGATCAGGGGACCAAAACAGCAGAGCGGGAGCAGATCCACCCGGGCCGCTTCTATTGCTGCTCTGGGCCGGATCATTACTTTAATTGTCGGAAAGTTATTGAAGTGTGTAAATCAGTAAGTGAGGGCAATGCTGGTGAATCTATAGCCATTTTGTTTGTGCCGGAGGCTGAAGATGAGCCTCTTGTGTTCGACACATACAGCGCCATCTGTGTCCCTGCATCCTCCCAGCTTCCTAGGCTGTGCCCAATGAAGCAGCCGTTTGTCTGCCTTCTCAATATGTTTTGTTTTGTGCTTTTATGAGCTGATTCCATTTACTTCCTGTTGGCTGCTTGTATCTCAGCAGCAGTCATGACATATGAGACATTGTTTAGCTGTTAGTGAGGTAATACTTCCCCTCTGCCCCCCCCCCCCCAGTGAGCAGTCATGAAATCAATGAAATTAACTTAAGAATTATCTTGATTTTATGAATTCCCATATTCTGTAAATATGATTAGCTTCTGTTGTGGCCTTATGGTCAGGCTCATAAGGGTTGTGTTTTTTTTCCCCAACTATACAAGTGTTTGCTGTAGAAGTAAACAAGTAAATAGTACTGCAAGACAGACGGTGATATTTGCTTTCATTGCCCTGAATTCTTTTCTCTGTTCAGCGCTGGATTTTATTCATATTGTATTATTTTACTATACTTTTATTCCTTTAGTAAAGTAAGAAGGACAGGGTTGGACCTTTGAACCCTAGGCTTTTGTGTTCTGGGTCAGGTGTGAGTAGCTAATGAATCCGGTAGGGGAAGAGTCAGAAGTCTGCTAATCACCAGACGGTGGTATCAGTGGTATTCCGGTCGCGGCTAACCGGTGGAAGGTGTGGTGGGACGGCCATGCGGCTGCCGCAATGGAGGGCCCAATCACACGCCTTCCTTTTGTGGCAATGAAATCGGTGGCGGCGGTAGAATGAGTCACACCGAGTGTGCTCCTGGGGGGGCGCGTCCTCACCACCCACCGGCCCAATCCCACACCTGCACCCGTGCCAAAGTAAACACGCATAATAAGCCATAATTACTGCAGAAATGATAATAACTGCTCCCCATGTGACAATGGCATGACTGTGTGCTGCCAGGAGGAATGATATCTTACCAAGACGTGGAGGGGCACCTCTGTCCTATCCAAGAAGCCCCCAGACGCCGGGGTCGCCCAGCACCCCTTGTTTTCCTCCATTCTGTTGTTTTTGTGACTGCCGTAATGGCGACGACACAATCTGAAGGTTATGCTTCCTGATCCCTTGAGTGACATTTGCTTCTCTCGTAAAGCAGTGCAAGCGCGACGCTGGCCATGGATACCCATGGGGTGGGGCGCGCTGCACTGCTGTCATCGAGAAGCAGCCTGGGCTTATGGTGAGCTGACAGGCTCTCACACAGAGCAGCCGAAGGTAGTGTTTATTTACACCAGTGGCGGCAGTTTGGTCACTGCAATAACAATGTCTCCAGTGTAACGTCAATCCATATTACAGGGCTCCACAGCATATGAGGCGCTCTTCCATGATTCCCGGTCCAAGGGCAACCTCAATCGGTCTCAAACTAGGACCGCTTAAACAAACAGATCGTTTTCTGTCTGAAACGTTAAACTCTTAAAGACAATATTGGTTTTAAAACAATAACTATAATTATGTAGCCGGGTAGCTGGTTGCATAGAGCAAAGATACATTGTGTCTTAGGTATCAGAAGGTTTGATTATTCCTACAATGTAAGTGTGCAATAATATTATTTATACCTTACAATGAAATATTAATATGCGAAAGCAGAACAATTCTTTATGGATGCTTAATTAGTACAATACAAAAAAATCCATCTGCGAGACGTCATTAACAAAGCCAATATTAGGGCAAGCCGTGATGAAATACACAGTAATTCCTACTGCCTGAGTTTTTATTTCCTTTTGTCTTCCTGCTCTGAAAGACTTCAATATTCCCAAAAATGCGAATAAACCCCTATTCTGGTTTGCGCAAGTTTGATACATTAATTGCAACCCCAAGGCTTAGTCCAAATGCCAGATAATTATACTGCGATTTTGGAATTAGCTGTGATTAGTACACTTGACCCATGAGAACCGGGGACCAAATTCCGTCCAAAGCCGATACGCTATAAGCTAAAGAGGTGTCTGTGTGTTGTGTATTTCAAGGTGGGAAATGGTGCATTTCAGGTCAAAAGTGGGGCTATATCTCTTGGCCCGTTTTGAGCTGGCATTGCTCCTGTGGACACCATTTTAAAACACAAGATTTGTTATTTTTTCAATAAAGGATATCAAGCATTTAAGTAATGTAACCAGTTGGAGGAAAAATGGTTGGTTCCTTGGTCAGAAAAGTTCGACATAATTACGGGTTGTAAATATTGGCTCAATGTTCCACAAGAATTGTCTTTATGAAGTCATTAAGGCTTGAACATGTGAGATAGCTAAATGGGCTTTGAAAGATAGCGGTGATTGATGTGACGGCTTTAACAAGCTCCCCTCTGTGACTCTGAAAGCATGCGCAAGGACACCGATACCCAGTCATTATATTTTGTTTTCCGTCTTTATTAATTTCCTTTGTATTCATATGCATTCATATCAAGTCATTTCCCAGCAACTAATAGCCTAGGCAGCGCAGGGAAATTTTATAGAGCAATTTAAGCCTCTAAGAGCAATTAGCTGCTTTTAATTTTAGCATCACAAGCGAATTATTATTTGTTTGATAATTGTTACTAATTAATCACCTAACGGATTCGCGATTGTGCTGATGTATGTTGTAACTACAGGCCAGGGGGCCAGCGCCATCTCATTCGGTTATGATCTCTATGGCTGTTTGTAGATGATGACTATGTAATTCTGATGAGGTGAACTGCTTATTTTTTTTCTTATATTACTGCCGTATATTGACCTGTTATGATTGTGTGTTGTTGCTCCTTATGGTTGGTCCAAATCTTGGGGGGGG
>JABFEB020000045.1:19147281-19164726 GCA_019775895.2 Stomatorhinus ivindoensis | reverse complement strand
ATATTGCCCCCCCCCCCCCCCTGACGAAAAGGAACCCGTTTGCACATGTAAGGCCCATGGAAACCTGTAAGTGGGATCCTGGAACAGATTAAATGAAAGTAGGAAAAAAAAGCTATGAATGGAATGGACCTGGCCTTGGACCTGAAAGTCCATGAAGCTCAAAGAGTGACCATCTGTAGTGTTTGCCCAGTAGAGAGACAATCCATTATTTATGGGACAACCATCAACATCCAAGGCACCAGATCACTTTGTTTTTGTTGTATTTGTATTTGATATTTGTATGTGTCCACTGCTGTCCTGCAAACTACAGCTTATGCGTGTCAATCTTGGGATTCCCATCTACCAGAATTCTTATTCCCGGTTGCCTTGATCCCAATAATGTCTCCGTTAAGTGTAAACATCTCCGACACACCATGTCTATTTTCTGTGTTGAAAGTTCATTGTGAGCATTCCCCAGTTGCACATCAGTCATCACATGCTAATATTATTGTTATATGAAGAAGATATGCATGACTGTTAGCCTTGATGTCTTTATTATAGTATGACAGGTACTGCAGGACATTTTTGCATATGCATATATATCTATATCTATATATATATATATATATATGCAGAAATATCCCGCAATACCTGTCAGTGACACAAACTATTAAAAAGATTTTTCTTTAGCTCATTTTCAGAAAGATAAAACATAGATTCATTTTCCTCAGTGATTTTGCGATCTGTCTTTTGAGTGGCATGCACTCTTTCAAATGAGCAAAAGCAGACTAAGCCTCCAGACCGAAATAGGAAATTCGAAGTTTATTCCTACTGCTACGCCTGGAATTGGAAAAAAAAGGTAAATTTGAGCCTAGCAAACAAAGAGCTGGTGTATGTTTCAGAGGGGGTGTCTGGACTGGATCATCCAAACTTCCCGAAATTGGGAGTGACACAGGTTGCTCAGGGGTCTTTGCAGAGAAATACTCTCAAGTTTGGTGGCAAAACAGGAGAGAATCATTGGATACCCTCTGTCACATGTTCTCAGAGAGCCAAGAACGGAATGCGGCAGTTTCGAAGCCTGCTTTTCACTGCACCTCTTCACAGCGATAACTGCGATAACTGGCTACTTGGTTTGGCAGGTTGCGTTCTTGGCCTTACCTTCAACTCGAAAGCGGCCATTCAGACGGCTCGGCTGTTCTCGTGATAACAATCGATATGATCCACGTCCCACTTTTTGTGATTGGTAGGTTCCAGCATGTGTGCCACATGCAATAGCTGCCTGCTGGCTGGGACATGCGAGTGAGCCTTCCGGCAGTTTCCAAATGCAAGCTTCTGTATAGACCTACTGTACGTTTATGTCAAAGGGCAGGATATCCAATTTTATTTATCTTTGCTAAATTAAAAAAAAAAATGTTCTACAAAGTAGAAATATGGTTACATTTAAAAGGCACAAACACTTTTATATTGAATCTCTTGTTCTTTTATTAATTTTGCACCCTTTTGCATTAAAAAATATTTACGGAAGCGCGTACTACTTCTATAAAGTGAATAACAAATTAGAAATTGTCTCTCCATGTGGAGACCCTGCATACTTTCGGATGGGACACTATTATGTACCTTACATTATGTAACTTCAAAGTATTCAACAATACCTTTTCATTGCTGCTGATGTAATGTCATGTAACTGGAATATGCAATATTAGGAACTTTATTTTAGCTAATTTTGAGGATAATTAAAATGCGTCATAGTTGGCAGCAACATGTGTTGGACCACATTGCTCATGATCAGCAACGCAGCCCTCTGCTGTGAACGTGTTATGGAAATCTTACTGGAAGTCTTACTGGTTCTCGAAGCTTTGACACCCTGTTACTGGGTTATGCCCATCATTGGGGTTATGTCTGGCACCTTAAATACATGATCCTGACAACATCCAAAATCCACATTACTCTGTTTTTCTCTTATGTGGAAATGCTAATTAATAACATGCACAGCAAGGAATACTGACATTAAATATATGATTTTTATGGAAATATGAAAAAGGTTTCTCTCTTTGAAAGTATGCCTGCTAAGGCTGAATTTCCATTTGAGCAATAAGAGTGGCCATTCAGAATGTTTGCATGTTCGCGAGGCAATTCAGCTCTGCTGCCTTAGAGATCCTTAATTTTTTTTTGTGTGTTTCTTAGCAATGGGGCTGTAACCATGAGAACCAGAGACTGTATTCTGCTTGTTCTCCATCCCAGAGGAAGGTAAAATGCTTATTCAAATGATAAAAAAGGGAAATTGCATTCCCAGTGCTTCACAAAAGCAAAATACAGACAAAATGTTCGGCTGTGCTTACCATGTACTGCAACACCAGACTTTAAGCTGTGCATGTGTGTATATTCATCTGTCCATCCATTGCTAGATTGCTTATCTTGGTGAGATTTGTGGTATCTTGTTATTAATGTACACATATTTTCTACATTCAAAAGAGCCAATACACTCTGGCAGTTGTCATTCAGTGCTTGTATACCAAGCATGGAAGAGTTATACAATATTAATATTTTGTGCCCGATAAATACATATCGAATGTATATATTCAGCAACTGTTGTGACTACTTTGTGTAAATCTTCAGTATTTCCATTCAAAACCCAGGAGCCCGTGGTGAATTTGTTTCCCTCTCGTTTATCAGTAGTTCCTAAGCAGTAAGCTGGAGTATCAGTTGCGGTTTTATGCCCCCTGAACAGGTGGCATGTTTTCAGGAGGGGAAAAAGGAAGGACTTAAAGATTAGCCAGCATGCTCGTTTCATTCAAAGGCGAGCTCCGCTCTGATAATTTCTCCGCATGCAGGCCTGAGACTGCTGTGATCTGAGATTACAGAAAAGCGCAGGAATCTAAAAGACAACTGCCTGACTGGGGCTGGGGGGGTAGGGGCTCTGCGGCCTGTTCCTACCACAGGACCTGGGCTCAGTGTTTGTGTGGAGCATCTGGGTTCGTTTAGCCGAGCTGCAGAGGGGGAACCTTTGTGCTCTCAGGTTGCCGCCTTCCAGTGTGGGCTCTGTTTTTGGGAGAAAGCCATCCGTCTGGAGCTTCTCAAACAGCCGAATGCATCCGCCCTGCCCCCCAGAGGGGCAATCCTGCCCATCCCAGATGCCCCATGCATGTTTAGCGTAGTTCCTCATTTGAGCTGAAAGATGTTAAACAGAGTCATTCAGAAGCTAGGTTCCATTACGTTTTTTTTTTTTTTTTTGGCGGGTGGGGTGGGTAATGGTGGTAATAGAAACAAAAATGAAAACATGAACAGAATCAGTGGTGATATTACACACTACTCAGCATCATTGGGATTGTCAGGGAACCTTAATCAGCCTGTAAGGGTTTAGGTTCTGCAAACATCTCTTTGCAGAGTGACTGCGCACACTGATGTATTTTTAATTGTAAAAATAACGCCGGGTTTTTTTAGTGCGTTACGTGTTGAGACAAAGCAACACAAATATAAATGTGCAGTCAGTCGGCAGTGTGTTACAATAGCCATGGCTCTCTGTAAACAGTAACCTCTTATGGCTCTCTTTAGGAAAACAGTGCTTCTCGTGTGATTCTTCGTCACACATAAAGAAGCACATATATTTTTACAGAGAAAATGATTAATCAAGTGGCATTGGTTGATTTCTTAGAAATTTGCAATTGCTGTAAGGTCTAAATTACGTTCCTGTTGATATTTTTCTCTCAGCCTGGCTTGCATGGTAGAGTCCGTTCTGAACTTAAATAGAATTTTTTTAGGAGACCTTAGGTATTACCAGCTTTTTTGTTTTGCAGGTAATTCCCCTGACAATGGTTTTCAGCTTTGCTTTCCTGGGTTGTTCTTCAGGCTGCCTGTGCAGTAGCATCCATCCTTTCTGACTGCATTGTTTTACATTTTACACCATCAAAAATACATTCCACTCAAGAGGAAGTTTTGCTGGGCATAATCACTGAGCTCTAATTATGCTGTTTTGAAGTGCAGGAAATAAGTAATTTAGATTACATGTTGTGGGGAAAATCTGTTTTATCTCAATCCTGTCGATAATTTTTAAAAAAGTTATCATATCATATTATCGTGATTGAGTCATGCGCAGTGTTCCGCGTCCAGCCTTCAATCTCAATATGAAAAAAATGGACAGATATTTGTACACCAAAACTTGCTTTTTGGGAAATAACAAGTACTGGGGAGCTTAAATTCACTTTACATTTGCATTTATGTTCAAATATGATTTTCAAATAAATAGTACGTTGATATACTGTACAGCACTGCAAGATTAGACAATCAAAGGATGTTTAAAGCTATTTATCTGGGTGGTAAGTGTGTATTGGCTCAGAACCTAAAACGCATTTAGAACAAATTAAGAGTAAAACACAAAAACTTTTAGGAATTTAATCAGTTCTCCAGAAATCACTGATATCTTGTTGGATTGCTAGAATAATATCACTGTGATTCCTCAGGGGCAGCTCAGCCATTCCATGGATTTGTTAAACTTCACCACCAGCTCGCTTAATTAATTTAATTAGTTACAGCAAGTCAATGAGGTATTGATTATTATGAGGTGTGCTAGTGGTCGAATCAAAACATGCTTGGGTGCATTATATGGTTGCAGCAATTCCTGGTGTGATTTTAGGAGAGGTTTTCACACAGTTAACACACTTTTTCATGAAGATCAATTAAACTTAATTTTCTTTGACTGTCTAGGACGTTTGCACAGTATTATATAAATAATAAATTACAGGTTAATATTACCTTGCAGTATGCTATCTTTTTATGAATCTTAATTTATTTCCATTTTCAAATCACGTAAGTGTAAACCAGCAAAATCCCCATCGCGAGGAACCTGAGAGGGGCTGTGCTTCAGAAAAGAATGACTACATGACACAGCATTGCTAATGGAAAGCCTCCTGTCTTTAAAATTACTGACCTCTTTTTTTTCAGGTCACAGTAGTGCGTGTGTCATTTCCACATCACACACTCATACATAGCCTGATCTTGTTTGCGCTTAACCTTTGAAGGTACTGATGTTGAGCAATTATAAACACACAGTGTACAAAAGAGGAGAGATGGACCAGTGACAATTCTGTTGGTGTTTTGAAAGCAAAGCAATTAGCCTGTCAGCATTCTGAGCGAAGGAACACTTTTAAATAACTTAGTTACTTTTAATAGAAAGTATTTAACTTAATGACCTCTGAGACCTCCAATCATTGACCATTCGTAGAGCGGGTTGCTCGAGAGAAAAAGTCATCTAATTATTTGTTTATAACAAGGCCACTTAAAGACACTGAGCTAAAAATAGTGCTTGTTGGCACTCTCTTCCAAAACAAAATCCTCCTAGGGAGCAAAAGATGCACAGAATATTTGTGGATTTTAGAAGTTAACCTATCTTTGACTGTTTTGCGAATGTAACATTTTTTTAACAAATCAATGAAAGAGGTTTTGAGGTTGTCAAAAATGAAAAGTCATTTCTGCATAATCTTAAATCAGTCAAATCAGCAATGCTATGTCTAAAACATCAATCTGCCCAAGCACCACTCCAATGCCAGGGCATCCCTTATAAAACATGATAAGCTGAGATATGTGACAAAAAATAAATAAACCATCTGACGTATTTAAAAGGCAATAAGCACGGTGTGTTGAATACCCCTATGCAATGTCAGCCGATTAAATAACATTCAATCCCTGGACTTGTGCCATCTGCACAAATCAAATACAGGTTGTAGGATTTTATTAGATAGAACAGTGCCATCAATATTTGGGCAGAAGGAATTTCCTCGCTGGAGCCCATTTTAGAGGAGTAGTGAGCCTGCTGAGAAAAATACTCTGGTTCACGCTGTTACTCTGAGAATCTGAGAAGAAACAAACAAAATGCTGAGAATTATTTTGTGCGCAAAATACATTTTCTTTGAAGACCATCTGCCATTAAAGCCCTTTGCTCCCTTTAAAATTGTTTTTACGCTGTTAGTAATGTTAACCTTTGCTTTTGTAGTTATGGAATTCACTTTTTTTCCCATCACAAAGCACACCACTGCTGCAACACCGGGAAATAAAGCAGAAGAACCATTTAAGGCCAAAAAAAGCCCAGTCTGAAGAAATGGTTTCAGGCAGAAAAGGATTCACTGCTAAATTATTTTTGTTCTTTATGTTCTGCAGTTGTTACAACAAATGTGAAAGTCAGACACTTTAATACAAATAAGATGTTATAGGTTAGTGGAACTGAAACCTCATTAGCAAGATACTTCAAGCTGAATCGAGCTGACAGAATATGCCCAACTTCACTTCCTCTGTAAGAATATATTTCTGTGTGCAAATTTTTCATTAAAACACACATAAGCAGATAGCGGGGAATCATATGTCATCCCAATAGGAAAATGATGTCAATGCTTGTGGTGGTATTCAGGAAACTGAAATATACAGGGTTTTTATTAGACATCTGATATCGTTTTAGAAATCTATGAAAAATATGATTAAATAAACTACAAGTGAGCTATGAAACACATTGAAATGTCAGTTTTGCTATAGTGTGTCGCATAAAAACACTGAGTGCGGCTCTCTATTTACAGCATAAATTGATCATTTCAGTAAATAAATTACATGGCTCTCATGTGCCAATTCATGCACATAAATTAAATTAAGGTGAATGTAATCCAAAAATATACACTGGCACATTGAATGGTGCTTTTTGCAGAATAGTAATAAAACACTATTTTTTTTTGCTGTCTGGCCAAACAAAAGCAACTCGATTTTACTCAGTAATATAAATAGTTACGCAATTAAGCTTCTGGTAAATTCTCAAAGGCCTACAAGGTTAGGGCCCATCCTGGCCAAATGAATCTACCATCAGTCAAAGCCTTTTGATTTATTTGGTGTCAAACGTGGCTTTCCACAACGACCTGTAGGGTACCCATCATTAAACAGTCACTTTTTGAGGCCAGCAGAACTATTGGCTTATGTTCATTGTCCAGTGGAATGCCTTTACATTTCAGCAAGCTGGGGTTTCTTGTCCATATCTGCTGAATGGGGAGTTCACGTTCAAGCCACACACACTATAAAAGGTCCAGAGCTTGTAGATTATCTCTGTGAGCCAAATAATTAGATTTCTACACAGACAAAGGAGCAGTCAAAACAAGTTAAATATCAAGCATCTTGCACTAGATCTCAAAACCTGAAGCACTATGATTGCATTCAGAACATTCTTTGAGACATCCGTCCATCCGTCCGTCCGTCCATCCATCCATCCATCCATCCATCAATCCCTCCATCCATCCATCACAGGTAGTAGAAACATGTTACCTTAATATCTGGACAGTCCTCATTGCACCCTCCGCCAACATCATGTCCTGGGCCGGCTCTAAGGCCCCCACTAGTAAATAGTCCACAGAAATGCATGTTTTTACACATTAAAGTTTCGTCGACAGTAGTTTTCTGTCACTGTGACAGTTTTCCTTGCCAGGTCTCCTTGCCTGTTCTTAGGGAGACGGTTGCCTAGTTAGCCAGTCCAAAGTGTTGCTGATTTACCTGACTGCAGTGTCTGATTAAGCTAGTTAGACATATAGTAGCACAAACCTGACCCCTTCTACTTGCTGCTTGTTAACTTGTTAATATCGTATCAGTCATATCATGCAGGTTACATCGGGTTGGGGAACATGCACTGGTATAGCATATTTCCACACCTACCACACGACAAAACGCATTGCGATCCCAGTTGGCGGACGCCCAGGCTGATATGTGGTCCAGTCCCACCCTCCAGAAATGGCCGCCTATCTGCCGCAGGCAGGTGTTACGTGGGCGTCCCCTCGGCCTGGTCCAGCCTCTCTGGTCTTCAGCAATGAGGATCCTGCGAGCCGGATCACCCCCAGAGAATCGGTCACATGGCTGTAGTGCCGTAATTGATGCTCCCTCACAATGCAGATATTATGCCTCATTCAGGACACCCTGAGCAGCTGCCCGTTCGACGCAAAGTCAAACCAGCGATACCCAAAGATTCTCCAAAGAGGCACAGTATCGAAGGAGTCCAGCTTTCGTCTCACGTCACTAGACAGCATCCATGTCTCGCAGCCATACAGCAAAACAGGGAGCACCAGGACTTGAACCTTCATCTTTTTACAAAGATATTGGAAGCACTACGTACACTTTTCCAGTGACCTCATGACCCCCCATGTTCTCCCAATCCACCTACTGACTTCATAAGAAGAGTCACGAGAGATGTGAATGTCGTTGGTGAGTCAAGTGAATCTCTCATTGCAGTCGGCACTATCTCTGTAGACTGACACGCTGCTGATGGCTGTGCCCAAGAGGTCATTAAAGGCCTGGATCTTGCTTTTTGTCCAGGAGACTTGCAAGCCCAGATAGTCAGACTCCGCGTTCATTCTCTCCACAGGCCCAATCAGAGCCTCCATTGATTCTGTGAAGATCACAGCATTGTCAGCAAAGTCAAGATGGGAGAATCTTTCTTCACCAAAGATGGCCCACAGGCGCAGGACCCCACAACCCTGGCCAACACCCAGTCCATGCAAGCACTGAACAGAGTAGAAGCAAGAACACATCCCTGACGAACCCCAGAATCAACTGGGAAGAACGCAGAGGTTCTACCACCACTCTGCACAGCACTCACAGTACCAGTGTTCAGCCCGGCCGTGGTGTCCAGTGACTTTGGTGGGATCCCTTGAACTCTCAGAATGTCCCACAGGGCAGATCGATCAACTGAGTCGAAGGCTTTAGGAAAATCGACAAAGGCTGCAAAGAAACTCTGCCGATATGCATGTTTACGCTTGATGAGAACCCTCAGAGCCAGGATGCGGTCGATGATAGGCTTCTTAAGCATAAAATCAGACTGTTCCGATTGCTGGTAGGTGAGCAAGTGAGCACGGATCCTGTTGAGGATGACCCTAGCATGGACCTTACCCGGCACTGAAGGCAGTGTTATTCCTCTGAATTTGCCGCAATTCGGCAATCACCCTTCCATTTCCACATGAGGAGAACAAATCCTGTTTTCCAGTCAGTTGGGACGATGTCCATCTCCCAAGTGGAAGCAAAGATTGTTTGCAATGCCAGGAGGATAGCCATACTGCCAGCATGGAGAAGGGCACCACAAATACCACGGATCCCTGTAGCCTTTCCTACCTTCAGTTAGTTCACCACCTGTGCAATCTGAGTGAGATCTGGTGGTTCACAGTTAATTGGATAATCAGACTCAAGAGCTGTGGACCCAGAAATGCCCATGTCCTAGTTGGACGATCAGCTTTAAACAGCTGCTCAAAGGTACTGGCCTCACAGTTGACCTTCCTCTGTGACTCATGCACTGTGACTCCTCCTGATAAAATCCAGGGTGCCTTTTAAGATGAAACGACTCCTTCTGGGAACACCAGCAACACCAATACAACCCTCAGCAACCTTCAGGTTCTTGTTGTGGAAAGTCTCCCAAATCACATTAAAATCGGCAATCAAATCCAAGTCCGCAGGTTCCTCATACAAAATTTATTGCAAGTTTATTAGAAATAGCCTGTTCTTGGCATCTGACCTGATTCAGTTCTCATTCACCTCGTCTGATGTAGCATACTGGTTAAACAGTCTGTAGGGGTCTCCAGCATATGATGTCATCTTCTTTGCCTTGCCACCCGTATTGGAATAGCAAGTCCAACAGTGTGGCTCAGGGTGCTGGAACCAGGATCCAGCAACTCACAGTCCCTGAACTTTTGCAAAGTCAAGGAACATGGAGCCACTTTCACTCGACCCATGAGGACCAACACAATCCTCACAGCCAGCCCTGTCAGTGCTAGTTGTTGCATTGAAGTCAGCCATGACCCATCAGCCACAGAGTGAACTTGTGAATAAAATGTCTCCCTCATCAAGACATCACTCCACGTGGTCAGAGCAGACACTGAGATAACGAACAAGAGACTCAAATAGTGCCTTAATCGGAGTCTCATGATACACTCATTGAAAGAAGTGACATCAGACACCATCAGGGGGAGCCAATCTGTCACAGCATCGGTTATTCCTTGAGTATGGCAGCCACCAGAGTGAGCAGACGAATAGTAGACAGTAATAGTACCCACCTGCCAAGGTCTGGCCACTACCCGGTCCGCGTACCGCAGAGAGTGCTGCCACAGAAACGCGGAGTTTACAATGCCCCTCCAACAGCAGAGGAAGACGTTCCAGACGCCTATCTGGATGGGCCACCTCAGATTAGTACCGGAGTGCTGCAGTGCAGCAGGTGATGCCTCAGCGTCACACCAGTTTCCGTCCCCAACAAGCCTGACCCCACTGTCTGGTTGTTAATCGGCTTCCAAGTGGCCGTGAATATTAAATTTGAAATAGCACCCTACTTCTAAATCACAGACCGTATGATACAGAGTAAATTTGCCTTTAAAGCCAGCATCAAAATAGCATTTAGCTAAAAAATCCAGCCAATCATTTAAATTGAACTACATCTTCACTGTTACTCATATTTGTAGACATACACATGTCAAAATATTGTTGCACATTGGACAATATACCTAAGATTTTAAAATCACCTTGTCAAAAGGATGCTCGTCCGACAGCTGCTGTTATGATACTGATAATTTATAACTAATATACGAATTGAACTTGTATGGCAGACATTTTTTGAAAATTATAATAGTATTATCAACCGATTTTATTCAATGAGACAACTTTTTACAAAATAATCTAGGTGTTAGAATCTAGGTGGTGTTGTTTTTGTGAGTGATATGTTCCTTTGTAGTTCCCAGCCTCTTTGTTGTATATATCTAGCTGAAGAGTGAGAATGATCAGCAAGTGTTTGTGTGACACTGCAGCTCGCTGGGCTGCGGCCTTCTCTGGGGCCCTTTGCTTTGCTCTGGCTCCAGCTCTGTCGCTGCAGAGTCTGCGTGTTTTGACTCTGCGCTCTTGGCTTTGCTCCTAGCATTCAGTATTTCTGCCACAATCCAAAGATATGCATCTAGGGTAAAGCGGTGACTCCGAATTGCCCTGACTACTTGGATCTGTTTCCTTGCCTTGCGATGAAATGACACCCCAGTCCTTCGTACACCCTTGGTACACAGTAATGGCCTGTATTTCCCTCAGACAGGTTCTGGATCACAGCAGACTTATTTGAATAAGCTGCTAATGACAACTGCTGGATAGTTAGATAACTGATTTTTATTTTAAAAGCAAACCTGTCTAGGACTCAACCTTGAGAGACTTTTTTTTATAAACATAACAGCTGTATTAACAAAAAAAGGTCTTTTATGTGACCTACGATAGCTATTTCCTTGGAAAAAAATCAATGTGCGATGTCCTACTATTACGTAAATGTACCGATCCAATGAGAGCATATTAAACATAGAACAAAAAACATCTTAAAAGCCGCCCACTACCTTCTGCTAAATTCTGCGTGACTCAGTGTGAATGACTGTAGTTTCCGAGGGGACACTTTACCGCTCGCTGCTGTTAACCGCGAGACACTGTGCAGGGTCTCATCTTCATCTCCCTAATTGCACGTCCTCTGCAGCCCCGCAGTCTTCTGATTACCAGTTGTAGGCAGATCAAGGACCTTGTGAATTTAAAAATACAATGTGTCCCCCCTCCCCGAGATTCTAACAGGTTTCATGCTACTTTTCTCCGGCACTAAATGTGCGAAAAACCAATGGAAATGTCAGCTCCTTAACTTTCACCTTCAGAAATAGATTAGGAGCTTGAAATGAACGTAAATAGAATGTGCCAGAATTTCTGTGGTGCTCTTCTGAGCCTGTAAACTGTATAAAGGCTGTGAGGAGGCAGTTGTATTACCAGAATTACAGGTGGCCCTCTGGTTCACACTGTCGGTTGCCTCAGTTATCAGTTGGCTACGATGTTTTTTCTGCTTAGCAGTGATAGACAGATCTCTAGCTGGCAAATTCTCCTCCCTGATATTCGTTTTGTTTGATCGCTTGCCAGCATACCAGCCTAGATGCCAAGACAGATGACACACATTAACAATTTCATCTATGGTTGAATTTGGAGTCATACAGTTCATTTAACCTTAGATTTGTCATTATTAATTTAACAGCGGCGCCTTCACCATTGACCTGACAGGGCATGGCAGTGAACTACATAGGCCTTACTGTTTCTAAGTGGCAAAACATTGTGATTGTGAATGAACATATCTTCCATTGCAGGGAGATGCACCATCATTTTTCAGCTTTCTGTCAATGCTTTCACTCAATAATGAGTCATGAATAAATTCACAGCAGTGCTTGTTTAAACTCTGGAGCACTAAATAAAGTGAATGGTGTCTCACAATGTTTGTCTCGTATCCGGTTTTTAATAAGTTTATCAACATTACAACCCTGAAGACATATCAGAACATTGAGTTGTTCTCTAAAGGTGTAACACCTGACTTTCAACAAGTGAAATCCATTTGTTATGTTCTGAAGATATTACAGAAAGTTTGGTTCTCTTTTGTTTCAGCGTCTTTCTGCTAATTTTTGAGCTCTGTGCTGTATTGTGGACATTTATTTCATTTTAATTTATGAAACAGAGAATTTTAAAAACATGTTATAGATGAATATTGAAATTAGTATTTAATTTGTTCATAATTTGCTGTCCCTAGGGGGGCTTATCCAATTTATTTAAAGTTAGACTATATGAACATTATTTAAAGTTAAACTTCAGTCTTGCTTCGCAAAGGAAAAATCCGTTTTATTTATTAATATATTTAATGTTTAATGTCGTTAGCGTGCCGTTCATACTGGATGAATTTGGCACTATGATAATTGGGTGTAAAACCTAATCCTGGATTTGATTTTTGGCTGGGAAATAGACAAACCAAAAAAGAACAAACGATGGAAAATGACTAAGATGTGTGAGGCGACACAATTAAGGAGCATAACATTTGGAAATCTTTAAAAGCAT
Source organism: Stomatorhinus ivindoensis (assembly GCA_019775895.2). Taxonomy (NCBI): domain Eukaryota; kingdom Metazoa; phylum Chordata; class Actinopteri; order Osteoglossiformes; family Mormyridae; genus Stomatorhinus; species Stomatorhinus ivindoensis. The sequence continues at coordinate 19,151,874 of JABFEB020000045.1, read as the reverse complement.
TATTAGCCCGATGACCCCCGGAACGTGCGATGAAAGGGCCAGAGCGTGGAAGCGGGCTTCGTTTGCGGTAATGTAATAGTGGGACATCTTCAAAGTGGCTGCGAGCAGCAGGTGCCGCCTTAAATGACCTCTCACTGCTTCGTCCGCCCTAAAATGTCAGTGTCGCCCAAGCAGGAAAGCAGAGGAAATGACAACGATGGGCCGGCTATGTGGTGCCATGCTATAAGAGCGCCCCCCCAAGGCTTTGGGGTGAATTAGCATCTGGAATGATGACAAACACCACACGACCCTAGATGGCTTTTTGTCCCACCTCATCCTCCCCTACACAGACATCACACTGTCCCCAGAATCCTGCTGTGCTGATGGGTGACATGTTCCAGACCTGAGACGGACACATGTCCACGGATGCTGACTTCCCACGGAGGAACTTCGGTGGCTGGAATTTTGCTTGCCTTCATATTCCAGACGGTGCAAATTGTGTCTTTTTTGTTCGATTACCAAATGGAACGCCATTAAACTGCCATGCTAGCGATTAAGCAATAGCTCCAGATTATTTCATATCTGAAATTGTATTTGCTGTTTGCTGTAGTGCATGGCTTTGCTGTGCAAAATGTGTGTTTTATGTGCGGTGTACTGTCCCTCCCCCACCCCCCCCCCCCCTCCTTTAGTAATTATTAGTTACCACCAGCAGGGACATTCAGCCCTAGGGTAAGATTATGGTCACAGCTGCCTCCAGGGCTCTTGCCTATCACGTGGCTGCCCTGGCAGAAATGCAGCTCCACCTCCTCAGTCTGTGGGAAAAAAAGAGAAGAAACAAAGAAACCAAATTATTACACACGAAAATAAAGACGTCGAGGCTCTGGCGTGTGCCGTTCGCTTGAATCACTTTTCCTGGTTAATTACTCTTTCGACGCGACTGGCTGGCGTGAAATCATGACTAGCTGTGGCAAGTTAAGGCCGGAGGGAGCTTGTGCGTTTAGCTAAACCTAAAACTGGCTTTTCTGAAAGTGCTTTTGAGTTTTACTTAGATTGCAATGCGCGACGGGTTTCAATTTTTTTCAAATGGGAATTAACCTTTCATCAGGATTAAATGAGGATCCAGTTGTAATGTAACACAGTTTCCAAGCCCAATCCTCTGCTGTCTTGAATGTGTAATATTAAAAATAATGTATTACCATTCTATTATTTTTCAAGAATAAAGACATATGCCATTACGAGTGTAAGATGAAGCAGCTCTGCTAGGGCTGGACCGCAGCGATAATACACGAACATTTCAGGTGCTCATTCAATGGCCTAATTAATCTTTTACATTAATATGTATGTTTTTAATAATACATAATGATGGCCAACAAAATGTTAGGTAGGGTAAGTCAGAAAGAAAATACGTTGCCCCGGCAACGAGGCCGTGTTCGGCACACGACAGAGTGCGTGTGGTCATGATGCACACATTATTAAAGCTGATTTAAACAGGGAAATCACACATGCACTTTAATTGCCTCTGCAAATGTGCTATTCAGCTCTAGCATTGTCTGATGTATAATGCGGATAAATGCTCATATTACTGCTATTAAGGGATAAATCTGCAAGCAGAACGGTGCATAAACCTGATTTTTGTGTGCGTGTGGGGGTGGGTGTGTGTGAGGATGCGTGGGGGGTGAAAATCGCAAGCACAAAAATTGGGGGTTTAATGAACCCAAAATTTGATTTCATTTACATATGTCCTGGTGCTATATATTTAATCTCCATAATGTGCTTTGATTCCTACCATCGATAATCCTCAGATTCTTTATGATGTATTTGAACATACGTGTGTTTGTTCAGGATCTGTTATTATTTGTATGTACATTTAATCTTTACACCATCTGACTTGTTTTTGCCCCTCTGCTCTTTCCTCCCAGATGTGCATCAGTCCCTGTTATGTGCATTGATACCTGAAATATGATATTTTTTAAGCTCGATATAATTTTCCTGTTCCCTAACATTCTGTCCTCTAGCATGGATGCGCAATTGATTCTGACAGCTGGAATTATAGCTTAGTGGTAGAACTTTAGCCAGCGAATGGACCATACACATGACAGTCGTTAGCCCTGTCAAACGACTGCGGAACGGTCACCCCCCCCCGCACACCCCATGTTTGATAGCGGTTTGTACGCTTTATATCATTCAAATGGACGTTTAACACAGAAGGGCTAATATACTTTGCATAAGAGCTTTGAAACAGCCAATTAATTGCTACCAGAAGCTCGTCATGATAATTTTCCAGCAGAATTTGATGGTGTTGACTATCTGACTCAGTTCCTGCATGAGCTACAATAGAGTTCTGGAGAAACAGACCCCTTACACACATAAATGCGGACTGCAGTAAACTGTCATTCTCTTTTGATCACCATTATTGCCTCCAGTGTTCTCTCCACGTGATGTAACTATGAAGAATTTTCTGGAAAGAAGGCGGAAATTAAATATTTTGAAATATCATCAAGAATATATGAAAAATGTATACTGACTACTACCACGTGATAGATATTGGGACAATAATCTGGAGCCGTAGGCAGGATTCTGAGCCAAGGCCTGAATTCGACGTCACCTCTGCTCATTAACTGCATGACCTATTAACATTCCTGTCTCACTGGGTACACATGTGCTTCGTGTGAGATCTTCATGATTTCACGTTTGCCCTTTCTCTCCCTTCAAGATGTGTGCTGGAGAAATGGAAATCAGAAATCTAGTGCACGGCTTCCCCGCTGAGACGTCGTTTTCTTTCTTTCTTTCTTTCTTTCTTTCTTATTCTTTCTTTTTTCCTTTCTTTTGTTTTTTTTTCACAGGAAGTGCCTCCAAAGTGAATCCATCAAGTCTTGCGAGTTAAAACTTTCTAAAGCTTGCTGGGAAAATAACAGCCTGGCCGCGTGCATGTGGCCGGAGAGAAGTGTGTTCCAGGAGGCAAACCCAACTGCCGTCTGCTCTCCAGGGCCGTTGCTAATGACGACGAGCGAGAAGCCGCGGAAGGCCTGCACATCACCTCGGATATATAACATGAAGTTGAATAAAATAGTAAAAATATAATCCAAAATGCTTCAGGCATTGTTCAGTGTTTCTGGTGAAGAATTCTTAATGGTGTTGACACACGGTGGAAACTCAAATGCAAAAGAAACTGTATGAATGGACAAGGAAGGTTTGACTGGCTTAAATTAGCTAGCGAGCAAGCAGGTAGTCAGCAGTTCCTTACCTCTTATTTACCTGCCCTCGCTGTCTATCATGATCATGCAGTTCGTTGGAAACAGCTTTTACTGCTGAATTCCCACAGAATTTAAGAGTAGAGGTCATTTGTGCAAAAACGGTGCGGTTGTGACTTTGTGTGGCATGCAAAATACAAAACGAATGGCAGCTTACTGCTAGTTCTAGTTATTCAGTCAATTATAATAGATATTATGTATGCATTGTCGTTATTTTTTTTGCTTTATTCATGGTGTGTTACTCCTTGCCCCATGCTATGCACTTCCTGGGCTGCCTTCAGACTCACCACAACTCTGTACTGAAGGAGCACTTATAGGAGATGGATGGACGGGTGTTTTATTCATGGATTGCGTTTTTCTGCTTCCCAGCTGGTATTTTCGGGTCCGCAGCAGTAGCTTCTAGGCTGCCGGCTGGCTACTGTGAAATAGATCTTTACCACAGCAGACATTTGAGGGCCATTTTAGTAACTGGTACCAAGCGTTTGACCAATAACCATATCGTCAGAGCACCAAAAAGTGGACATTTCATGCACTCTTCTGGCCACCCATCCATCCATTGTCCAACTGCTTGTCCAGATAATTTCATGCTTTGCAAAAGTCGTGTGTCACAGCACCCAGCCGAGACTGTCGACTTTGATATGCAGAAAATTAGACTGAGTGGATGAGTCCTTAGCCACAAAAGTAATCATAATAAACAGGATGATGGAGGGATGTATGGATGGATGAATGGATGGAGGGATGGATAAGTCTTATACAAAGGCCAAAATGGGGAACGAGGCATGAGGTCAGAGATAAAATGAATGTAGGAGGAAATCTGTTAAAAGTAACGCTTTTAACGTCCCTTGTAGGAACAAAAGGGGCAGGCAGACCCAACACACGTTTAACAAGACATAAGTGCAATCTATCCTGTATAAGCTACACTGTACACCCAAAGAGAGACGGAACTTTAGTATTTGTATCCCATTAGTGTTTTAATATCCGCCATGTTCTTTTCTCCTTATTTGACATGGACTTAGAATATCCAACACACATCAATTAACATTAACAGGTTAACAATAGGAAAGGCACCTAACATCTAACACATTTGAAGTGCACAGTTTTGGTCTGAACGCTAAGATATATTAGAGATACAACCAGCTAAACCAAATATTTTGTGCAAACCGACATATGATGTACGCAATAGACAAACAAACAAATAAAAGAGGCTGGCTTCATGGCGCACTAGTTGATGGCTGGGAGATATCTCGCTCTGATTCCATACTAGTTGATGGCTGGGAGATACCTCGCTCTGATTCTGTACTAGTTGATGGCTGGGAGATACCTCACTCTGATTCTGTACTAGTTGATGGCTGGGAGATACCTC
>JABFEB020000045.1:19133689-19147181 GCA_019775895.2 Stomatorhinus ivindoensis | reverse complement strand
CTAGTTGATGGCTGGGAGATACCTCACTCTGATTCTGTGCTAGTTGATGGATGGAAGATACCTCACTCTGATTCTGTGCTATTTGATGGATGGAAGATACCTCACTCTGATTCCGTGCTAGTTGATGGTTGAGAGATACCTCACTCTGATTTTGTTATTGTTTTCTTGATTCCGAGTGCCATGAATGATGCTAGCATCTTCTTTCCCCCTTAAATCTGTTTTTGGTAGTTGATGCACAGTTAATGAACCATCATGGGCCTCATCCCGCAGCGCAATCACCGGAGAACAATGAGTGCAGTGTGCCTTGGTCTGCAGAACAGCGGTTAGAAAACAGTTTATATCAGTAAGGAATTCCCTCCATTCTATACGCTGAGGTTTTTTTTTGGTATTCTGTCTTGACAGAGATCTACATACTGCACATGTCTGAAGGAAACAAGCGTCATCACCACTTCTGGAGGCTTTGGTTGACTGTTACCAGCTCCTTCATTTACGCATTTATCGACAAAAATTCTGTTGTCTTAAGACAACGGCAGTTGTCGACAAATTCTGTTGTCTTAAGATCCTCTCTATTTGTCTAGATGGTGCTCCTTGAGTGTCCTTCTACCTCGCTAACATTATGCGTTTATGCTGGTCCTGAGCTACACTAAATGTATTTATTCATGTTTTGTCATCTGACTCACTTTGGCCAATGAGGTCGAGCGTCTCTTAAAATTCCAGCGTGCAGAAACACACTCTAATGCCAACAATGCTGATATCGGGTCTTTGATGAAGTGTTGGGATCTTCGTCCAACTCTTCCGCCGGCCTGTGTTTTAGAGCGACAAGTTTTGCTAATGAAATTACCGATCTTGTCTTCGAAATATGCACCATTTGTTCTTCAAATGCTCGCAAATGCTTTTCTATAACAAAATAAATTTTGTGGCCACAAAATTGTAGTCATTGCGCTGTGGTAATTGAAATAGATTACAGATGTATGGTGTGAGGGCTGCTCGCTGGCATTGACCTTATGTAATTGTTATATCCATTTGTGAAATTCAAACTGGATGTCAGGCATCTTTGAACTGCGCTTACAAACAGCTGCATTGTTCCTCGTGCTCTTATTCCCTTGAGCATTTTGAAATGACTCGGAGTTGCCGATTGGCCTGGATAACATGGTGACGGCATGATGATCGGTGCGTGATTTATTTTTTTGAAGAAAATAATGTCGTCTTAATGCCTCCAAACAATTATTCACATGTCTTGACCTTATCCATCGCTTGTGAGCTCAGTGTTTGTGAACACAGATTTCAGTTTCCCACACCTCAGTCCACAAACCTGCAAGGTCAGGACAGCGAAGCTTAATATGGCTGTTTCAGTGTAATTAGCACCATTATATGTGAACTTTGTTTCTTTTTAATTGGACATGTGCTATATTTAGTGTTATAGATGCTTTCATTTTCCTCAGATGTTTTTGCTCTCAGCTGAGAACTGCATTAGGTGTCATATGCCATCCAAAAACACACCTTTTGTTTTGTTCCTGTGCAAGAAATGATGCCAGAATCATGTGACCTAACAACACAGTGATCCTGTAGTTAATGGACTCCGAACTCGCCGTGCCCTGCGTAGTCTCCCAAGATCGGACAGCGGTGGGTAGTCTGTGTTGTGACTGCAGAAAATTTGGCTCTACTTACGACATTTGGCTTCCTTGTAACACAGTTCATTGTCTGCATGTTCTGTTGTGCATTTCCTAAATAAACTTTGATCGGAGGGAGTATTTTTGTTAACACTTAAAGTAGATCCACGTTAGTTTGTGTGTTCTGAGTCCCCCGTGGCGTGGCGGCGTGGGGCCTTACCGTCTTAGGATGGCTTTTTTTCACAGTTGTTTCTTGTGTTTGAAGTAGTCCACGCTCCTCGCACTGGCTTTCCAGGTGGGCCTTTGGAAAGGGCCCCTTCACAGCTCTGCATGGTGAGCTCAACTGCAAACGATACCACCAACTTGGGAAGGAGCTGTTTGGCTTCATGTATAAGAACAAAGGATTACACAGTGATACTCGTTTTGATTGATAAATGTATTAATTTATTGCAGACTTCTCAAGTTGCACAGAAACATTATGAATGCCTTGAGCTATTTCCTTAAATACAAGGATGCTTCTGAAAAATGCAGATTTTTAACAATTTTTGGTTCACCAAAGACATTCTGCTAAGAATACCTGAATAGACCATGACTGACACCGTGGCATTGATGCTTTTGAGCACTGTGGCAAAAACAATAAATGAGAAGAATAGGTGTAAGGGTGTATTCGCGATTCGCTAATTGATTTAAATGACCTCGTTTTGCCTTGTGTATGTAACATTAACTTGGCTGTTTTTGAAATGTACCGTGTGCAGCGCAACACGGGGAGAGTGAAGAAATTCCACTGTAATTGTTCCAGACCACGGGGAGTGTGATCATTACAGCTGATTTTATGCACATATTTAAATGTTCATATTTAAAAGCTTTAATTAAAATATTTAATTGAGAGATTTTGGTTTGGTAATTAAAAAGGTTGGTTGTTTATTCATGTCTCTTAAAGGTTAATGAATGTACTTTATTGCACGGTATAATGAAGAGTACAGTGAAATCCTTGTCGAGGTTAAAAATAACATAAATAACATTGTACGCACTATGCTAGGAAAACTGGTAATGAATCGACCACAGTTTCAAATAAAAATGAATCACAGTACACGCTAATTAGCATAATATTTAGGCCCTTATATCTAATGCATTATAACATTTTATGCCGTTTTCTTGGCTTTCCCTGCATTAAAATACCTGTTCCACCTGAATGAAAAGATTTGCCGCTCTATAACCACATTAAAAGGGTTAATTGGCTCAGTGCTGTTCGACTTAACTAGGGCTTGGCTGTTCAGGTTATTATAAATGGGTTGTTCTGAAACTATAATATTTCATTTCCTTTATTTTTTTTATAGTGGATATGAAAAAAGTCAGCGAATACTCAGTCATTCTTTTTTTCTAGCACTGTAAGTAGAGGAATATTAACTTTTAGAAAAGTTATGAAATGAGACGCACACAATGCTGATTGTACTTTAGCCAACTAGATAAAAAGATGAAAAAAAGCCAGTTCTCGAGTGTTGACAGGTACATAAAAGCTGATAATATAAAAGCAGGACTGGAATAAAACTACAGTGTTACTTTGTTGCTGTATATTTATTGCCTCATTAAAGACCCAAATCGCTTGAGCTGTCTTTTTCCAAGATGTACAGCCTGCGAGTGCTTTCTACTAAGAATCCCCCCTATGGGTCTTTGGGTCTTTTTCGTATAAGATGTGGAAGATGCAGATTGTTTCCTTATCGACTTTCGTTTTGTTTCAGTCTTTGTTCTCTCATCATTAGTATGCTGTCATGTCCCAGTAAATAGCAGGTCTGCTACAATATTATGGAAATATATTATTTCCTTGTGCTTTTATTAAATGCACTTATTAAGGATTATGATGCAGTGACTCTTCCGAGACTTTTTGGCATCGTTTTAATCTTGTTAATTTGTTCGTGTTCATTTCAGTTCGATATGTCTGCCATGTCCCTTTCTCACTTCCTAGTTAGAAGTTGGGCATTTTTTTTCCTCTTTTTCTTTCGAAAGTTCGAGTCCAATTTTCGTTTATAATCTGAAAAAACCAAGCCCAAAACAGCAGTAAAGCGTGAGACAGTCATTGGATATTTTTTATGAGCAAGAATTATTTTTAGTATAGTTTTGAGTAAACTTTTTTTTTTCCTTTTTGCCTGTCAAATAGTATGCAAGCTCAAGAAGTAAACAAGATCCCCAGAATGAGCTCAGGACCAGGAGGAAGTTCTGTTTGCTCAGAGCATTTCCCAGCTTCACCCGACCGCATCAGAAGCTCTCCAGTATTATGGCTCTTTGAAGGTGTCACTACTGGAGCTGGGCATCGCGGGCAGCCCAGTTTGTCGTGCCAACATGATGTGTGCTGGTAGCCCATTGAGAACTTTCTAGACCACACCACTCTCCCTGCACCGCACCGCTCGGCCGTCCGTTGGCCGTATTCCGCTGCCTGTTCGGTTCGGAGGCCCTTTTTATGTGGCCGACCTGGCGCTCGGCAGCAATCCCGTCTCGCCAGACCCAGAAGTGTGAATTGCCTGCTTCGTTTTCTTCCCTGCACTCCCCGAAGTTCTGCCGGGAAGCTGGAGAGCGGCTGTTGGAGACCGAGCCTTCGGAAAAGTCGCCGGTGCGACCGCCTCGGCGGATGTACCCAGAACCTTGAAAGGACATTCCTCAAAAGGCCGAAGGAAAAAATCTGTGGCACATCCTCTCATAGTGCACAATGCTCCATTGTAACCCTTCTCCTGAAGTAATAGTCAGGAGAGGTGTTGATTCCTTGACAAGCGTCTCTTTTAAGATGAGATTTTCACTAGATGATTCCTGGAGTGCCCTTACACCACAACTGATTCTGGAGATGACAGTGGATAAAGCCATTGTCACAAGGATCTCATTTTATGCCCCCCCGCATGTCACATGATCATGAGGACGGCTGGCGCCAGTTTGCGCATTGCCATCCAAAGATAACGTCCCCTAACTCTGCTTGGAGCCCGATAGCGCAGTCATCTTTTTTCCCCCCGAATTCTGACCGTCTCATTTGTTTGTTTTTTTTCCACAAGGATGTCAGGGCCAGACCACCAGCCATCGACGCATCAAGCCTGCGGGACCGCACCTTGAAAAGGACTGGAAGAAACTTCTCATGTACTGAGAGTTCACACAGTTTCTCCTGACGGCCTTTATCCTTTTAACGGTTCCACACCGTCACAAATTGCCTGCCTGCCCGTGCCGCCATTTTCCTTTAATGCGGTCACTCTGAGACGCCACTGATGAAACTTTGGACTCTCCAGTCGCTCCAGTGTGGCCTCGCTGTCCCCATGGCGCGCGGACTCGTCGCGTATGCAGGCCGCCATGAAGACGCACGTCGGCATTTCTCCTCACAACAAGACATATTGACTTTGTTAGCCATTAATGAAACACTGAGGTTGTGTTTCTATGGGGGCACTTGGACTTATTGGATGATGTCATAGTCATACCCACCAATTTTTACAAACAGGTAGAGATCTTTTTTCTCTACAAATGATATTATCAGCAGTCATGCCATACTCTTTTTGTATTTGTGGTGTGTGAAGCATTTTCTAATATAATGTCTAGAGCTGAACTTGGGCTGCGGGAGAGTCAGAAGATGCCAAGTTTGCATCTACTCTCACTATATTTGAATGAGCTTTTTATATTACAGTTAACTTGGACCAGATGGCGGGGGGAATCACACTGTGAAACACACCGACGCTGTGTAGTCAGCGGCGACATACTTCAGTCGCGAGGTCTCTGTGCTTTCCAGAAGTTTCCAGTGCTAGTCCAAGTGTGAACGGCCAAGTGTGAATGGCACGTTCCCCCCCCCCCACCCCCGCTGTTTTGTCATTATCTGTAGTCTCCGTTGCTTATTAAAGTAACACAAACAAAGCGTGTTCATTTTACTCCATGCTTACTGTGGCATTTGGGAACTTTCCCTCTAATTAACTGCGGCAACAGGCTGTTATATACAAATAGCGTAAATTCTGGAGCTCTGTGCACAGCCGAGCAGTGTAATGCCAAAGCTGCAGCCTTAGCTTGGTTTACTTAGCAAAACTGTGAAAATGAGAAGGATCCCCACACAGTGTGTGCTGTTATGTAGCCTTTTCATTCTGCCGACCTTCTGCGAAGACGTCTGTTGTTGAATCTCATTGCCATTTGCACAGGACATCATTACCCAGTTTTGCATAACTAATACAGACGTGCTCTACTGTCTCTTCAATAAATATTACCCCATTGCATCTGGAAGTGCTTTCAAGTGATTTCTAGATAGATGTTTTTACTCTGGTATAGATGGAAGTTTTGCTGTTTTGGGTTACATAAATAAATCTAGACTAACTAATTATGATTTAAATAGGTAAAAGTCAGTTAATGATGTGTTGGATTAACATAGAGAGCTTACTGTTACCATGACTCATAGCTTCTTCTGCTGGGAAAGGTTGATAGAGCCGGAAAACAGTGTCTCAGGTGTCGTTCTTGGATATTTTACCCAGGTTTGGATTTGATGAGAAGGCCATGATATCAGTGTCATCAAATCAGTCATGCTGGAAGCAGAGCTATGAGCAGAAGAGGCAGGTCTGCAGGCAGCAAGAGCTTATTGCTATGCCGTTTCTTCATTAAAGGTGCCGCTGTATCAGAGTTTTTTATTAATTGAGTACGAGGTGTGGGGTAATTCATCCCGATTCCTCATGTCCCCCTAGCTGCTTTGACTGCAAGAGTTAAGCCTGATGAGTTGAGCAGTGGGTTGTGCTTGACTATAAAGTCATAGTCTGTGCAGCTGTTTAGATTGCGCTCTTTGGACAGTGGGTTTCCATTTGCAGACCATTGACCTCTGACCGCCTGCCTGTATTGCCTTGCACTCTGATTTAATAGAGTATATGTTGAACCTTTTGTTTCTCTACACTGACAATGTCTTTCTCTCTGGATTCCCTGCTGGAATCACATTATAAAACGGTTGTGCAATATCAGTGAGTTGTCTATCACTGGAAAGTGAAGACAGGCTGAATCATCTTCCTCCCTTTAAATCAAGTGAAGCCACTTCTTTCAGCCATCTTAACTATGTAACTATAAGCACCAGGCATGGCCAACATTTTTATAAATGACCCCAACGGTGCTTTGATGTTTTTCGCTCAATTAACGCATCAACAGCACATGTGGAGACCTGAGTCTTCAGTCTGTTCCGTGTCTTTAATTTTCTTAGTTGTTTATCTTTTTTATGTGCTACCTGTGTATTATTTTCTGATTTTTGTACAGAAATCTTTCTTACAGGGATATTTACTAGGCTGAAGAACTACCCAGGAAGAGAAAATCCAAACGCTTGATGTCGTAAACAGTCAAACTAGACTATCGCATGAAAAATCTGCTGTTTTTGACAAATGGTTTCTCTTAAAAGGGACTTTTAGATACAATAACTCTATGGCCCTGTCAACACAGTTCTGAAAAATAAACCTGCATCCTTGATATATAAATCCCACCAGCTCAGCACATGTCTAACTGCTTAGCTTCATGTACATAAAGGCTGAACAATAAACTGCAAGGCTCTGAGCCACAAGTGTTCTCACGCTGGAGTGGCATTCAGAAATGCATAATATAAAATAACCACTCTATATCATAAAATATAGCATAAAATTTACTATAAGGTTATAAATGTTTACCCTGAAGATTTTTCTTGTTTTCTCATTTCTGTAGTGACCTGTTGTTTTTTTTGTTTTTAAATCTCAGTTTCTGTCTCCAGACAGTTTTTCATTTACACTTACAAACCGTTGTCCGGTGTGCTTGTGTCCATCTATGACATTCCCTGGCATGGTTCTCATTTGCATTGTGGCGATTATGATTTATGATTATGATTATGCCATAGCTAATTAGGTTTCTCTTTAATATGAGCTGTATGCCGGCTAGTGGATTTTTCTGGCAGGGACATAGGTGTTCCTGACAGCCTGTCCGGGGATGAGATAGTCTGAAAGTTATTATTAACATCAACCAATTTGTTTCCATTTTTTGAAACGCTGTCTGTACTAAAACGCTGTTTTATATTCTGAATAGAGTCTGAGATGTTCTGAAGTGAACAAAATAAAATAGGCATGTTTATTTTTGATCTAAAAAATAGTCACAGTAGTCTTCAGTTCTTACTATTTGCTTAAAAATATATATATAATTGTTCTGTCAAGGACACTATATCATTGTAAAAGAATTGGTTTAAAGAATTATTATGGAGTGTAAAATGAAAAATGTCCTGCCACAATATTGTTTAGCAAGCAACAAGGTAGTGAAATTTGTTATTTTAAGACTGAAATGAGGTTGCATGGATATTATGAGCACCGTGTGGAATAATGGATTGAAATTCAGTCATGCAATTTATTCTGTGTTTGTCACACGCAGCTGCAGAGGACAAGTTACAATCCCTGATTCAGATTTGATTAGAATTTCATTTTTTCTGGATGAATTCTTGCAAACCTGAAGGAATTGCCCTGTGCACTGGCCACATCCAGAATGGCGTCATCATCAACCCCTGAAAGGGGACCTTTGGTGTGGGGCTGCTTTGGTGGGGCCTCAAGTGCGGGGGTGAGGTTGGATGGAAGGGCAGCATGGTGAACGCGTATACCCCGGGGTGAGTTTAATCAGGCATTTGGCCGGTTTGGGGGAATTTGGCCGTCTTGGCTGGGAAGGAATAACTACAGCTCCACCAACTGCTGGCTGCTAGTAACTGAGGGGATGAACAGGCTTCGACCTCATCAGCGGGAGACGCGTCTCAAGAGCAGACATGGCTTCAGCAGAACTCAACACATAGCTGGAACAGTAAATTAAGTTCCACTCTTCTTTCCTTGGTTTAGCTAGATCCTGTAATTTCAGGAGTGTCCTTCTTTACACAGCACTTTCAGCGCTAATCTGATTCAAACATAGCCGCTCTGGATCAAGCATTATACCCAAATGTGGCGTTTTGAATACCTTGGATGCTTGATTGGGTTTGACCGTCTTCCTCCAAGTTCACGACTCTCCTTAGTCCTTAAGGTTGGATTCAGAGGTTCCTGGTCTTTTTGTCATTCTATAAGAAATGCCGCTAGAGCATGTGAGGCCGGAACTCATCCAGCGGAACAAGGCCAGAAGCGGCACTGGATCTCCAGGACATCGTGGTCACCGTTCGGTCTCGCATGCACACCCTGTTTGCAGAGGAGAGCTCGGTCAGTTTCAGTGCAGCCTCTTCATCATAAAGCATTTTAATCACACAATGAACTAAAATCAAGTGGCCAGTTTCCTCCAAGTTCACCCTCCTCCACCCAGCCCAACCCCTCAAAAGCCCTCAGACACAAGCACAGAGGTTTTAGGGTTCAGTCATCACCATAAACACTATGAATTTAGTGGCCTGTTATTTGCTGCCAGTGTTTATTTCAAACACGACGGCACTTTGGAACTGTTGGTAAACACCCGTTCTCTCCAGGTGATTAGGAATGAATTAAAGAGTCTTTCGTCAAATGTGCCTCATATATGGTTTTATTTAATTAACCTAACGGAGGGTACAATTGCTTAAAGTGTTTTTTGTTAACAAAACAATGATGCGCTTAGTTCTGCTTTGATGGATTATGGTTATATGTGACTTCAGGACTCGGCTGATAGGCTGGGAGCTGATGGAGACTCCAGTGCTGGGACTGGCTTCATGCTGGTATGGCTGCAAGCGTCGAGCACCTTATGTAAAGGCTGCACTGCCATCTAGTGAAGGAGGAAGACTTTCCCTGTGGTTTCCAGCTCCCATGTGCAGGCAGTGCATTGATAGGATTTTGCCTCGGATTTCTACTAAAACCATAAAAACATTACAGACACAATGAGCCTTGACATATGATCACGTCCAGGCTTGTAGAGGGTCTTCAGCCTGAAGGTGCTCACCTATAGAGCCTGGGGGCATTCTTCTCCGACCACCGAGTAGAACCAGAGGTAGCAGTTACTCCATTCTGACTGCGCTGTCACTACACTGCTGATGCAAAATTAGAACCTGAGAATAATGTAACATGTCTGAAGTCACTGACCCAAAAAAAAATGGACGTTAGGAACTCATTCAAAGAGGGTAAGATTTGAGATTCAGTTTAGCTCGACCTTCTGAGCTGTGGCCTTCAGGAATGTTAATGTGTGTATAGCGTAGCCGTCTGAGCTATTTTAAGATGCCTCTTTTTCTATTTTTTCCTGTTTATTAGATTCCACTTCTCATAAAACATCTTAATTAAAATGGCTCTAGACGTCAGATGGTCTTAAATTACTACCGGTCTTCTTGCTGTAATCCTACATGTGCATTTATTTAGTTCCTCGCTGACTGTTAAGAATTCTGTTAATGATTAGGAATTCTCAGTTTCTCTTTTTTTCCGAATCACATCCCGAGTATTTAATTGTTTAACAGCGTGTTTACGGTGAAACGCTCTCCCGCCACCATGTTTCTACGCCCGTTCTTATGAACATTGCTGCCAGTGGAATATGGTCTCGCCAGGTCCACCTTCTCCTGCTTCAATGGCTTTAATTCTCCGTCAAACAACATAGAGCTCATTAGAAAGATCTACACCACTCTGGATGGGAGTCGTTAGTGTTGAAGTCACTAAGGGTTAGCTGCAGATTTCTTCTTCTGTCTGTTCTCCACTACTTTCTGATTATGCCTGCTGGACTTGGCCCAGCAGTTACAAGAACCAGATTGGGGGGGGGGGGGGGTTGGATGGGGGGGGGCAGTCTGTGCTCTTTGGCCTGTCTGTGATGCATCCTTTGTGCAGCCGCGGGACAGCTGACGTCATCCTTCCCATATCCGCGCCCAGCCGTCGCAGCTCCAGCGAGGGTCGGAAGCCCCAGGGGATGGTTGTAAAAGCCCCCCCTGCCCCCCAAGCTCACCAGGGCCTCTGCCCAGTTGGTGAACTATGAAACGGTCCGTCCAGCTTGACGGGAGGAGAGCCGAGAGGAGCGGCCCTGTGCCGCATGCTGGGAACGCGATGCTATCGCCTTTATCTGGGCACGATCCGGCCTATCATTAGTACCTACTGGGAACAGTGCGTGCGAGTTTCCACGTCCCGCTCCCCCGTCTCCTCCGCCTCGTGACCCCCGCTTGCACTGCATCATGACCGCTGACCGTTCCAGCCTCCTCATCCTGGACCGGGAAAGGGTTCAGTGGGCAGAGCTTATTCTGCCATATTTCAGCCGCAGGTAAGAAAACACATTGACTGATCTCTTTTTGAAATGTGTTTGAAACATTTACATTAGAGGCAACTTTCTAGCCTCATAATCCTTGCAGTGCCCTCCGCTTCATAGATCCATTCAGTCATCCTGAAAACAGCTTATCTAGCTCATGGTTAGTACGTGGAAGCATAGGGCACAAGGCAGGAGACATCGCGAGTTTCTAAAATAATTAGAGCACAAGAGATCATTTACGCACCTCTCCGATTCACATTAATCCTGGCTATTAATGTCCTGTGTTTCCTGACGGAGGGGAGTTACCTGCCCAGTTACCTGAAATACCTGCCCAGAGGTTTGGTCATGTGACTCCCATCGAGGTAGACATCCTGTTCAAGCTGGAAGACCTGTCCATCCCTAGTGGGAGAGTGTGTGCAGAGAAATAGATGAGAAAGCCATTTCCGCCAGCTCATTATTTTTATTTTTAATATCTTCATACATAGTATGTTCAAAAGGCAGATTGTATTAGTTTTATGTATAAGGCTTCAAATAATTTTTCAAAATGTATTTTTCCCCATTAAACAGTACCACGCAGGCGATTGTTTGTTTTGTGACTCACTGGTTCGTTTCAGTTCAGGCCGTTCAGCTAGCAGGTTTGCTATTTTAAGGCTGCGTAGCGCGTTCAGTTCCTGTGTTGATCCTGAGCATTTGCTTATTACATCGATGCCCAGCAAACATAAATGAAGGCCTGTATTGTGGGCATCTCCCGGCGAGCAACGCCGTTTTACGGGTAGCGTGCGTAGGGCGAGTATTTGCCTTGGCGAAGCTCGACCCATTACACTGCTCCTGAGGCCGCTGCTAGAGACTCTCCTTAGGGACGAAATCATTTTGGAAATGGCCTGGATGATCAAAAGATCCCGCTTGGCCAGCCCAGATCCAAGGATAAGGGCACTCACCAGCTAAGCTAAGCTAAGCTATCAGCTTTTTCTGTTTGCGAAGGAAACAAAGACAGTAAAAATAGATACTACTGCACAGGGCTCATTTTACCAGCATCTCAACAGTCCTTGCATACCGGTAATTACCTTTCTAATATGTACCTGATTATTATTTCTTTGCAACGCTATACTTTAATAGGCGCTGACCCTGATTGGAGATGCGAAAGATAATTGTTCCCATCGCTGTTGGACTGGTGCCCCCTCCCGCCCCCCCCCCCCAATCCCTGGGACGTTGCAGGGATGTCACGTGGTGCTGTGAAGATGGTATGACAGTGATGTGGACGGCATGCGAACGCCAGGCCTGTTCATTTCCACAGTGCCCTGCTGGAGCCCCGGCTAAGACGACATTGAGCAGATCGCCCCCTGGAGGAGGAGATGCTTCCCTACAACCTGGCGGAAGGTCTTAGACAGGTACAGTACCCCCTAGGGCCACAAAGCTTCGTCAGGGAGTTGTCATGCATGTGATCTTTGCTTTTCTTTGAAGAATCACTTTTGGGCTCGGGCGGGGGGGGGGGGAGGGGGTGTTAGTTAATGAATATAAATTTGTGTTCTAGGTAAATTAATATAAGTAGCATTTAAAGTTGAGTATTTCTTCCATTATTTATTTTTAGTGGATATATTTTAGTGGACATAAAGCATAACTCAGTTTACAAATGTCACTGTTAAAGTTTAGTTTGGTTCGCTGGGACCCTTTCTTTGATTTCACCACAACCTTTTCTGTTTTCTGTCTCTGGCTTGAGGTCATGCCGGCCCACCGCTTCAGAAACCCAGAGCTGTGAACACGGCCAACAGTCGGAGCCCCCGGCTGTCACTCGCTCGAAGGCGTCAATTGGAAAAGAACAGAACTCTCTCGCGTCCCGGCTGCCAGTTAGAGGGCCGGCCAGGAGCGGACGGGTGTCGGCATACGAGTGCCCCTGTCGACCGGGATGGGCCTCGTGGCTGCCTGTGGTGGGGAGGGCCATCTATTCAGCGGGCCGCTCGTTACCGAGGCCTGTGGAGAATTATCTTCTTCAGACAGTTAATCTCCTGTGGCCGGAGTGCTACGAGGAACGTTTGCAGAAGCTCCTCATGCATCGGACAGGGACAGCATTTAAACAAAAAAAGAAAGAAAAGAAAAAACGGGAGCTGTAAAATCTCATGCAGGCAGCCGTCTAAGACGCTTTTCATTTTTTGAATATGTAGGCTGGGGAAATGAAAAATGACGGAGTGGGATGAAAACACCGAAGGAAGAAAAGAGCAGAAAGGGATTCGCGTTTCTTCCTAGTGAGAAGCTGCCAGCTCCGCGGCTCGGGGTGAGTTACTCCTGCAAGCCTGGCTGTCCAGAGCAGGCCTGCACGCTGACGCCTGTCCTGCCACAATGACTCGCTTTGGGCTGCGGTCTGGCCTCTCTGGCTGCGAGCCGCCTGCCCCCCGCCCCCCTTTGCCGGGGGGGTGGATGGTCACCAGCCGCTGTGAGCCAGCGGGGCCTCAGGGAGGGGGCCTGGTAGTACTCAGATGACGCCGGACAGGTGGCATGATGCCAGATTGGGGGCCCACAGGGAAGTGACAGGTACCTGGAGTGTTTGTGTGGGGGGGTGAATGCAGAGCTGACTGCTTACCTGCCTGATTAACACCTGGCTTCAGCACCAGGCAGGCTCAGACACGGGCCCATGATTCTAACACTCTGCAGAATGTCGCCAAGGTCCCTGGCGGGGTGGTTGGGGGGGGAATGGGGGTGAGTGACAGCAGATTCAGCTTCTCCTGTTTTTAGTGAAGCGCCTAAACTCA
>JABFEB020000045.1:19099376-19112176 GCA_019775895.2 Stomatorhinus ivindoensis | reverse complement strand
GGAAGGGAGGTTTGGAATGAGGGGGGAATGGAGGGTGGGAATGAGGGTTTGGAATGAGGGGGGACTGGGACACAAATGCTTTATGTATGAAGAAACAATAAAGCACATTACACATCAATAAAAGGTCCTGTTTTACTGCCTCGCAGGCTGCAGATGACACACGACTGAAACTCAACGTATTTCACAGAAACATCTTTCTGCTTGCGGTTAAGTAAAGACTGAGGTGAACCAGACTACACCAGAAACGCATCTGAAGGTGACTCAGTGCTGTGGTGCAGGACCTATAATGGGCTTATGAGCCCCTCAGGTACCAGATGGTGCCGGTACTGGCTACCCCTGGGTTTGCCGTAGTGTCAGGATCAAACATAGCTCAGGGACGCCCTGTCAGCTCAGCCCTCTCCTGCCCGGCCTGATTCAGATGAGGCTTCCTTAACAGTCATTTCCGGAGGGAAAATGACATCCGATTACAGCGCTCACGCAGGAAATCGCGCCGAAAGGTGAGCAGAACAAATGCTCCACCGAGTATCACCTGTTCATTTAATCTGCACCAACACCGCTAAATCTTTAAGGCGCCATGCAAGACCCTGCTTAAATCCCTCACAAGACAGGATTCCTCCCCAGCTGCAGGTTAGGACGGGATGGAGAAAGTGATTCTGTAGCCCAATCTCAAGAGACCTGCAAAGAAAGTCCCCAAAGACAATACTGTCTGTTAGCCTCCAGAGAGATCGACATATCATCCAAGCATAAATAATAAGGTGTCTCTCAGATTAAAGTTTCAGCAATACTTATGATGCGCTTATGATATAGCTCAAAGTCAAAGTGAAAGTGTTTCCAGGTTTAAGGATAGTTTTGTGTAAAAAGAATCCTAGTCCTTTGAGCAAGCGCGCCAGTTACTGCTATCCAGTTTCTAAGCCATTCATTTCCAGTAGAGGCTCTAAAATAACATCACAACATCGTGCGGTGTTTATCCATCACCCATTTTTTTCAAAAGCCTGCAAAAACTAGATCTTTATACGACACAGAATAAAAAAAAATACTTGGCTAAACTTGTCAACTGTTCAAAATTTTCAAGAGACACGTATTTTCACAGCACCACTGCTGGTAGGAGGTAATAAAAGCCTTTTGTGCTTACATGGCCTTTGAAGGTTGCCACTGGAAAATGTATACAACATTTCCTCCAGCACAGAGCAATGGGCAGCTGTAAATCTCTGGGGCAGCCATAAATAAGCAAAAGTCACTCAGAAAAGGTGTGCCCCACACCCAGTCAATAGGCCGCATTTTTGTGGTTTCTATCAAAGGAGTAGGAGTTCTTGCTGAGCTGGGAAGGGTAGACATATTCTGCAGAAGCACAATGAGATCCGCAAGGCCCCGGTTCCCGGAGACACGGATATCCCTCATTCGGGAATTCACGGCTGACACCTCGGCGGAATCGCTTGGACACACATTCAACAAGATCCTGCCTGCAGAGGATTATCTGAAACGTTAGACAAGCGTTCCCCCAATCATAAAGCGGCGTTACTAACGCGTTAAGTACAGTACAACATGACTGTTATAATGAAATCAGAGTGATGACAGCGCTATAGCGTTGATCTCAGAGGCTTGGTGACCTAGCATTTTATGCACTTGCTTACTGGGTGAAATAGGGAGATTTGGTGCTTTACTGCCTATTTTATTGAAGTCTTCTGTCCAAGTTGCCAACTTTAGGACTTCCTCCCTGCAGGCCACTCATCTTTATCTACCAAGCCCATCCATGGCCTTTCAGATGGGCCCACCCTCTCCCAGTCCACAGCCCCCCACTGTACCGTGGAAGCGGGCCAGACCTCTGTCTCCAGGGGTGAAGGGCAAAAACGGAGAATTATGTCTGTACAAGTGGCTCCGCCCGCTTCTCTGCGTGCGGTTTGAGCCTCTGTCAAGAGCTCAGCCCTCCTTCCTTCCTCTGTCACTGGATACGTTTTTTTTTTTTTTTCCGGGCTGCACACACGCCTAAGCAAACACGCAGCCATGGGCACCCATCCCGGCCCCCGGGGCCTAGTCAGGGCCCACTTTCCTTTCCATCTTAAGGAAATGCTTTATCGGTGCCATCGCGGACGTGCTATTTTTCCGCAGGACGTGAAAACAACATGGCCGACCGGCGCCCAGGTGGGCCGCGGCGAGCGCAGGCACTAGAGAGCTGGCACAAGGCTGACTTTAGGATAGGACGTGCCAGAAATGGGCCGGCATGTTCACAGCCGTGCTCACAGGTTTGAGAGTATGTCGGTGCGGCTAGCGCGGGGGGGGGGGGGGGTTTCCGGCCGAGTGCAAACATGGTACCTTGGTGTTCCACAGCTTGACAGTCCAGTCGAAGGATGAGGTAAGGAAGAGGTGAGAAAAGTCAATGGGGCCGACAGCGTTGTGACAGCTGATCCCTGTCACCGGCCCCTGGTGGCCTTCGAACATCTCCCCGATTCCTGCTTTGCTGAACGTAGCAGACAGAAGTGAGTTAAATGGCTGTAGCGGCCTGGGATTAAACGAGGAACGACGATGTCGCCGCAGTAAATGGGAGCGAGGAGCCCGCGGATCACATGACACCCAGTGCAGTGCGACCACGCGAGGTGTCACCTCAGTGTTATGTGTGCCCCCCCCCCGGCTGTCCCTGGATGGCGCCCTCTGACCTGCCGTGTCGCGAGGCAGTGTATACCGCCCCCTCCTCACTCCCCACCACGAAGTTGTTGACATCGCTGGCAGGAAAGGCCATGCAAGTCACCGCTACAGGCTTGGATCTGTTGTAAACCAGCTCCATGCTCTCCTGTAGGATGGGAGTAGGGGGGTGTCAGCAAACGTAAAACCACCTCAACCACCTAACCACCTAACCCTAACCCTAACCCTAACCCCCCCCCCAAGTATACTATAATGACTTTGCAGCTGCAGGCAGCTCTTCTACATTATTCCAAAAATGCATCTTGGTACCCCCCTATCACCAGGGTTTGGTTTTGTGCGTGTCTGATGATTGCAGCCTCTCTTTCAGTGCCCCCCCCACCCCCCCATGTGCTCACCTGGGGCTGGGAGAGCATATCCAGGCTCCAGGAACACATCTTCCCGTCGGTGGAGACCGTGATCAAGTTGTTGGCGTTCTGGGTGCCTACCACGCTTACACAGTACACAGGGTGCTGCAGGGGGGGCGCAGGAGACAGGGGCTGGACACCTGACCAAACACTGACCAACCGTATCACTCTAATTAATCACGCGGTTTGGTTATTTGAGGACAAACCAGCAAATTAAATGTATTTCTAAACAAATCTTTCCTCCTAAATTTTTCACGTCGGTTTATCACAGACAAATATGAGTCAATTTTTATAAAACATACACCGTCACTTTAAGTTTCCCCAAGCAGATAGTCTATGATTACATGATACCTTTATATGCAGACTTGGCATTTATGCACCACTCCATGTAAAAACATCAAACTAAGCGATCACTGCCTCCAGCTAGGTCTGTCTTTCCCTCTCAATGGCCTCTTTCAGCAGGTTGTGGCAACTCCAAGGCTGAAGACAGCCAGCCCGTCATTATGGAGCCTGTGAACCGGCAGCTCTGTCCGGCACCAGGCCAGCGGGGCACCAAGGCACAGCCAGCCACATGTACTCTTCGTTTGCAATGTCTGCCCCCCCCTCAGTCCAGCCCCCCCGCTGGACTGAGGGGGGGGCAGGGGGGAGGGGAGAATAAGTCCCTTTGTCTGACTCACGGTGTGCGCACTGGCAGACAGGGGCGTCCTCTGCGCAGGGGTCCTCCGGTGACTGCGGTTGTCCCACAGTACGATCTGCCCAGAGTATGTGCCCCCCACCACCAGGTTGGGGTGAAATCGAGCGAAGCCGACCGATACCACCGAGGACTGTGGGACAGAGATGGGGAGGGAGGCAGAGGACAATGAGGCCGATTGTGGCTCCCGCGTGACGGCCACTCAGGCCAACGGCACCCCCAGCCCATCCCACGACTTTTACATTTTTCTGCTATTCTTGAGTGGTTAACAAGCCCTTCAATAGACTATTGTTTTTACCGCCTTTAAAATGTCAGTGTTGCATCAAATTGAAGATCCTTCCCCAGTGCCCTGGCTTACACAGGAGTAACTGGCCTCCTTGCAGGTCTGGTTCCTTCAACACACCTGTGTAACATACATGCAGACCAACACACCAAGCTTATACCAGATACATACACATGTTCCCGTGTAACGTGCCATGTATTCCAATGCAAATATCTATAGAACATGCCAATGCCCAATGACTTTACAGCATACATATACTTGTAAAACATGCTTATGTAACATACTTAGGTTTCCCCCTGCTGTCCATAAAAATGCAAAGGTGAATTAGAGTTGACAAATTGCACATAGGTGTGAATGTGTGTATGAATGGCATGTGTCTGCAGTGATTGGTCTGTCCTGGGTTTTTCCCTGCCCATAGCTTCTGGGATAGGCTCCGGACCCCCACAACCTTGCATTGGACATGTGGGTATGGAAAATGATGTTTATCTATATAATAAGCCCAGGGGTCAATATCATGGGGAATTCTTACCATGGACATCATGCAAACGCCTGCATAGATTTTCTCTCAAGCCAAACAGTGTGTCTTGCCGCGGGCACCTATGTCCCTGTTCGGACAGGTCGACCGTCGCTGAACATGGCTGACTTGCAGAACAACCCTGTCTTTTATCACACAATATGCTAATCTGAATAGGTGCTAATCACTATTCAAAGCTGTTGCCCATCAGGTTAAAGGTCGCGTTGCGGCAGATCAAGCTCCCTAATAAGACACACTGAAGAGCTGGCTGTTTTATTTCCACACCAGTTTATTTCCCAGTCAGCAGAGTGGAGACACAGGCACGCTCTCCTAGTAGCTGTTCAGTGGCCGAGTGCCGTGCGCCGAGTTCATTTTAAAAGTGACTCGAAAACAAACCAGAGCAAGAGAAAACACGAGTTCCTCTTCTCCTCCCTTCTGGAAATATGGTTCCCAAAAGGGCACCAGAGCAGCCTCAGATGTGTGGCGGTTACAGGACTCTCAAAATAAACCCTGGCCTCAGGGTGGAAGAGAAAGGCTTCGCACGGGCAATCAAAAACCATCACGGAGAGCTTTATTTATGTCTGGGATGTACAGAAATCTGGTTTAACGTTTAATGGTCAGACCAAAGGAATTTGCCAAGAATCAAATGATGAAGGGGACTGTGTGATCGACTGGTGTTTGTGTGACATTTCAGTGGGAAGATGTACAGAAAACTTCCAGAACAATCCTGACAGCATGTTACAGTATACAATAATTCCATGTGGAACTAAGTAATAAACATGTCAACAACAAATATTAAAGTTAATAAAAAGCATAGCCTGTGACGGATATGTCTAGTGAAACAATATATCAGCTTACTGCAATACTTCTCAGATGTCCTCGGAAATTAAAAAACTACGGCTGCAGTAAAAGTACTATAATAAAGTTAAAATCCTGAAAGCAATATTTTATGGTGAAATACCTATCAGTTATATGTTGTACAAGGAATACGGACTGTCTGTCAAACCACACTTATCGTACCGATGATATGCTTGAACGCAGTCGAGATGAAGATGGAAAAAAATGTCTTCTGCTGCTATTTATGCTGCCTGTTGAAGGCGGGAACTACAGAAGCCACGTAGAGATGCAGGAGTCCAGCAATGATGCTCCCGTCTACCCCTGACCTGGATCTATGTAAATCTATACCGAATTTCAGCAGACCCCCTCTATTCTGCACCAGCTCCCATTTTCTAGCAACCTTAACCACTATGGAGACTGTTACATGGTAACCTTCAAAGTGAGGTCAGTAGCTGTTCCTGATTGGTTGACAACCTGCCTTTTGATGGCACCTTCTCATTGTGCTTCCAACTAATCAACTAACGACCAGTTCTCACTGGAGCTCGTAATGTGAGAGCATATGCTTAACGATCCCAATCAGAGCTGTCTACTTGACCTCGACTCACTTCTCTGTCCTGTGAACACTGCATGGGAGCCACATTAAATGCTGATTCATAATGTCAGAAGCATATATGAGTCAGGACTTCCACAACAGTGAGCCATCAACCATGAAGTCATCTATCAAGGCCTTCATTAAATATTATGACTAAAATGTAAAGATACATTCTGACCAATGGCAGCTGTTTCCAAAAGCTTCCATCTCAAGCAAGGCTCCTTTCTCACATCAAAGGAATTCTTCTCCACAGGCCATTCATGACCGCCATGCAACGCAATCCTGGCATGTGTGACGGAATGCGACACCCATAGATCGTCACAAGTGACATTACGAAGTGATAATTTGTAAATAAATGCCATAATTGTTTGCCCAAAAATAAAGGTGGCACTCACTACGTAACGATGGTTAAGTAGTGCCATATCACGTTTCGGTTACGATGGGGAGGATTTGAAAGATACACCCTTTGTAACACTAACTGTGCTTGATTAAGTAATATTGTGTATGTCATTTTTTAAACAATCGTTTTAAGAAGCCGGCAAGGCCACATGAAAGGGAATCACTGAGACAATGACAAACAGAAGCTCTTTCTGATCTTCCAACAAGCAAAGATTGCTAGCAGAACCAAGAACATCCCTCCTGGTTTGTTCCCAGTTTCTACGACCAGCAAATGTTTGGGGACATGATTCCTCCCAAACCGTCACACCCCAAACATCAGCACTGTTACGCTCTTGTGTACAAATGAAGCATACCTGCACTAATCATCCCTTCAGCATGGCCCCAAACCGATGTCTCATGTACACTCTTAACATCTCTGACTATAATCAGCAGAATAATATTGGTGGAGTTTAGTTGGTTATACGAGTCCTGCTCTGGAAGAAGACACATGACCGGGACAGGACTTAAAACAAAGTGCAGGAAGGTGTTTCAGCATCTCCATGGGGCATAGTTTAAGTTGGGTCTATACTTCAAACAAAATTGACTTTGTTTTGGCAATATGATGTCATACGATGAGTACGGTGATCACTGTTTCGGCACAGTGAACTTTTTCATTTGTTCTGATCCAACCCATTGTCCATGATAAATGTGATGTTGCAGGGTTGGTCACCAGGACTCATTATGCAGTTACCAGCAGAGGTGGAGATTTCAGGTCCAGAGAGTACAAATCCAGACCAAGATTTTGTTTCAACCAACCAGTTGAGTATAAAGAGTCACAGTTACAGAGCACTCAACGGGGCATTTTTCCCCAACTCTGACATCACATGGCCTATAGTGGTGCCTCACCCATTGGTCGATCTCAGTGTTTCCAGGCCGACTGCAGGAGAATGATTTATTTCATCGGTGGGCAACCTGTTGGATTGCAAACAGCAGATACCAACCCCAGCCCCTTGGCAAGGTTGATGCTGGGATGTAGGACTACAAAGATGGAGATGGGGTTCAGTCCGAGAAGCGCCTGGAACAACATTAAAAGACAACCCACACCTATGTAAGCAGACTAGTCTGTAGGAGGTACTACTCTAAAACTTTGTGCAACCTATGATGGTAAATGATTCAAGCATTTCCGTGTACATTGCCTTCAAAATACAGCTATTATCACTCTACAGTGATGAACAACTAGACTTGAGGTTCCACCCAAAACTTGACACAACTACAAGCAGATTGAAGGGAGGTTCTAAGTGCAAGGGTCAAGCGTAAACAGAAAACAAAAATTTACTTGATATTTTGTAGATACTTTACAAATTTAATATGACATTATCCAAGAGGTTAATTCTGATTTACTTAAACCTTGATAGGTTACGTATGAAAGTAGAATTATGTCCCTGTTTTTCAACCTCAATATTCCTCAAAATGCCAAGCTAATAAAATTGCTTAAATTAGTTCCGACAGCCTGGTGTAAGTCTTCTGCCAAATAAAAATTAGGTTCCGTATTAAATCAACCCCATACTGATGTAATCCAAAAGTATGGAAAGTATGAAAGCGGTCATACGATTAATTTTAAAATGCCAAAGGTCTGGGGTTTCTCTCTCTCTCTCTCTCTCGCGAAAATGAATGCAGTGTTTATTTAATTTTAGCTATGACACTCTCCATAAATGTGCCACCCAAGCTACCAGAATCACCCAGGCGCATTGTAGAATGTTCTCAGTGGACACGCGAGCCCCAGAATCCCAGCCTGGGCACCTGACCACAATCTGATTGCGGGCTATCATGATGATTGCAGCACGGAATTTATGAAGTCAATCAACAAACTCATGTTTCACGCAAAACACCGAGGGCTCAAAAGAGCAGGATCCACTGGCGGGACGAATCTCGAATGGATGAAAAACTCAAAACTGCCCTGAATCATAACCTTGGTTACCTATGCTGTGTCACGGAGCAAATTCAATTTTTTTCTGTAACGCTAAGTGGTTCTGGGCGACCTGATTATAAGGGTAGGAAGAGTTCTGCTGAGAATAATATACAAGGCAGACCGCTGATGAGAGATGCCACTGACAGGAGGATTAAGCAGGGACACACTCTCCCCATTGTTACCCCTTAACTGAAAATGTTAAACCCATTTGTCAGAGGGGGAATTACCGTGTAACAGACCATATATTCACAAGCGCCCATCCAGTGTCTCCTCTCCAGCACCGCAATCATATGTTTCTCGGCGCAGCTCATCAGAACCAGATGGGCCGCGGTGTCTTCCAGCGGCATCCGTTTTTACGACACCCCGCGGATTTTGTCACCGTGTGGTTTCTGGCACTGGCCTTGTGGGCCCATATCTCCATTTCACAAAAAAAAAATAAATAAAATTTAAGAATCAGGTCCAGTTTTTCATAAATTCGGGGAAAAAAACCCTCAGCATCATGACCAACAGAGACGCCTTATTGATACACTGAGGTCAACTGTGGTTCTGCCTAAGATCCACCTGACCCCAGAACGTTCCTACAGGGAAGTACCCCTCCCCTACCCATAATCCAGGGTGATTTAGCAGAACTCATAAACCGTGATGATAACCAATCAACACAAACCTCGATGCAGTCAGTAAGAAAGAATTTGTGGTGCAAAGTGAGAATGCGCCATTCGGGGCTCCACGAATTTTCTGTAGATCGGGTTATTAAATGTTAACTATTCCTGGAAAGGAAACCTGTACATTCACAACAAATTCAAACCAAGGCGAGCAGGGGTCCAGGCCCTGTGTTTGAGTAAATCTCACGGTGTTAGCGATGATAGATCGTCCAGCCGTCTGGCCATGTTCTGTTATTAATGTTGACTACTTATTAATTAAATGAAGGCTGTGGTGGCACAATTTAACTTTTTAGCTCTTAGCTGAACTGTTTTTAATCGTCTTCCTGCTGTCTTCTTTAAAACGTGGACGGGAGGGTAATTCAACTAAGGCCCGGGTCAAACCACAAGATGGCCGCTCCATTCTTGGTTCTTAGGATGCTGTGAGTAAGGTTTTCCCTCTTCCCCCCAGGCCACGCTCCTCTGGAGCAAGTCGGCGAGTGTCATGCCATGAAAAACGAGCAGAGCTAATAAAACGCCGCGGACGGCGAACGCGATCTGACAGGACGAGCGGGAGCAGCGGGACGAGCGGCCCGCCATTGATGTGGCGTGACGGAGCCCACTTGAGAGCGGCTGTGATCTTACCAACATACACAGGCTGCCCGCGTACGCCGACGACGACCCAGAGGGCCGAGCGGCGCCGGGAGACCCAGGGGCAGGGCGAGTCGACCGCACCGGCCCCCATGCTACCGCCGCCAGGGCTCCGATGGTTTGCGGCCGCCACCGGAGAAGGTTCCAGAAGGAGGGAATGGGCGAGCAAGAGAGAACGAGAGTGAGAGAGGAGCACATGAAAGGATCCCTTGCGGCCAAATCTGGAAAAGGGTTCAAGGACGCTGAGAGGGGCTGGCCGGGGCTGCCAAGACAGAGGGGGGTGCGTGTGATTGAAGACACGGGAGAATGCAGCGGTGGTCGCTCACGGGGTACCTCAGAAAAGCGTGGTTTCAGGGTTAAATCGCAGAACATGCTCACACATTAAGATTTATCTGATCCGGCATAACAAGAGAAGGAGCCACTCTGTTTATAATAGACCCAGAGTAAAACAATATCCAACGCTGTCTGTCTCTCTTATCCAATTCCAGTTAAAAGTGCAAATCGGGCGCCAAGTGATTATACATGAACTTTTTTTTCCCAAAGTGGGGCCAGGTCCCCAGGCCACAGGGACAGAGACAGTGCAAGTGTGTGTGTGTGTGTGTGTGTGTGTGAGTGTGAGGGTCTGTGTGCGTGTGTGTGATTGCTCATGACCCCCAAGAGCTGAAAGCACATTTGGCCGTGCACAGTGGTAAAATAAATACAGTCTCATTTCTCCGAGCTGAAAACTCTCATTTGTAGGGACGGCACAGAAGATTCACTGCACCCTTCTGATGTGCATGTTTTACTAAATAAACCTAACAAACAAAAAAATCCACCATTTGATTTGATGTTATTTTAATATCAGCGGGATTAAAGGGCCTTCTTGGGACTTTCTGTGCACGCATAAACAAAACCGGTCCTTTGCATTAGTTTTAATATTCACCATCATTCTGCCAAAATGCAGGCAGGGAACTCAAAACACTAATGGGATAATGATGTGTGGGTTCAAAGCTGTTTTTAAGACATTATCTAAATACAAAATGTCGCAGAACCCCGCTTTTATGTGCAAATTACATTAGCCGTCTACGAGAGGTGAGGGGACGAGCTAAAATCAGTACCCCCTACTAGCGAGCTGCTATTACTTCGCATCATTCCATGTAGACACCATTAAGATAATACTGTTCTCTCTTTGACTGGTTACTTCATAATTAACATATGTTCATCCCCTCAAGATAATACCTCCTTAGGGGAAAGATAAAATAATGCTCTATTATATCCCATATTTGTGCATTTTATTATGAAAATGTAGCTTTGAAGAAGAAAATGTATGAATATATATGACCATACAATCACAAGACCTTGTAAATGAGTGACACCTGCAGGAAATTTTGCAAAGCTTTTCTGCTACATGAACAAACATGACCAGCCAGCCATGTACTTACCCATCTATCTATATTAGAAGTCAGATGGCCTCTCATTTGTAAATTTCTTATGTTCTTATACCTGCAAAGGCTTCAGCCTAAAACCAGGACAAATCTGGCATGTCACCTTCATTTCTTAAATTACAAAGGCGTCTTTATGACAACCATCCTTCTTAGTCTGTAATTTCAATGTTTACCCAATTTCAATGGTTACCCAAATTCAACAAATTTTCCCAGCAGAGATGAGAATTTCAGGTCCAGAAAGTACAAATCCGGACCAGTTTTGTTTCAATCAACCAGTTTAGTATCTCAGGGACAGAGTACTCTGAACTGGTTGGTTGAAACAAAACCTTAGTCTGGATTTGTACTTTCTGGAGCTGAACTTTCCACCTCTGCAAATTAGCAGCAGATCCTGCAGAATTCAATTCAACTGTTGAGCAACACACTACGAAACATTAGTCTCGACACATTAATCAAACACTTTCCATTTGTTACCATGACACCTAAATGGTAAAAAGATCGATGTGTGATTATTTCACTTTCTCCAAGCTGTTGCGAGTTCTTGTTTAAAATTTAGGAGGGCAGCTACTTTTGTATATTTAACAGGATAAGATATGTACAGGACTCTCCGTGGCATATAAACATCACTTTCTCTCTCACAGGGAAAATGGCAGTAGCTCTGTTGAAAGGCACGATATTTCTCATCCAAACTGTTGAATAATACTATTCACATCGGCAGCATTCCCACGTGCACCGAAATTGGAGTTAAACAACTGGAAATTGTTTTTTTTTACACTGCTTTTCTTATGCATAATGGAAAAGCATAATTCTCCAGCAAAAAATCAACTGGGGAAAAAAAAAAACAATAACACAAGGTGCAAACTGGTTGAAAAGCAGCTGCTATGTGACTGTGCACCACTGGCTGCAGAGAGTCTCTCGGTGGAAGCAGAGATGATTACCTGACAGTGGAAAATATACTCCGGTGTGGTCTTTTTGAACTTCATGTTCCATACCAGGGCGACACCATCAGGGTCATGCGGAGCGTCTTCATTGTTGTTGTAGGACGCCACCATCAGCTCAGGGTACTGGGTATGCGGGGGAGGGATTACTCGAACTTGAGGAGTGCGTATAACGGTACTCATTCAGCATATATACTCAAAATGGGCTGAACAAATACGTGGAAAATGTGAGATTGATAGGAGGGGCCTCACCTGTGGAGACCAGTCCAGACAGGTGACCACTCGATGCCGGGACCAGTGCTCATCGTAGAACAGGCGGTTGAAGGACAGGTTAGATCCAGCCTGAATGTCCCTGAGTGTTGAGCAGTGATTTAATTTATTATTGCGACTTGGATGGACTGAGTCTTTAAAGATTTAATGCAATTATTAGAAAAGTCACTGCTGTGTGCAAGGAAGGTATTCTAAGGCAGTGTTTCCCAAGCCGGTCCTCGGGCACTCCCAGACAGTCTGTGTTTTTGCTCCCTCCCAGCTCCCTGCCAGACAGTCTACATTTTTGCTCCCAGTGGGGAGCAAAAAGGTGGACTGGCTGGGGGTTCCTGGGAAACAGTGCTCTAAGAGAGTAATCATGGTGGGAAGACATGGTTTTGAGACAAGATGGCAGAGCAGCTGAGTAGGGTGCGCTATTAAAGAACTACTACCTGTAATTCTTAGGCTCTTTATATTGGCTCCAAGGCAGTTAACTCCCCCCATCAGGAAAATCCCCATCCCTTCTGACATGGCCCTTCCTCTCCCAACACAGCGTCACCTCATATCACAGCCTAAGCCCTCCTGCATCCGTCTCCAATAC
>JABFEB020000045.1:19075504-19089067 GCA_019775895.2 Stomatorhinus ivindoensis | reverse complement strand
CCCCCCCCCCCCCCCCCCCCCCCGTCCTTGCCCTCTCGGTGCTTTAGAGACGGGATCCTGTCTGGCTTGCATTGTTGGGTGAACGCTGACACCTACAGCCGGTTGTGGTGTGGTAGACCGGGGGTGATCTGGAAAATCGTGCTGCTCCCAAGCGCTTCCATATGTGCCCCCCCCCCCTCCCCCCCACTCCGGTGTGCGGGGGGGGGGGGGCACACAGACTCACCGGTGGCTCCGAGGGGCATGTGTGTGGTGGCCGGCTGCTCAGATGCGTGGGAGAGATAGGGCGGCCATTACATGTGCAGCATCAGCCACGCTGCGGCCTGAGGCCACAGATAAACTCCCTGCTCTGACTCATCGCCATTAAACGCCTTTAACTCGTCACTTTGACTCCCATTGTGTTGCCCCTTTGAGCTGTCTAGCTCACAGTTTAGCACTAATCATATTCTATTACGAATCCTGCCCCCATCTTATGCCTACATTAGTAGCAAGTGTGAAAAATACAGCAATGCTGATACTAAAAGCTAGATATGGTATTAGGTTCTACAAATCCCCTCAGACCAAACTGCACCAATACGGCCAGTAAACACTGGGCACCAAATAGTTTTTTCCCCATGTTGTGCAACTACAGGAATTTCAGCTATAGGTTACTAAAGAAAGAGGTTTTAATAAAGCAAATAATAAATGAATCATTCAAAGAAATAAATTAAGGAGAAGGTGAAAGGATTCACAATCACTGAGAACATTTGGTAAAAGGGAGATGGGAGGTTATTGAGACCCCAGAGATCATGGGGTATTAAATACTCCCTCATCCAAAGGAGCCTCCCTCCAGAGGTGGATAGTTGAGTAAAAAATTCACAGTCACAGAGTACTAAACTGGTTGGTTGAAACAAAATCTTGGTCTGGATTTTTAACTTCTGGACCTGAACTGTCTACTTCTTTCTAAGTCCTTGATGTTCTATAGTCATCATTTAGGTTTGATCATCTTGTTTAAAAAAAAAAACTACGACCTCAGTAATTAAGAGGAACGCGTTTGGTCGAAACTTCTTTAGTACAATCAATTTAATCAGGTCGTCTGGTTTAGTGCCCTGAGAGACGTTTAATTTCTACATCTGATATATTGACCGAGAGCACATTGCTGCGCTATTACATCAGAACAGACGGCCCTGTGATTGATGCATTTCCTTATATGAGCAGAGCTATGGGACACGTACATACTGAGAAATGCTCACATACTAAAGCATTACCCGACGGCTTCGGCCCAGAGATTACGAAATAAGTTTTACAATCGAAAATGTACAGCTTTGGTAGTAAAACACGATCCAACCCCAAATTAACGAATCAAATTAATGGGCTGGAAAAGCCCCAGATAATTCCCCGTTTTTTTTTTGTTTTTTTTTTTCCTTTCCAGAAGCTTCATTAAAGTGCGGTAACGATTCTGGGAGTGTTCAATAATTCCTTGCAGATTAGCACTTAAGACCGTGTTTTCTTGCAATTACGAGTCATTACGGACCTGCCTCTCGCCAGAGAAGGAGGGACGGCTCATGGCCCAAATGCGGGAGTTACAAACTGGACCCTCCCAGAAGGGCTTCCAGTGGTAATGGCCCAGAAAAATGCTGGAGAACGGCACAACGGCTTCCTTGACCCCCTGAACTCCTGCCCCCTCCACCGAGGTGCTTTCCAGAACAACAGCACCCAAAGCAAACTGTACAGCTGCAGGACATACGCGGTTCACTGGCTGCAATTAGGCCTTTAATATCATAACTATTGCAAACAAGTCCCACGGTGGCCTAGACGAAACAGACGAAGCGTTCTGTCCTTTGCGGCACTGCCCATTAACGATCATGCAGTCTCTAGCGAGCGAGACCAATGCCAGGGCAGGATCGGGCCGTCGGTCTGAACTGGGGCCAGCGCAAGGCCGGTCCAACCGACTGGGCACTCAACGGGGCTTTATGGCTGAAACTGATATTCATCTCCTGATTGAAATCAGTAGGAGACTCTGCTAATGCTGTGTCAGCAATATTTTTTTCCCACAAGCCAAAGCACCATCGGTCTGGCCAGTGAGGAGTGAGGCCTTTACCTCCCGGTGGAAAGTATGTGCGGTACTGAGCATGCTTCTCCCGGGCAAGCCGATTGGTCAGGTTTATGATTGTTTCTGTGCGATGAAGCAAAACTAAAAATCAGTCTTGATGTAGAACATGGCTGTATCCCACGCAGGATCACGCCCCTCCGGGTCGAGGAAATCTGATTAGCTGTGGCCTCTTTTGCTTTTTTCCAATCTGGAGTGGCGTAAACATGCAGGCACGCCCAAGCGCTCAGAGCCCAACAATAAACAATCTTGACGCAATGGAAAAAAAAAGCAAAGTGCTCGAGCCAAATGGGCAGCGAGCTGTTGGCACATTCTTGGGATGGCCTTCCACAGGAGAGACTGTGTCCCTGCGATTCTACAGCCTTCGTTTTCGTCTCAAATAACAAGCATCTGCTTTCATACCGACAATACAATTTGATGTGGGAGCCAACACAGGGCTCATAATTTGATTGCAGAGGTAATGGGACCCTGCAAAAGATGCTATTGTGGCGTTAGGGAGACCGGAGCCTGGATTTAGCTGATGCTAAGGCTTTTTACTTGAAGAGCTCCTAAGGAAAACGGAGCCAGCGGCCATGAAACCCACAGCGGGCGGCCGGTTGGCTCTGCTGTGCTACGCGCCCTTAGGAGACGGGCTCACGTTTCGGGGGGAATTTACACACACGGTGGCCTAATGAGGCAGTGTCCCACTCAGGGATCAGCGGAGGAGATTCACATTCACGACAGCCAATTTACCCAGAATTTTATCCATTCAAAACACTGGAAATATTCCCACAGTGGATAAAAAAAACACATAAAACCACTTAAACTCTAGCCTGTGTTGGTGTGTCTAAAAATCCAAATAGTCACCTTCGCCTATAAAAATATTATTATAAAACAATATTTGTTCCACAGCATCTCTCCAAGCATTCAGTTTTTAGTTTCCTAATGGGTTTTTCACGCTACATGGAAAAGCCAAGAGCAGTTTGACCAAACTGGGGTGGCTTAATGGTTAGGGACCTGTGCTTGTCCTGGGAAGGTGGCTGGTTTGAACCTCCAACCAGCAAGATGCTGCTCCCCCGGGTGCTAAATTATGGCTGCCCCCTAAGGTGACATATGGGCTAAAAGCAGAGGACACATTGTGCTGTGGTGTGTCAGAAATGGTATTTAATCACTTTCACTAATCAATAGACCGAGGAACCTCAAGACTGGGGGCAGGTGCAGGTGGAAGCTGGGGGCGGCACATGTGCAGGTGGAAGCTGGGGGCTGGGTGCACAGATGCCACTTGCCCAGCAGCTCCCATGGGGTGTGAAGACGTCACCAAGGTTCATGAAACCAGTGGACATAATGGGTCAGTTCTCCACGCCGCAGGTATGTGCGGAGAAACACGGAGCCACTATATTGCAGCAAAGACCTTACGGCGATAGGACCTGACAATTTAGGGAGCGAAAGCTCGGGGCGTCTTCCATGGCTTCATGAACAGCTGCAAGCCCTACGTGCCTCTGAGAGACGAACGGCCAAACGGCACCAGGTGTCCGGGGCTCCAGGAACAACCTGCACAGCCTGAGCAAACACAGAGTCCGGGTGGCCGTTTTAAATATTTAGAAACCAACCCTCTTCCGATGTGGGCAGAGTCCGGTAAGAGTAAGCTCCCCCCGACCGCCCCCCTCCCACAGCACACAACCTGCATACACACATGCGCTCCCATCTGAAGCCTGTGCACGGACCGGGCAGATGAACGGCATAAAAAAATAAAAAACCCAGTAGAGGGAATATTGCTGAGGGCAACGTCCAATCAAAGGGCCGTCAGTGGCATACTCGCTGAACAAATGACCCGCTTTGACAGGAAATTCCAACTGCTATTTTAATTCTGATCAGGCTTCAGGAAGAGGAAAGAATAAAAACACATCAATTATAATGACAGGAAGTCTGGGATCACATGGCAAGCAGCTGCAGCCAGCAGAAGGCCTGCGGAGGCAGGGGAAGACTAAAGAAGAGGGTAAAATGCAGGAAAGGATAGGAGAAAGCCAAGTGCACCGTAACTGACGACATGAGATAACATTCGATGTAACAATGCTCCATTATCAGCATCTCCCATTAACTTGAAAATGAAAAACATCCCACCGGCACAGAACATAATAAATCAAACGTTTCAAATTTAGCCTACCTACAAATACTACGTAACCCTGTTAGAGGTCCATATGGAGGTACTTAATTCCCCTGTCTAACCATCTGTATTTTATACCGGTCTTGGCTTGCAAGTCTGGAGGATACAACCAAATTAGCCGGGTGTTGTGTGTGCTTCTCTTTACATGGTCATAAATAAAAAATAATTGAACTGAAGTGCGTTAAACGCGATCGGACTCGGAATTAAACATAAAGCCCAGAAGCATTACGTGTGGACTTCGGGTAGCCAATCGCCGTGTTGGCATCTAATCAACGCTAGCAATACGTCCCAGATCTTGTATTATATACCTAATCAAGCGCCTGCTTTTAATTAACCTGTACTGCAAGTCATAACCTGTACTGCAAGTCATATTTCATTTTTCCCGGATCTCTTGTAGATTCCCCGTACCCGCAGGTGGAGGAGAGGCGGCGCTCATTTATCCGCGTCCGGATAAAGCGCGGAGAAAAGGGAGAGCGACCATCACTGCAGACCGCCGTCATGTGAGCGAAAGTCGAGGCTACGTGGATAGGCATAAATTGGCGTAATCGGGCAGACGGTGGGGAAACACATGCCGGAAACACTCCCCGGGGTCCAAGAGCGCGAGCCCGATTCCAGGTGATGCTCTTTGAAAGGAACCATCCAGGGTGCCTGCCCGATCTGTATCCACTTACGGCACTTGCCAATGTGTTTGTTGTCCACTGATTTGAGTCAGAAGCCCCGACGGTCTGGTATCCTTCCCGTAAAAACCGCTCCTGACAAACCGTACAGGAAATGAACGGCCCCGCAAATCGATCTGAACTGAATAATCAAAGGATGGATAGGGAAAATTAAATGACTGTGACATTACTTCTGCCTTCTTTTACTTACAGGGTTATAATGTCAAATACCCAATTAAAGTGTGCGTTTAAGGGTGGTTTATGTCAGAAGGAACTAAATTCAACAGTGGCATATATAGATTAGAGCAGCAAAATTAAAGCAATTAAATATTTAGTAATGTGAGCATAGTTTCACAGGTAATAAATAGTTTGTCGTTTTTTTTAATTGAAACTTGTTCGTTCTTCAGTGCTTGTGAAAACTGTGAAAAATATAGGCCTATATTCTGGGCTGGTGTTCTGTACATGTACATGTTATCCCTGACTTGTGAACTGTGTTGCATCAAATATACCTCAGCTGCCCTTGCCACCCTACATTGGATAAACAAGTAGAACATGCATGGATTTATGTATATTTAAGACCTACTTGTAGCGTTCATACAGATGAAGTATTTGACTGTATTTATTAATCCACTAGTGGAACTCAGAGAGATGCTTTATGGACTGACAGTCCAGAGCTTTGTTTGGATTCTGCTATGTTTCGCTGGCGTGACTGAGCATGATGCCTTCAGACAGTGAGCAATGAGCGGCACTGCATGAGAAATCTTCACTGATCAGAACATCAAAAGCATCTGCACTGGATTACGTCAAATGCACGGGCCAGACACGGCCCCCGAACGCACCTTCAGACTGGAGAACCGCCAAGGGAGTCTGAGTTTCTTTGGAGTACGTCACCAACTCCCTGGGCTGGAAGTCCACCTGTGTTATTTTTGATGGTCCAAGTCTCTGCGTCCGGGATCTGGAGATTAAAAACAGTTTTACTGCATTGCTGGGGGGTCCGTCGTCATGCAGTCTGTCTGTGTTAGTCATCAGTGGTCATAACACTGAGACGTATCCCGACTCTTCATCAACCGCCATGCCTGGGAGACATTGTGCAGAGCCAACATAATGACCCAAGCTAATCTGACAACGGCGGTGGGTTTCAACATGGACTTGTAAGCTGCAAGTGAGAGAGGAGCCTAACCTGAACTGTTACAGCAGAATAATCAGCTGGGTAAATGTGCAAAAACTGCATCTTGCCAAGTGCATGAGCAATAATAAACCTTGATTCAAAGTACCTGCAAAATTCAGCAACACAAAGGAAAAAAAAAAAAAAAAACCTCAACGAATGGATTCCACGTGGCCTGGGTGGTAAACTGACTAAACACAGCTCCTGAAGAGAGGAGAAGACGAGACGCACCCAAGCTCAGGGTCAGACTGCAGCTGCATGACCGAAGAGTCAGTATCCCAGTGTAATGTCCTTGAGGGGCCAGGAGGGGGCAGCACAACAGAGGGAGAACCTGATTAAGCGAATGACATCAGCTACTCCATTGTGAACAAAACAAGCAGGAATGGACCCATGCAATAAGGAAAAACTAAAAGAAATCACATTAACCTGTTATTAAGCAAAATCCTTTATAAAATCTTCCTATATAAATTTTTGAAATGATTCCATGCTTTGTAATCCACCTTATTCATATTCCTATAAAGTGCATTAGTCACTATATAGTTACCTAAATTACCAATCATTACCTGTAACACAAGTATATGAGGCACATTCATCAGCCAATATCTAACTCACTCTGTTACAAGCCATTAAAGAAAATGCATTTAAACTTGAGATGTTGCATTACACATCTGTCAGCACTGTCTGAAAGTGATACAGTGATGGAAACGCAGTCATACAGCACATTCACACAGACACAGTGCCACGTTACCATGGAGACAGTTATGGAGACTGAAGACATACAAAGAACTGATGCTGAGCCTCACCTGTACCTGGTGGCCGCGTTCAGAGTGTCAAAGGGGAGAACACAATAGAGATCAGATGGCATGTAAACAGTAAATTAATGTTGTCATCAGTGCATGAAAAGAGACTCAATTATTCTTTAAACCAGTGTTTCCCAATCCAGTCCTCAGGGCCCATCAGAAGGTCCATGTTTTTGCTCCCTCCCTCCCAAATAAAAATCAGACATATGCCACCAGCCCATATTAGCACATATTATTATTATTATTATTATGAGATTTCATACTGTGAGTTGGTAGAGATAAGTCAGCTGTTCATTGGTTTAGCAAGTTAGCAGAACATGCTGATTCAGCATCATCTATATGAGAAATGCATTCATTTAATGTTTAGTGTAGTGCCTCAGGGTTTGAGTGGGTCTAGGAAATCATTTTGATGGAACGTGACGGTCTGTTTGGCCATGTGCAGCACAGAAGCCTGCCCACCTTCCCGGCACTGCTCCCTCAGTGGAATCCTGGTGGCCGACCTCGCTGGGTACGCTCCCTGGCTTTGATAGAGGTGACACAGGGGTCGGGACTGAACAAGGAGAGTGACAGGGGCCCCATGTTAGAAGTCCCCCCACGTCTGGGAACCGACAGGGTGAGTGGAAATGGGTTAAAGGAAGCAAATGGAATAATTCAAGAGAAAAAAATATGACAAATGCAGGAAAGTTTACTCTTATTTGCAATCGATTTTAAAAACAGAAGTTATTTTTAGTGCATCTCTAAAAAACAGTGATGGTGTGATTTGCGTGCTCTCTTATCGGTCCTGATAAGACATGTTTTATGTATCTGTGACTGGAAGGTCACTGGTTCGAATCTCATGTTCCGCAGACTAGTCACACCATTGTCAGGCCCTTGAGCAAGACCTGTAAACCAAGAAAAGTACTCCAAGGATGCTGGATTAATGGTTGACCCTGCGCTTGAACCCCAAGCTCTGCTCTCACCTCTGTATGTCTGAAATACTAAAGCATTTCAAGGTTCTTGTACAAATGGCAAACAAAGAATCATTTCATTTTCATTTTTTATTCATATCAAACCTAACATTAGCACTTATCTGTATTACAAATTTAGAGAGTGTCTTACTTCTTTTTGTCCACAAGATGTCCCCAGCGAGAGCGAAATTCGGGTCTTACACGATGTATTATGATAATAGTCTTTCCTACAAGGACTACACAATTACTGCTTTTTCAGTAGTAAAGTTATACAACTATTTTTGTTGTTAACAACATATAGGCCAATGCTCCCAGTGTTTCTCCTGATTTTCTACTGATTTACTATTATCCCGATAAACCCCCACTTTCTGCAGGTATTTAAGTCTATACTTTTTGCTATGAAAATGTATTGCTGGGACTGCCCGCAGTTCTGCTAATTTTATTACAGGGGAAGCCATCTCCCCCCCATCCCCGCTCTGCCAAACCTCCATATTTTTCCACAACCAAATGTTGGCTGGTATGTATGAATTATATACAAAAATGTAATTACATTTCAATAGATCTTGAAACATGAATTGCAAAAAAGGTTAAGTGATGCAATAAACGGGACCAACGGGTATGGAGAATGAATGAGTGAGTTAATGAATGAATGAATGAATGAATGAATGATGCAATAAAACAAACCTTCTGTAATTTAATGATCACAACACGTGACACATCATCCTGGAATTTTTAGTAAATATTGCACATATTAACTTTTACTGATTATAAGTAAAGGTTATGAAAGGTTAAAAAAAACCTTTAAGAAAAACACATATAACACAACATTAGGTCTTGTAAAATAGCGCCTCTTTTATTGGTTTTGACTTCTCAGAGGACAAAAATCCACAATCAGCTCTTGGAAGTAACAAAAGAGCATGGTCTCTGGACATGTGGTCTGTGCATAATCAAGGCAAGGATGTGTCACCTACACCTAATGAGATGGTAAGTCTGTCTCTGGGTTCTGTGTTTAACGGGAGTGAAGCTGAAGGGTTGTTATGTGGCCTGAACTGAGCGGAGGTTAAGGCTGTTTGTGTGGTCTGTTCTAAATGGTGCTTAAGGCTGGTTGTGTGGTCTGCTCTAAATGGTGGTTAAGACTGGTTGTGTGGTCCATACCTAGTGGCGGTTCTGGGGAGATCCCAATACTTTGCAGCAGGGCCTCAGTCTCCCGCCGTTTGTGGTCCAGATCCGAGTCCTTGGGGACGGCCTCTGGTTTCTGCCGTGTCTCTGACTGCACACACAGACAGCAGATACTGATCATTCAGGCACCGCTCGCATTTCTACTGGAAACAGAGCAGCTAATGAACAGCCAAAGAATGGAGGACAAAACAGCATCAAAACTATGCAGACAGAAACTCAGTCCTGTGGGTGGGAATGAGGAAATCCCACAAAATGGAGCCTGATGATGCGGTCAGGAAAGCCCTTGAGGCCTATTTACACTCACTTGACTTCTTACGTCCCTCTTCTTCCTCTCCTCCTCCTTCCTTTTCTTCTCCTCCCGGATCTCCGCAAGTCGCTGCTTCTTTCGCACCAGCTCAGCTTTTAAGTCACTTTTGTCTGCCATTGTTTGCTATCAGGTAACAAAACAAGCACATTACATACCTAATGGGCCCCTTTAAGTAAAAATGAGTCATTTGAAATGTACTTAGTTTTATTGTTTCATTTGCCGCTGACATTTACAGGTTACTGAAGATGCTAACTGCATTAATACACTTTACCATTCACTCTTCTAGCATAACAAACCAAATTGTCTCAGCAATAAACAGAAATGAATCATCTGAACAGTTGTAGCAGGAGCCCAGTGCAAGTGTTTTTAGCACAATATGTCGTCTGTTATTGCTCTGCATCGCTGTCTGCCACAGTGCCAGTCTACACCCTCACCATTGTCGCTGCTCCAGACTTTTCAGCACCAAATTGACTAAACTGATGGAGTTGTTGACGCCGATTACCTAGGTATCCTTCGATTGGTCAAATCACGGTCAACATGCATCGCACCGAGCCTCTTATTATTAATAAAAATGTTGACCCTCACATATACACAGGTCTACAAGCTTGGAAGATGCAAACTGGTGATAGTTATAATGTATCACTGCTACAATGAAATACTGTATTCAAATCTCATATTTTACATTATATTTATAGACTGCA
Organism: Stomatorhinus ivindoensis; assembly: GCA_019775895.2. Lineage (NCBI taxonomy): Eukaryota > Metazoa > Chordata > Actinopteri > Osteoglossiformes > Mormyridae > Stomatorhinus > Stomatorhinus ivindoensis. The sequence continues at coordinate 19,079,083 of JABFEB020000045.1, read as the reverse complement.
ATTTTTACAAATGAGAGCAATCAGATGAGAGATAATACTAAATATTGTAATAACTGTAAATTGAAAGTTTCCTGGGGACACCAGTTTTGCAGCTAACTGCACTACCTTCAATGCCTTTTGATATTTATAGCAATAGGTCTACATCCTTCATTCCTTATTCAGTCTGTATCGCAAGTAAATACGCTCCCTATTCATGTAAACAATGTCTTTGGACCCTTCCACCTTTACATTGTAGTCTAGTCAGATGGTAAAAAATTAAAACTGACATCATGTGGTTGGCAGGTCTTACCTTCTAAGTCCGACAGCTGGAAGCTGCAGACGTTAGCGGTGTTATATAGAGGAGTGGCTAACAGAGTCAGCCAGGCAGCATGACACTGCCACCTTCACCCATTCATGGTGTCAACAGTGAGAATGTATATTGCAGAGACAATCAGACAAAACGGAAGCACAAACAGAAAAATAAAACAGGTCACAAGACAAAGAGCAATTAAAACTTTATTTAAAAACATACACTTAAGAGACAAACACAGATAAAATAAGTGTAAAAAGACTGAAAATGCACAACATAAACTAACATGACATGTTTTCATATACAGATGACTGTGAAGAGAAATTGAATTGGACACACAACATATTTCAGAAACGTTTGGACAGGGACAAGAAAAAACTGGAAAAGTTAAATGCTAAAACAAAACTTCTGCTTGAATATCTCATGACTAATTAGGTTAATCAGCAACACGTCAGTAAGATAACTGGGTATAAAAAGAGCCTCCCAGAGAGGCAGAGTCTCTGACTGGGTATAAAGAAAGCCTCCCGGAGAGACAGAGTCTCTGATTGGGTATATAAAGAGCCTCCCGGAGAGACAGAGTCTCTGAATGGGTATATAAAGAGCCTCCCAGAGAGGCAGAGTCTCTGATTGGGTATAAAGAGCCTCCCAGAGAGGCAGAGTCTCTGTGCAGTGAAGATGGGGAGACGTTCCCCACTCTTTGAAAGACTGCATAGGCAAATTGTACAACAATTTAGGAATAATGTTCCTTAATGTAATGTTGCAAAGAATTTTGGAATCTCATCATCTACAGTACATACTGTGTTATCATTAAAAGATTCAGAGAATCCAGAGAAATCTCTGTGCACAAGGGGCAAGGCTGAAAACCAATATTAGATACCCAATATCTTCAAGTCCTCAGGCAGCACTCCATTAAAAACAGACAGGATTATGGTACTAAATCATTGCATGGTATCAGGGACACGTCTGACATCCATTGTCTGCGAACACATTTCGTCGTTGCATCCACCAGGATAAAACTCTAATATGCACAGAAGAAACCATATCTAAATGTGACCCAGAAATGCCGCTGCCTTCTTTGGGCCCGAACTGATATAAGATGGACTGAGGCAAAATGGAAAACAATAAAATACCAATCCTGTGCTCTTACAAAACAAAATTTCAGATTCATTTTGAAAATCGTGGATGCTGTGTCCTCTACACTAAACTGAAGGACCATCCACTCCAGACCTGTCACCCACTGAAAACATTTGGTGCATTATGAAGTGAAAAATACGACAAAGGAGACTCTGAACTGTTCAGCAGCTGAAATCCTATATCAGGCAAGAAAGGGACATCATCACTCTCAAAACTCCAGATAATGGTCCCCTCAGCTCTCAAACATTTACAGAGTGTTGTTAAAAGAAGAGGTGATGCAGCACAGTGTTAAACATGCCCCTGTCTCAACTTTGAAATGTGTTTCTGGTTTCAAATTCAAATTGAGGATATTTGTCATGAAACAATAACATTTCTCAATATATACATTTGAAATGTCTTTGTCCTATTTTCAGTTAAAGATTGGTTTATTTAAAAATCATTTTTATTTACATTTTACCCTACCCCTGAACTGTTTTGGAAACGAGGTTATAAGTTTGTAAATTAAAATAATTTCCTCAGTGAAGGTAAAAACCAAAAATAATAGAAGCATCGCTGACTATAATAGTAATTATCTTTGTAAAATAAGATACCATATAATATGTACGTTACAAGTGAGTCGTGAGTGTGTACAACAACAACGAAAAAAAGAGTACTAGCTATCCGAGTCGTCTATATTCTGTTGAAATCCATTAGTGTCAGGATATATATACTGCGGCGGCAGCGCGCGCACACACACAGTATATTACAGATTTATATCTACATTAAATTACCTATATTTAAAAATCGTTTACATACACGTATCCCTTTATGTTTAGAATAATAATTTATACAGCAATACATCGTTCACTTTAATTTTGATTAGCAGGGGCTGTTTTAAAAATACTTTGTTTTATATTCGATTTGAGATAATGCTTCATAAATCATTTCATAAATTGTAACGATTATTGTTTTATCACGTTTCCAATATATTTGCTTCAATTGGTACATGGGCCCATGTATTACCTCATCGCATTTTATAAGCTGTGTGTTCACGGATTATACCGCGTTCAATAATGCACTCCGTTTGTAGAACAAACGATACATAAAAACAATCGTTTTCTTCCATAACAAGACATCAATCAACAGAAAGTGCCGAAATGTGGGTATCAATTCATCCATATTATGATTAAATCTACTGTATTTTCTATCACGCACTTCTAAAATGCATGTCATTATTGAAAACCTAGATACCTTTTTTCGGCGTATCTTCTCCAAAGGTGCGGTATTACTGTGAAGAGAGCCTGTCACGCATCCATTTCCAGAATAATGCAGGCTAAAATATGGCTACAATACTAAAACCTGCAGCTATTCAGAGATACGTTACAATATTACAGAACGGTACGCCATGAAATATATGTGAAATCGCCTATTATGCCGGTGCCTGCTCCTGCAATGCATCCCCTTCTCTATTCCATTCAGGGCTCCGCCTCAGTGCCGCCACCCATAGGACAAAAACAGACTAGCAATACAAGTAGTCGTACAATGTTACCATAATTACACAAATTCTATTTAATATGTATACATAGCATTTAATATTTATTGACATACTTCCATTTAGTCCATCAACTAATTGATAGGTTCTAAAGATTTTTTGTATAAGTAGTCGAGTAGTTATGTAATCTTATAACATTTTGTTAATATTTAATCAGGCGTCTTCATCCTGCCTGACGACGATGTTTTCGGTTGGAGCTCCACCCTTCCCGAGACAGAGTCCAGGCTAATCGATACCTCTTACCGGACACTATAAGCTGTATGGAAGAGGGATGAACGCAACTGGACGTGTTTATCAGCAACATACACTATATTGGCAAAAGTATTGGGACACCTGCCTTTACACACACATGAACTTTAATGACATCCCACTCCTAATACATAGGACATGGGGTTGGCCCACCCTTTGCAGCTATAACAGAGTCAATTCTTCTGTGAAGGCTGTCCACCAGGTTTAGGAGTGTGTTTCTGGGAATTTTTGACCAGGACAGCATTTGCGAGGTCAGGTACTGATATTGGACTAGAAGGCCTGGCTCACAGTCTCTGCTCTAATTCATCTCAAGGTGTTCTGTCGGGTTGAGGTCAGGGCTCTATGCAGGCCATTCAAGTTCCTTCACACCAGACTC
>JABFEB020000045.1:19037067-19047607 GCA_019775895.2 Stomatorhinus ivindoensis | reverse complement strand
ACTGGTGAGGAAACCCCACGATGACACAGGGAGAACATGCAAACTCCACATACATGGTGCAACGGTGGAAACTCAAACCCAGGTCCCAGAAGTGTGAGGTAACAGTGCTAACTACTGCATCACTGTGCAGCCCCCATATTAAAGATGATTTAAGGAATTATGTCATTATTGAATCAGCTAATATGGTGACACGTCCTAGTTTTGGGCCCCTATCCAGGAATCTGGGCAGTTTTTCAAAAATGAGTGGTTTGTCCGGGTTTAGTGCTGCAATCCACATGACCCAGTGTTGCAAGGTCCGATGCAGTACCAATTGTAGAAAAGGGCACCAATTTTCTATATACGGCAGCCACTCTGTATCATTACACAGTGTTTGCAAGGCATGTGCACATATTTACTTTAAAAATAAAACAATATACGCATCCCTACATAAGTGCTCATAAGTGCTCATAATGCTCATAAGTGATGTCAACTTCCGGAAACCATTGGCACTCTTTTTTTTTTGTTTTTTTTTGTTTTGTTTTTGTGTGAATAGTGAATCGCATCATTTGCTTGAGGTTTAACTAACTTTAGCTTAGCGTTTTGTAACTTTTGTTGAAAAAGACTTGTATATACATATATTGTGTCAGTTGTGTGTAGATTATAAAACGAGAGTTAACTGTAAGGTTACAGGGAAATTAATATTAGTAAGAGAAGCACTATGTGATTGGCTGCCAAACATGACAACACATTAATATTCATGAGGGACATGCTACCTGATTGGTTGGTAAACATGAAAACTCATTAAAATTTTGAAACCCAGACACATCCTCTGCGCCCTGTCTGCAGAGATGCTTGGCTCACTGACAGCTGTGTAGCCGTACCGGTCTGGCTAGTGGGGCCAAGGTCATTCTGCTGTGTACTATAAGCAAAAGAGTTCTGATTGGATAACTATAAGGCTGCCATACACAGCAGTGTACATACTGAGTAAAATACCACGATGAATTAAATGTACTAAACACCAGACACACACACACACACACACACACATATGGTTGACCTGTCCACATCGTGAGGGTTACCGGTGCAGGCCCCCTGAAATCTGGAAAAACTGCACAAATTGTTTTGGTCCCATTGCCGAGTAAAGCGAAAGGATAGTAGGAACATACAAAGATCACTGTGAGATATCACGTGAGAGCCTGCCGTAAACATGCTTGGCGTCCTCCAGACCAGCACTGTGTATATATTTTATGCATTTATGAGTTACTACACTTTCTGTGTGTCATCTGTTGGCCTTCACATGTTGCCCGTGGCTTTTGCAAACAAAAAACTACCGAAAACTTACAAAGAATTTGGATTTAATGTCTTATGCTGACCATGTGATATATCACAACCCCAATGACGCAGAACAAAGAGTGGTGATGCAGAGCGGCCGACTGAGTGTATACATACATACGCACACATTTAAGAAGGTCCTGCCCACGGCACAAGGAAAAGGAATCAAAACACTGAATCAAAGTGATGGTCGATATTTTCCAAAGAGGGCTGGAGTCATAGGTGTAAATTACGGGGGGGAATGAGAGGGTTGTAACCCCTCTTCATAATTAAAACCAGTCAATACACCCCCCCAACTCAAAGTTATGCCCTTGGTTGCTGTAGATAGATGTCTAGATATACATTCCAGAACTCCCCATGGAAAGAAGCACTTTATGCTGCGCCGTAATGAAGGTCACCAAGTTCTGTCACATGCACGGCATAAATACAAACCAATGACATTAAATTCTAAATGTACAAGGGACTGACTGGGCTCATGGCTGTCGGGAAGCTCGCTCTCCCACTCCTTCAATCCCCATACCTGTTTTCAGATGAGAGCTTGGGCTCCTTTCTTTTGCTTCCCCTGAACGCAGAGCTGCAACAACGGCACACAAACGGCATACTTGTAAAAATCAGTCTTCATAGTTCATGTGGTACGGTACACAGCAACGAAACAACAGCGTCCATCCAGCCAGCCATCTCCCAGCCGACCAGTATCGTGGGCCAATCACATGCTCCATTTTATTAAATATTAAATTAATATTAAAAAGCTGTAACTGTCTCGTTTTTTTTTGAGGTTTCCATTCAGCCAATGATAACTTCTCAGCTCCTTAGGACACATTTCTTCTAGGTGTGAGACACAGGAGAAGCAATTAAGACTCCACTGTGCTTTGAGTCTGGACCAGCTGTGGTCCTTAGTGCCAGGACATATGTTTAAGGATCCAGCCGGAGAGAGGGAAACCTTAAATTGGCTGGGCTAAATACCTCATGGAGGGTGCATGCAAATTACTGGCCGCTCATAGCGGACTCTCAACACCTCATGGATGAGTAAACAAAACAATCAGGGAATCTGGACATAAAACTGGTAAATATAAAAAAATAAACAGAACAGACAAGAACCTAAAATGTCAGCCTTTTCCACTTCAGTACAATCGACATCCACGTGGTTCCTATAAAGCTCCATCCTACCTGATATCCAGGATTCTCCTGCTGGCTTTCCCCCCCTGGACCAGCGACGAGCTAGAATCCTTCCGGGACGGACAGCCTGCAACGGATCAGGCACATGCCCAGTCAGCTTATGGCCACCAGCCATCAATTTCTCTGTTCTGCCCCTAGAGTACGACAGGATTTTAATGCGTCTACTACTGACACTTGAGTTGTTAAAAAAACAGACATTCAACAGAAAACCCAACTCTGAAAGGCAGCTCTAACAGAGGCTGTACATCGTCAGCTGAAATTAATCCTTCAGTATGGAGGGAATAAAGGTTCTGTGATACACTGTATTCAAATGTAATCTATCTGTCATATGACTGCAGCAGTGAAACCTTCTTAATTGTTTGGTTTTTAAAGTGCATTTAAATAAAACAGAAGTGACTACACTGTTAAGTTCCTGTCAAGCACCAAACGTTTCTCCGGCTCATCGAGCTGCGTCGATGACTGGGGATAATTTATTATTTAAATAAAACCCATTAATCAGGACGGGTGTTTCATGACCTTCTTCCCGGCTCTCCTTGGCTGCATCCGGCGATGAAGCTGCCCTGGGTCCGGAGGTATTGTCGCCACAGCCTTCTGACGCCTGGGGAGAGAGTCAGCCGTCACCCTGCATTCATGATTCATGTTACAGTTCATCTGGCAGGTGAGTTCATAGCGACTGACGTGCTTGGGGGACATGGGAGAATGCCCTCAGCGGAGGGTGTCTCCATACGACTAGGGACATGTCAATGCTGAAGGCTTATCCGCACAATCTGTCCTAGGCTAATGCTCTCATTTATATGTTACATTCGGAGCATTAAGTTTGCGGAAAATGGGTATTTGATAAGAGAATAAAGCTTTATGGATATTCCATCCATCCATCCATCCATCCTACATTGTCAGTACCCCAGCTGTAGGTAAATGTATTTTTTAGTCTAATTTAAGGTATAGAAACAGACTCTGGGGAACATTTTTGTACCATTGGGTATACGTTAATGTCATTTGTACCTTGTGTGTTTTTGTACCATTGGATATACGTTAATGTCATTTGTACCTTGTGCGTTTTTGTACCATTGGATATACGTTAATGTTATTTGTACTTTGTACGTTTTTGTACCATTGGGTGAACGTCAATGTCATTTGTACCTTGTACAAAACTGTACCAGGGCTGTACCCTTTTTTTCTGACAGTGTGTAACAAACTCATCTGGAGCCTTAGACAGATGTTATGGGATACAGTATCTATATTTATCAATCTTTAAATAATCTGTATATATGTTGGCACAATTTAAACATAAATGTCAGAAATTAAGTTACGTATATACTCCAAAAGGTGAAAAGTGTATTAATAGTGACTCTAATTAATTGTGTGTATTGAATAGATAAAACCTGACGGTAGTAATAACACTGCTGGAGGTCAAATGTGTGCCACAGGGCAGAGGAAAATGACTGTGTTACATAACCATTACGCAACAAAATAACGTCAAAAAATAGCTGTAGGTAGCCAGATCGGAGGAACATGTGACTCACTGTGATGAACACATTATGCGAATCTATGGAAATTTCTATTCCAGATTGGCACTTAGGACAAGAAAATCTCTAAATAACTCAGAACTGCATGTCAAGACTGTCAGCTAATAACATGTTGGGATTCTTGGTTAATCACATGTTGTTTCTTCTACCAACTTTTTATGTTGAAGTGGAGCCTTTGAAGCATTTAAGTAAAGTATCGTTTGGACTAACTGTGTGTGTGTGTGTGTGTGTGTGTCACTGTTATTGTGTTTCTCTCAGACTCAGTCTCACTCCCGCCATTTTCAGCAGATCTGCTGGGGGTGTTTAGGTATGAATTACATTAGGGGGGGCAAATGTCTTCATAATGAAGGGGTGTCAAACTCCAGTCCTGGGGGGCTGGAGCCCTACACAGTTTTTGGTTCACCCTCATTTAACACACCTGATTCAACTCCTTGTGCTAATTACCACACAGATCTTGAGCTGAATCATTTGTGGTATAACTGGGAAAGAACTAAGCTACACAGGGCTCCGGCCCCCCAGGACTGGGGTTTGACACCCCTGCCATGATGCGATAAAAACCTGTTATTGTGACCTTGTGGAAACATGTCACACGGGGAGCTCAATTTTATAAAAATCTGTGAATGCAATCAAAAAATGTAAAATGATAAATATTTTGTTTGGTTACTTATTGGTTAAGGTTAGGGCTGGGTATGGGTTAAGGTTGTCATAATTTGGGTTAAGGTAACGCCTAGGGAAATGAATGGAGATTCCCCACAATCATATAGATAACTAATATGTATGTGTGTGTGTGTGTGTGTGTGTGTTAGGCCGTCTGGCACGCTACACGCCTCACCTTCATCTCACAGCCATCGTCCCCCTCTGTGTAGCTGCCGCTGCCTCTTCCTGGGACTCTGGGGAATCTCTGCCCGCAGGTCTTTGCCGGAAGCTGGACCTGAGCCTTTGGGACCTCGCCGTCCATCCGCCGCACCTCCGGAATCGCCTGGGTAAGAGCTGACAGACAGGGCTGCCCACGGTCACCAGGTGTGCCGGGCGAGCTTCTCACAGAAAACCATCTGAGACAAGCTGTTTTCCAGATAGTTCTCATCATCTGGACTCAGAAAATTTCGTTGACTACACCAGGCTCTAGAATATGCTGTTGGATCACTTTTAAAAAGTGTCTCCAAGCATAAGTGGTTGCTGAATGTTGCTGTAAACTGGTTATTGACATAAAGGTACCTACGATTTCTGTGACACTCATCTATGACCCCGTTGAATCTCTTGATATTTCTCCAGGGGTGAAGAGGTCTCAGTGATGATAATGTCACTAAGTCATCCTATTCAGTCACAACAATTCATATCTTCTTTAGAACTGTCTGTTTTTTTATCAAAATATTATTTCACTTAGGTTAGACAGATTAGGTTAGGCTTGAATTACATTAAAAAGCATAATTTTGGGGTAAACAGATGTGACATTTGTCCATTTATCTTTAACATTAATGCTGAAGTATCTGTAGAAGATGAAACACTGGGGAGCATCTATCAACCAGCAGTAGCAGGACCAGGCCTTGAGCCTCTTGTTCACTTGACAATACACAACGTGCAACAACCCACATACACCCCCATGCGAATCAATACTAAAATCTATAGGCAATAATCTGTGTTTGCATTCCACTATATGTAGGCGGTATATAAAAATGACAATGACCTGTGGGTTTATTGCAGCCTCAGTGCTATAGCTCAACGATCTATGGTCCTTCATGTCCATATATGGTTTATTGTGTTATTATGTCATGTCTTGTGTGATGTCCTATGTTCCACAGAATTTGTCACTACAGTCACTTTAAAACAACACTGTAAATTACCCCATAACTGCACCTTATCAGTATTACTTGAACTGTTGATTGCATTTGCTGCACCTTGTATGTGATATGACACCATGATCTTTGGGCAATATCAATATCAGTTAGCCTCAGTGCAATAGCTTGTGTCCAAAATTTTTCATAGGTCAAATTTTCTTTTACACTGCACTCTAGATATACTTTACATTTTTAATCACTTGTCATGTGTGAATGCATCATTTGGACTGTTGCAAAATTTGTTGTACAATGACAACAAAGGAATCTAATCTAATTTAATGTAATATAATATACATCTCAACAATCTTCAATAACTTTGTTTCTGTAACCCGACTGAAGATCTGCACGGGAAGGTTGAACGGACGCTGCTGGATGCATTTCTGAGACTCACCAGTCTGTGAGAGCCTCTGTTGACCCTCGGGTCCCCGCTCCGCAGCCCTGCCCCTCACACTGTTGTTGTTGTTGTTGTTCACCTGGGTGCCGTTTTGCTTTATCAGTTGCCCCAGTTCTGCTTCCAGCTCTGAGATCTAGGACAGCCATTTGCCACTGGTCATACTGAGGTCAACAAAGACAAAGACTAGACTCACACTGTTTCTCCATGGCCTGACCTCCGTAGAAACGGTCACAAAGAAACTGTTTTTAGATGAATATGTCAAGATAAACTCAAGCTCCTAATACAACACAACGGCTATAATTGCTGGCCGCTAATAAATCTGTATTAGTGAGGTATCACTACACACTGACCCCACTGACTTCTATAGACAACTTCCTGTCAGAAATAATGGGGTTCTCAATGACAGCGAATCTCAGTGTCTGGTTAAGAAGTGCAGCTAACATACCCAGACTGACATACCGCACCCAAGATCCTTTCTGTAAAATTGCTGAAAAGCATGTTGCGGACCATTATTGGGATAAAAAAAAGAAGTCCGTCAGCATTTTAACTTCAAGCTGCAGGCCGTCCTGATGATACACAGTACTTCCCCGCGGCAGGCCGTCCTGATGATACACTGTACTTCCCCACGGCAGGCCGTCCTGATGATACACTGTACTTCCCCGCGGCAGGCCGTCCTGATGATACACTGTACTTCCCCGCGGCAGGCCATCCTGATGATACACTGTACTTCCCCCCGGCAGGCCGTCCTGATGATACACGGTACTTCCTCGCGGCAGGCCGTCCTGATGATACACTGTACTTCCCCGCGGCAGGCCGTCCTGATGATACACTGTACTTCCCCGCGGCAGGCCGTCCTGATGATACACTGTACTTCCCCCCGGCAGGCCGTCCTGATGATACACGGTACTTCCCCCCGGCAGGCCGTCCTGATGATACACGGTACTTCCTCGCGGCAGTCCGTCCTGATGATACACGGTACTTCCCCCCGGCAGGCCGTCCTGATGATACACTGTACTTCCCCGCGGCAGGCCGTCCTGATGATATACAGTACTTCCCCACGGCAGGCCGTCCTGATGATACACTGTATGTCCCCGTGGCAGGCCGTCCTGATGATACATTGTACTTCCCCGCGACAGTAACCAGAGTAGCTCTAATGAGCAGACATGGTTCTCAACAACTGCAATAAGCAGTCAGGCTACATGATACATGAAGCTGTTTGCGTGGTGCTGTTAAACATCAACAAGCTCACTAATTCTTAAAATCCTTGACATCAGTCCGAATTCTTGATGAAATAGCTTTATAGGCAATAAAGTTTATTTTACGTGGCATTAATGCGTGTTCTGCTATTTCAGATCGATGTCATGTGTGAATGCATCATTTGGACTTGCCAAATTTTGTAGTACTCTGTACAATGACAACAAAGGAATCTCATCTAATCTAATTTAATGATGACGGGTAAAAGCAAAATAGATGATTTAATCAACAAGATGTTTTCTGCTCTGTTTGTCCCCTTTGATGCATCTGAAGGCTGACAGCAGTGGCTGAAATGAAGTGTTGTGCCATGGGAGGAAATTGTATTATTGTATAATTACCCTCTGTTGCAATCCTTGGATCTCTATCAAATGAGCCTTGTCAGCGTCCTCCAGCTTCTTCCTCTCAGCCTCCTCTTTCTGGCCGAATTCGAGCTCCCTAGCAGGAAAATTCAGGGTTGTGGAGTGTGGGGGTGGGGGGGGGACCATTAGGCTGAGCTGCCCCACTGGTTATATCTGCAATGGTGACAGCCTGGAGCTCTGTGACAGACCCAGCCAGTGACTCCCCAGCGCTAGACTGGGCAAAAATGATGGCCAGTTAACAGATTGAGAGAAGGCTATCAGGAATACAACATTTTTATGGTTTAGGTTTTTATTTTTCTAATAAATTAAGTGTCCAGAAGTCCAGAATCTACAAATCCAGGCCAAGATTCTGGTGCAACAAACCAGTTGAGCATAAAGAGTTACAGTCACAGAGTATTCACCTGTCTGGTAGAAACAAAATCTTGGTCTGGATTTGTAGCTTCTGGACCGGAAATGCCCAATCCTTCTACTCTAATGGGTCTATTGCAGTGCTTCTTAATCTGGTCCTTGCTCACCCCCAGACTGTTCACATTTTTCCTCCATCCCAGCTCCCCATGTATCAACAGCACCGAATACCTGGTACAGACGCATTTGGAGATGCGAGGGAGTGACAATATGGACCAGCTGGGGGAATCCAAGGACTGGATTGAAGAACATTGCTCTAATGGTTGGTTTACGCTTAATGAAAATTAGATGGAAAGCTGTTAATCCAACTGAAAGTCCTAAGAACCAAGGAATCTTCTGTAAATTCCAAACATATTGCTTTATGGTGGGTTTTCCCCATAAAAAATGAAGGGAACCAATATTTAATCAAAATGCTTGCTTTCGAACACAAATCGGAGTCATCCTGTTGGAACAGGATTTTGAGCTGTTGAATCATAAGCGATAATCATAAGCGACGGGTTTCCAAAAGAGTCACTCTTCAAAGCCTAACTCACTTCTGCTGGAAATCTTTAATCAGCTTCTTGGCCTTGTTATATTTCTTCTCCAGAGCCTGGTACTGGCTCTGGGTCTCCTTCAGGTGCTCGTTGACCGTGTGGCAGAGTGTCTGCGCCTCGATCCAGTAGCTCTCCAGCTTCATCATCCTCTCTTTGTTCTCCTCTATGCTCTGCCTCAGCTGGGCCTTCTCCTTCTCCCAGCGCTGCTTCTCCTTCTCCACCGCCTGGAGCTGGAGCCCGGGACGGACACGCGGGTCGGGGAGTTCAGAAACAGAACCTCTGACGTGGAAACAGAAGCTCACGCACTCGGTTAAGAATCAGCCGCTAAGGTCGTTTCGAGCACGACAGCACTGACACGGCGCCAGAACGTCAGGGCGATGTTGAAAACGCAGGCTCAGATTAGCGTTTAGTTAAAATATGGCGACGATCTGACAGGTAGAGAATATCGTTAGCATTACCTGAAAAAAAAAACTAATAAACACAAGGCTATTTGCAGCATTTTGAAAGCTAGGGGGGATCCTTAGCCATGGACTATGAGACAAATGCTGATAGGCTCATCTCACTGTCAGTCTTAAGAACACCATGGTAACACCAATAAAACGTCTCTCATGTCAAAAGCAAGACAGCCCACCGTTTCTCAGGTCTGACAGCCTGCTCTGTATGTCAAAATTCTGTCCTGCTGATGAATTAATTAATGCGATTAAGATTTTTAATTTAAACCATAACACATTCTGATTCATATCATGAAACATCTTGCTGCAGTTTTCAATTGTATTACACAAAACATTCCCATTACTTGATAATTAGTGAAACTTTACCAAATCCGATTAGCCTGTAATTCTAATACATTGTACAATTCATTAGTTTATTGCTGTGGGGTTATGAATAAATAATCACTGATTCTTATAAATAATGAACACAGTTTCATTCATTTTAAATGGAAAAAGCAAAAATATTTTGAAATGCGTCATTTTTTAAATCATAGTAATTATTCCTAACCACACCAATATTGGATTAAATTCATTAAATTAAAATGATTAAATTAAATAAGCCTTCAGTAACAACATTAATCAGTTAATTTTATCAATAGCTCAATAAACCCTAATTAAATGAGAATTCAGTTGTATGGAAAAATCAGTGCTTAGCAAGACACAGGAATGAGACGCTGTCCCGATGGCAGACTGCGCCCAGTGAACACGCATTTTTAGTAATAATCACATGAAATCGATCAATATGCACAGAAATAAATTCACAGAAATCAAGTGACAAATACTTAATAAATGACTGTTTTCTTCAGTCGTTTTATACAGATCTGATGGAAAGGCAACCGTCCATCACTTCTCCATAAAAACACAAAGGGATGGATCTGCATCATTGAAAAACTTCAGCGACAGTCCTGCAGAAGGTAAGATGTTAGCCTTCAAGGACATGCTGTATTAAGGGATGAGGTCTGTGTTTCCTGACTGCTTCGCATCTCAGTTTAGTGGTCTAGCGAGTTGGCCACTAGCTTTTGGCTGCAGTGCACAGCTTGGGTCGGTTCTGCTGCTGTTCCTGCAGAAAGGTCCCCAGAGAGGATCTGCTTACCTTGTTCTTCAGCTTCTGTATCTCTACCTCAGTGACGGTGTGCTTGATCTGCAGCTGCGCAGACAGAGAGACAGAATCAGCCCGGTGTGGGGGCCGGCTCCGTGTGCAGGGGCACGTTATTAATCATGTGCTCATGGGCGGGGGGGGGGGGGGGGGACAAGTG
>JABFEB020000045.1:19020546-19030686 GCA_019775895.2 Stomatorhinus ivindoensis | reverse complement strand
AAGGTGAAATCAGCTTTGGTACAAGGGGGTGGGGGGTTCAAAGGGGCTTTGTTGGGTCTGAGGAATCCCCCACTCTTGAAAAGGTAGGTAGGGGGATTAAGGCTCATTAGCCAAACTGTGGGAGGCCGCTGTGACCAGTGGGACAGATGCACAGTAAACACGATACGATACGACACACCAGGAAGACAAGACACACACACACACACACACACACACACACACGTTATGGTCCCAAGTAAGACCTGCAATCTGACATTTGCGTAGAATGGCAGAGTGGAATGGGCTAGGGACAGAAGGTGATAAAATGGAAGGGGGGGGGGGGGCACATGTCTTGCTGTTTTCTTGGCCTCTGGAGTTTTTGAGACATATTCTCCCTTATTAAATATCGGTGCAAGGATGAAGCAGGCTTTTAAAGAGCAGGGCGCCAGATGAAATTAATGTCAGGGGGGCAGTTGTTTACGCTGCCTTGCCCAGGCTGGGGCTTGGGCCTCTCAGCGCGCTGAGCGAGTCTCGCCTGAGTGAGCTTTGCGGGCTACATCCGTACCAGCATTTCTCCCAGAGAGGAAGGCGGTGCTCGAGAATGCTCCACGTCTGTGCCATTCACCATGGAGGCTGGGACGCCAGAGTGCCACTGGCGCTGTGAGGAAGGACTCCCCATGCATGTTTGAGGAGCACAGATCAAGAACCGTCAAAAGGGATTTTCCTGGACTTTTTCTGTACCAGTCGAGCTGCCATCTACTGGTAAGAATGTGGAAGTGTAGCCACTGCCTTTATAGGTCCCAGTACGCCAACCCGGTCAATCCTGAGGCTTCTTTTTGTGCCGGACAGATTGGATGGACCTTCAGGCCTCACATTCTGTATTTAAAATCTATCAGACTGGATATAAAAGCCTGTGTTTTTTTTTTTAATTTTGATGTATCGGATTCTGTTTGTGCCTCCGTGTGTGTGTGCAGTGCCCGCTTTTAAATGAGCACCTGTGTGCGCATTTCAGCTTGGTGGCCGAGCTCCTCGTGAGGCCGCGAGCTTTGGTGGCCCACTAAACGAAAGGCAGGCAAGCGCGAAATTTCACGACGGGCCCGCTGGGGAAACTAAAGCGAAGCCGCGTGGCCGTCTCTCGACCCGGGGACGCTTGACGTCACCTGCAGGGACCGTGCCACCACCAAGAGCTTATCTCCAGCCCAGTCCTGGTGACCTGTCCCCATCTCCCTGGACACGCTCCGGGGCGGCGGGCGGCGCCGTAAGCCACCGTGAATCCGCCTCCCGTCCTGAGAGCGAAACACCGGCACGGCTTAAAAATAGTTTGTGCTACTCTGATCTCTGAGGCAGCTGTGCATTGCCCAGAGAGTTGGCAGCGAGGGAAAAATTAGATGGACCTCCCCTCATCTCATTCTGGCTCCCCCAAACACCCCCCCCCCCCCCCCCCCCAATAAAATAGGCAGGTGAACAGACAACCGGGAACTATCGCAAACCAGAGATGCCGGTACAACCTGCCCTGCTAGGTGTAATTCAGTTACAGGCCCATCGGCACACTAACATTAACGTCGCTAATTGGGTCAGGACACTGTTTGTGGGTCAGATCACGGTGGAATGAGAGAATGGGCAGGGGCTCACCGGCATCTGAATCCATGCCCGCTGGATCCCGGTGTCTGCTTCCAATGCCAAATTGCTGCAGTTCCCATTCAGCAATCATGATCCGAACCGCAGTTGCGTTTGGCGCCTGACCAGAGTACCACATCCAGAGGCGTGAATGCGGACCCAGGGCCGGGGAGCGTGGCAGCAGCCTTATACATAAATATGCTTCGAGGTGTCCTGGGAAAAGTCAGCGCTGCCACAGTACGAGAGGCCTCATTTCCTTCCAAGTGGGTCTGTGTGACCCTGGCATCCCGACGCAAGCCAGTAGGAGGCAGTCATGATATACTGCATGATTCAGATTTGCTTTTTTGCGTATGAAACCGCTGCCCCAGTGTCTCTGGAGGGATGGGGGCAAACGTGCTCCCCCAAAATGCTTCTGTTCTTTGCATATGAGTATGGATGGTTATACCTGTAAGGGGGCATCTTATTTTTTATGCTTTATGCAGTTTTAAATGATTTGTTGGACGATTTACCCCAAGTCTGATTTTTCACCGACGCCACCGGCTGTTTTGTGTTTCGGCCGCCGTGCCGGGCTGCACCGTGACCCTCCCCGTGTGACCCCGTCTCCGTCTGCATGTACCTGCAGATGACAGCGTGTCGGCCGCCAGCGCGTCGGACGTGCAGGACCGGCTGTCGTCGCTAGAGCTGCGCGTGCAGCAGCAGGAGGATGAGATCACGGTGATGAAGGCAGCGCTGGCCGACGTGCTACGGCGCCTGGCGTTGCCTGAGGACCCCGCGACTGCCACCAAGAAACAGGCCGCCACCAAAGGTGAGGCATGGCGGCGCAGATCGAGAGGCTCCGCCCACCTCACTTGGTTTCCCCCGGCGACATGCAGGAAGTGGGGGGGGGGGGGGGGGTGGGGGTGGGGGTGGAGGGCAGTTAGAGTGCCAATTAACTGCTGCTAGGGGAGTAAATGCTATCTCAGGTCGTTAGAGACTAATCGCTGACATCTTAGTAATATAAACTTAGCACCAAACATCTGTGACTAGTTAGAAGATTTTAGACTGTAAAGGTATGTACAAACACGTCTTTACTTATAAGGGAGTAGGTTGCTGACACTATACCCGGATATGAGGAAGGGGGGCAGGGTGGAAATGGGGACGGTGGACACTGGATGCAGCGAGCTGATACCCATGGCCTGCACTTTTGTTGTGTGCAGTTTTCAAATTGGCCAGTAACAGTTTTCTCTAAATATAAACCAGTTCAGTGTGTTTCTTTGACATATGTAAATGTAAAATGTAACGTAAAAAAAAATCTCTCCATTTTTACCTTTAAACGTTTTTTGATTGCATGGAGTACAGAATGTTGATCCTGAGAGCACATGCATACCAAAAAGGGATGTTTGGGGTTTTTTTTTTAATTCCTACAAATTAAATATTATAATCCTGAGAATTTAGACATACATTTGTAAGATTAAATGCTAGTAAAATATCGGTTGACAGATGCATGAAATAATGAATGTCATTGCCACATTTAATATTAAATTTCATATATTTAGCAGCCATTTTTTATCTGAAGTGCCAAACGATTGACAGCACAGGGTCAAACAGCCCCTGAAGCAATTGGGGTTAAGGGCCTTGCTGAATGGCCTCACAGCAAAATCACTCTGCCAGCCACGGGATCTCAACTGGCTACCATCCAATTAGATGCGTAGTGTCCTGACATGCTGGCCAACCCAGCCGCTGCAGTAACATCCCCCAATCAGGACGCACAGACTAGCTCTGGTAGCACCCTGCAAAAATATCACCATGCCTCCCGCCCTCTCACACCACTGCCCCAAAGAGCAACTGGCCTGGAAACTATCACCACACCCTGTATTCATTTCACAGACAGCGTGGGGGGTGTAGTATGGTGGAGATAATACTAATATCAAAATAAAAGCATTGAAAATGTGTAAATTGTTGAAAAATAAAAGATATCTCTTACTAAAGCCTTATTGCTATATTTTTTAACATTCAATCCATCCATTTTCCATATTTTCCTATGCAGGGTCATGGGGGTTGGAAGCTCATCCCAGAAGCTATGGGCACAGGGACGGAACAACCCAGAGTGGAGTTCCAACCCATCAGAGCTATTCTGAGAAAGAGAAACATTAAAAACTATTATTCTCTATGGGCTGCATATACCAAGATATATACATACAGTCTGTGTCAAGCAGGGCACCAATGTTAGTATGACAGATATTGGATGTTGTGGGCAGCAGAATGAATACAGTGCCAGAAAAGGCAGTTGTTTATCTGGCTCTTTGGAACAAAACGAAAATCGAATTTTACAAATCTGGATTAAACCGGTTAAAAATATCTCCAGGGACAGTCCCGGTGCATTAAAGCCGCCAAAACAAGAGATGTCCATTATGAGGCTTTCAGAAAAGCCAGGCAGGGCTTCACTGAGCTTGCCTTAGTACCTCAAAGCCGACTTTGGGGCAGGTGACACGCTGTGAACTCCAAGCCTTAATGAGAAACTGGAGCCAAACGATGCAGCTGTCACACAGGAGACCTGGACGCAAGGTCGCTTTCAGTTACTGAGGCGTCTCACCTGACCACGCCCTGGGTGTTCCTCAGGACGGACGCGGCGAAGCTCTGGGTGACCCCCACCAAGCTGGTCCCATCCACCTCCACGATCTGGTCATTAACCTTGATTCTGAGGAAGAGGAGATTGCATTCACGCTAGATATGGAGACAGTTGGGGGTGCAGCACATTACAGGATGCGTTGACCATCAGGGGTGGGGAATCTGATCCATGGAGGTGTAGATTTTTGGGATGATCTCTCAGTCAGCCAATAACAGTGGGTCCCCAAGACTGGAACTGAGAAACGCTGCTTTATTATTAAGAGGTAGACTGAGTAGGGTGGCAGAGTCACCCACAGGACGGACTGCAGGATTACGTGGGGATAGTGGCCCTTCCACAGCTGAGCCTCTGAGAAACTTGACGAAGCATCAATAAAAAATTTTTAATGGTTTGGTCAGTAGATGGCACACTGGTTAAAAACAAGTAACCCACAAGTTACGAGTCCTAATAGTAGCTTTGCTGTAAAACCCTTGAGTATTTAACTTGAATTGCTTCAGTAAACGCATGCAAATTAGTAAGTAAACTGTCAATTTTAACTGAAACTTGAACAGGAACCCTGAAATCGTCAGGCCTTCATAAAGTAGCTTCTTTTAAACTAAAATGGCTTGTTTGTGTTTTGTATCTGCGACCCCAGATGTGGTGGAAATCATTCACAGGCTTGCGCCCAACATAAAGAAATATTTTTTTTGGGCCTTCATATCCGCTAGAGCGAGAAGCACGTCCCCTCAAATCTTGTGACAACCCTGTGCGTGGGAGAAATTGGGTTTTCCCGTTGGCAGTCAAGTAACTGCAACGACTCAAAATAGCAGAGATGCCAGAGAAAGGAGTCACAGAGGAGGCATGGGTGACGCGTCTCCGTCAGCCGAAAACAGACTTTGCAGTTAAGAATCCTGTTCCAAGTCTCCTATGTTTTCTCCCAGCAAATACTGCCACCTCTGCTCTCCACATACTGCCCCCTGCCAGACCACAGACACCAGTTGTGGATCACCGTGGCATCCCCATCACCAGTAAATCTGACTTACTGGTTTCCTCAAGGTAACTATGCCCCGTTGCAGTTTGCAGGTGATTTTGGGGTCTTCCCTGTTTTTATGTCACACATCTATGTGGATGATACCTACTTTGGCCTCTGTACCTCTAGTTGAAGTCACTAGCTTTTCTCTTCCCCATCCCCCCCAAGCCCCCACCTTCTAATCCCCCACCCTCCCCCTGTGGGCCGGGCACAGCCTGCCAGCAAATCCCATTACCTGCCATCCCTCTCCGCGGCCCCCTTTTCAATGACAGTCTTGACGAAGATACCCAGCTTCTCTAGGCCTGCATCAGCACCCACTCCCATCCCGATGATGCTGATTCCCAGGCCGTCGTCGTCTGAAATGCACAGAACGCGCCGATGAATGGGGCAGCGTCGGGTGTTCGAAAGCAGTGGTGTGAAAACGGCTGAACGTTAAAAAGATACATGATTTAAGTCGAATCAATATGTTGATCTTCAAAGCGGACACACCTGATTTTCCCAGATAATCTAAATTGTAAGCATCGCTACACCAACCATTTTCAAAGGTTGGACAAAAAAGGGAAATTCACCTTTTTCCAGCTCAACTTGGAAAAGTTCCAGCTTTTCCACTCTCTTCTCCAGCTCATATTCTGCGGAGGAAGCCACTGGGTCCACCTCCTCATTTCTCCGGTCGTAATCCTCGTTTGAGTACGTGTTGAACACCTGGATGCAGGAAAAAGGGCTGTTAGTTGCTGCTGACCTTAAAAGTTTCATGGTAAGTATTTTTTTAAAGACAGTTTAACTAACGCGCATCTAGACCGATGACGCCCTGTGCTGAATGGCTCCACCAATCTGGATCGGCAGTGTTTCTCAAACCGATTCCTCAGGGACCCCCCCAGACAGTCCACATATTTGCATGGAGCTGGGAGGGAGCGAAAATATGGACTGTCTGTCAGGGAGCTAAGAGGGAGCAAAATCATGGACTGTCGGGGTGTCAACGAGGACAAGGTGTTGGGAATGATGAAGAAACACAGAGTCTCTAATTGGGCGACAGGAAGTCCCTGTCCCTGTTTTTCTCTTGGGCTATTTTTCGGTCAGACTGTACCATTAACGGCAGTCGAGTAAGACAGTTGTACTGTCTTAAATACCTTTGGGGAAACACAGGGGGCGATGGCATCTTGTTCATCACCAGGGTTGAAGGCGTTAGCTGTTAGCATCTCCTCGACTGACAAATGCGCAGAAACCTTGCTGCTCGTCAGTCAATTGCATTCGCGGATGTGACATGAGATATATGCCAAATTCCTGGGAAGATCATCAAAACACCTGCTGTTTCTTTTGGGAGGGGGGATACAAATGACCACCAAGCAGGATTTCCTGCCACGAAAGCTTATTGGTGTGATGCAATGCTATTGTTAAGTCATTCTGCACTGCATAGAACACAAGTAAGCCGGTGCGTCAAGAACAGCCACAAGGACCTGTAATGGATTCTGGGACGAGACTCACGCTTTAAACAGCCACACTGACCCTAGCAGTAATGCAGGAAAGACGATCTTCAGATGCATTATTCTCGCAAGCGGCCAGTTACCGCACGCAAGAGGAAACAAAAGCCTAAAGGCTCATTACTCCTGGGCAGGAAAAAATGCCGTAAAAGTCGTTGCGGAAATGACCTCTATGGCTCTTTGACAACAACACTACAGACAGCAATGTGCCAAGGGGCTGAGGGTCATGTGACTTCCTGCCCGCAGGGTACACCTCAGAGGAAGTGAACAGCTGACAGTTCCTCTAATGAAGGGACTCAGACACCGTGCATCACTCCTGGTGACTGTGTAGCGGTGTAACCGCTTTCTCTTTTCTGCTAGAGACCTGGAGGATCTGCATTCTGAAGGATATCAGATGGAGTCTGATTCCCACTCAGTGCTGCACCCCAGCGTTATGGACAGGGGCACATGCTGCAAGCCATCTTCACACATCAAACTTTAAAATTGACTCACAACTGCAGATTGATTGGCATTTGTTTCTAATATAACATTTTTTCATTTCTTCTTATTATGAACCAGCTACAGCTGAGACCTGAATGCCCTTCCTCTGTGATAATTTTCCCCCAAAAATAATATATTCTGGCTATTGTTCTAACCAGTCAACAAATTAATTATGATGTGTCAGGCATGATTAAACTTCCACATTTGTTTTAGACAGAGTGGTATGAGAGCGTACATTAGCGTCTTTACAAACAAAACAGTTCACATTAATGCAGCCTAATTAGCATGCATCAGTCTTTTAATGGCACACCGATGTAATAATTTTGGCTAATGCCGATAATCGATACATTTTTCACAAGTGCTACCTAGGGATGGGTTGATCCAGATCTTTTCAGTTCCGATCCGATTCCGATATACCTAATATCTATACAGATTCCGATACAAGAGCTCTTTTTACTGTAATATTTTAATATAATATTATAATATAAATATCTATACTTTATATGTACATATTCATATTTTTAAATCACTGAATTCAAATGACAGACAATTGTATGCCAAAACATCTTTAATTAGGCTACTAGGAACATACATAACATTCTGTTCCACCTCATTTGTACGTCTTGTTTTACGCATACTAGAAAGGGTATGCGCATGACGTCACAGCAGGAGAAAGTGCTCACACCCACTGAGTGGCAGAAAAACTGAGTGGCGGCGTTAGTGTTCAGCTTGAATACCGCAATACCTCAGCCATCTAATAGGTATGGATCAGCGCCGATACCGACCCCGAATATCAGATCAGTACAATTCTAATGTTACCAATACCGATAACCGACCCGGTAGCCAGCTAACCTCTGAGCTCCACGGAGAGGATTACCAGCTGTCCCTTATATTATGGGATCGTCCCGTATTGGAAGAACTGCAGTGTCCCATATTATACGGGGCGATCCGGTATTATAAGGGACAGCACAGGGCTGCCCAATCCTGCCTGATCTACCCCCCTGCAGAGTTTAGGTGCCGCCGAAATTTAACACACCTGATACAGATAATCAGGTCCTTCAGTAGCATCTCAGTAGTGGAGCCAGCGATGTTGAAGCTAAGCTGGCTCTGTTACTGAGATACAAATGAAGGATTTGAATATCTGTGTCAGGTGTGTTAAAATAGGGCTTAAATGTATGTATCAGTGACATGACATAACGCAGGCAGTGAGAAATCAGCAAAGTAGTGACACTGTAGCGAGGATCTAAGTGGTGAATGAGCTGGCGGAACCCCTCGTCCTCCACCATGAAAAACAACTGATCGTCCAATGCAATCATCTCTATTATTTTAGTAGTTATGTCTTTAGCTCTCCTGCTGCTAACGTTGAATATTGACTTTAGTCTAAATATCGGCCAGCAGTATCGACCAAGAGCAACGGATAGGATGCTGATATCAGCTGACACCGATATGTTAACCAATGTATCGTGCATCTCTACAATCTTCCAATTGCCTAAATTGTTCTGTGGTGAGGTTAATGTAATACTCAATTGCTTACACTTCTGAATATGCAAATTATTATGTGTTTCAAAATCACAAACGTGTAGCACATCTCCTGGGCTGTGGGTCTGGCTGTGAGTCTGAATCTCATCACCAGCTCTCTCTGTGTGTGGAGTCTGCATCTGCTCCACATGATAGATAAATTTCCACCTGTAATCCAAAACTACCATCTCTACATTAAGGTTTCTCAGCCTGGTTCTCAAGGACCCCTAGACAGTCATGTTTCTGGAATATTAGCTATCTGCCCCCCCCTCCCCCAACAACCTTGACCAGGAAAAGCAGTTAAAAGATGAATGTCTGGGCAATTATAAACACACAGAATAATCTTTCATAAAGAATTCATAAGGTATGTCAATGTATACCACAGGCAACCTCAGTTAGGTTAACTGTGATTAATCAGCACACTGTGGAACTGTACCCTTCAAAACAACACTTAATGTCAAGAGTAAAACTGTCAGCAAACTGTCTCCAGAAGACTGGTTTCCCCCCAGTTAACTGTTAACAGTTAATCAGTTAACCGGAAATAAACTGTGCCTTATCAAAAAGCATTTAGACAGACTAGTCTGGATGCTAAACAACAGTGTGATTTTGGAGTACTGAGGACCTCATATTGTTCAGTAGAGGACTGGTTAATATCCCCTTCATCTCAGTTTAAACATACGGCATGATTGCAGGTCATGAGTGATGGCAAACTTTGCTTATAAAAAGATGTTAGTGACTGAGATGCTCCACAGTGAGACACCGCATGCTGACAGATATCGATGCACGATGCCATCACGGCCCCTGAGCCAACCAAAGCGCTCTCATGGTTTTGTGGCTTCTTAGGTTTCCGTTCGATCTATCCGGCAGGCATAGGATCACTTGTCGTCTCACAGCTCTGTGTAACGATCCAAAGGCTAGATAACGGCATGCCGCTAATGCACAACAGTGCCAGCAGCACTACTCTCTGCCACCAGCATTTTAGCGTTAATGCATTTATTAAAAAAACGCAATAATACAGAATTACGTGCTTCGCTATTTTCATTTTTCGCTAACAAGTGCCGCTGTTTGGCCTGTCGTCAAATTCACAGGTCTTCAGCACTGACAAAACGCAAAATACATCCTCCAGTCAACTTCTCACACTTAAAAAATGCACAATTTATAGAGTTCTGCAGGTTTTGGGTGCCTGTATATTTAAAAAATAACCTGTAATGGAGGTGGGAGGTTCGAAGACAGCATCATGTGAAGCAAACACGTGGCACTCTCGCTGCCGGTTAAAGTTTCCTCCATCGGCTACGGTGCTTTCCTTCCACAATCACATCAGGCATGCGAGTCACAGTGCTTTCCTTTCACAGTCACATCACGCATGCGCGTCACAGCGCTTTCCTTCCACAGTCACATCACGCATGCGAGTCACAGTGCTTTCCTTTCACAGTCACATCACGCATGCGCGTCAC
>JABFEB020000045.1:18987833-19004596 GCA_019775895.2 Stomatorhinus ivindoensis | reverse complement strand
GACCTCTGATACTAATTACAAACATTTCTGTGTCGATGGTTTTGATCAGCACCCTTTAATGGCTGAGATATAATGACTGTGACAACCTACCCGTGTGACAACCATCCCCGGTCTCCCCTACTGATGGCGGGTTTGAGCAATTGCGGCTGACGGAAAACACCTCTGTACTATTTATTAAAAAGAATAAATACGTCATAGATTTGGAAGACCAGTAGATTTTTTTTTTTAATTGTCAAAGTTTGTCTTTTTGGGGGTGTGGAGCTGGGGAAGAGTTGTAACTACCCTGCTCCCCATAACGGTGTGGGAGTTTTTGCCATATGTATTTGACTTTCCCGTGCAAATCAAACAACCGTAGTTTTTTTGTAGACCAATTCATAAAACTGTCCTGTGCAGGCATGTAATGTATACTGTTATATAATTGAACGTTGAGTCATTGTTTCAAAGTGCGGAAAGTAGCACCACAAAATCTGTAATGGCAACATAATAATTCTATTTATAGCCATTGCAGAAAGTCATATTGAACATACTACAATTTTAAAATCTTGAAATGCAAGGAAATTGTTTTACCCACAGTTAAGAATGTAAGTTAAGATGGATCGATAGATAAAGCCTTTTCCTGCTGATCCATCTCAATATGTGAAAGCCTGTTAAGTCTTGTTCTAGATCGGATTATTGCTACGGAGTTGTAATGAGGTCCACCTCGTGATATAATGCGGCTGGTGGTGCTCGCTTGGGCTGCCGGGAGATCCCTTTACCTTGGTGCCGTGATCGCTGTCGGTCCGGCCAGCTTGGGAGCGGCGTGTCTCCCCTAGTCCTCGTTCCGGGCTGCTTGATGCCTTGTCATGATAAGACGGAGAAGGAGCGCCTAGAATAGGAAGGCCAAAGGCCAACTACAGTATAATATACCCAAGAGTGAGTTTATGGTTGGTTAAGTGCTTGAATGCTCCTAACTCAACAGGAATTATAAACCACCCCAGCTGTTTAAAGAGTTCCCTTGTTGAAAGCTGAGGTGCGGCTTCTTAAGCTCCTTTTAAATGGTAAAGGCAGGTCCGTCCTCATACAGTGCTCACCTAAATTTAAGTCTCCTCGCAATAGTGTAGCTGCAACATGCAAAATGAAAAAGATTGAAGGGGGATGATGGAGTTTAGCATTAACCTTTAATGGATAATATATTAAAACACGGTCATGAAGCTTAGGTCGTGTTGTATACAAAGACTGCAATATGAGCAGATCCAATACAGTCGTAGCTTTTGGTCTGTTTCTCAGCTAGTGAGGCAGCAGGATGTTCACTTAGGTGGGGGAGCTGCAGTGGCCTGTGGAGACATTTTGGAACAGGCCTTCTCAGTTGCTTGGGGTCATCCACCAGCAGGATTGCTAATATGGGGGGGCAGGTTACCTAATGGTGGAAGTACAGTGAGGTCCTAAGGCAACAGATCAGTTGACCTTTGTGGTAGGATATATCAGGACACATGGGGTCTTATGGGAAAAATAGATTATTAAAAGCGGAATTCTAAACAAAGCAAAAGGACTATCCACTTAAATCATGTGTTGGATGGTTTTGCTGCACCTTTGTGGTTTCTGAGATTTTGGCATGAAATGGCATCCATGTAGGGGGGGAAATGTATGGAGAGACTAAGATAACTCACTGTTTTTATACCTGCCAAATATGTTGTATAAATGGCCTTTGGCGGTTGTGAATAGACATGTTACATCCAAGAAGTGCATATTTTGTTTATTTGAGGCTTTAAGTTAAACATCATTCTTTGCTTTGTATTTACAGTGGTTGAGAGTAGAATCTGTCTTTGGATTCTTAGAATTGTTAAATTTGTGCCACATCTTAATCTGAGCATTTAGACGCCTCTGATTGGCTGTTGTAGTTTTAATTTATAATGCTCTCTTGGCTCTGAACCGGGCAGTAGTTGGATTTCTCCAGGTTAGTTAAAATCCTCCGGTACCAAGTGAAGCAGATTTGACTCTGCTGTTGATCAGGGTGGGGGGTTGTTGGCCCGTCCGCGTTCTCATTGCCTTACGTTTCTGCGTGCTGTCTTGGTTATTTCCCATGTGGCTTCACAAGGGAACATCGTTACTGCTCTGCCATTGCCCCCTCACTGGAATAACAGATCAGGTAGAACCTTTGGACCTGGATGTACCTGCTGCCTCATGTGACAGTCTGTAACTGTCACGCGACACACATTGTGTTTGGAACCATGACACTGCATGTATGGCGAGCGCAATCTGTGAGACGTTTGGTCTGAAAATGCTGGGCTGCTCAATGCATTAATTTAAATCAGATAACCCCAAATATATCCAGAATTTTATTAATTTTAATTTTTGCATAAAAATACGCAATTAAAAGCACATGTGGGATGTGAAATGAAATGTGAGGTATTCTATGACTATTTTTTAAAATTAATCAATGCTTGTTTTTCTTAATCATGGTATGCACTAATCTTGTGGGAATACTGAATGTAACCTCCTCTCCCCGTCTGTCTGTGTGTCAGCACAGTGTAGTTGTGAAAAGGCATGCAATGACGCACTTTGCTCCGTATAATATGTCTGGGGGAATTAGCATTCTGGTAAGACAATGCAATGTGTCTCTCAGTCTCTATCCTGCCATATTACTGATGTATGTTATACTGTTAATCCGTAATCTGTTTTAATGTTGTAATGAGACATAGCAGAATGGATCTCCTTTGAGCGTGTCCAGTGAATGAAACACAGGGTACATTTACAGTGCAAGGAGGGGGTGCACGTTACATGGGGGCGTCCTGGCTGTGGAATGTGAGCACTGAGCCTCGCCGGGTCGCTGTCACCAGCTCTCACGGAATGCCCAGCGCCTCACGCATAATAATACCGCCCACTTCCTGAGCCTCACGTAGTGGGCTGGAAAGAAAAAAAAGACGTGAAAAAAGGTCCTCTTTCCGGCACCAGCAGGGACGAGCCGCACGCTGGTTCTGAATCCGGACCCGGAAAGCAGCGTGAGGCCAGGACGCAGTTCATAAAAAGAGACAAATCCCGGCACGTTTGAGAGTGTCTGCTGACGCCTCTCTCTCTTTCACTCTCTCCCCGTCAGTGGTCACCATCCTGTCAAAGTCACACGCAGACCGCAATGTGTACCCCTCGGCGGGGGTCCTGTTCGTCCACGTTCTGGAACGAGAATACTTCAAAGGGGAGTTTCCTCCTTACTCAAAGCCGGGTATGGTACCCTAACCACTCTCGTTTTGCTTGCCTCGTTAGTTAAGCTCCTCATCTTATCAGTCATGAGGGAAACTGAACGGCGACATTTATAGCCACACCTGATTATTTATTATCGGTCACCCTGCAGCGTATCCTCATGTTTCTTATATCTCACTACTGCATACATAAATACATGCATACACACGTATGTCAAGACAAATTGGACGATTCTATGCTTCCAACTTTGTGGGAGCAGTTTGGGGAAGGCCCTTTTCCGTTATGTCATGACTGTGCCCCAGTGCACAAAGCAATGTCCATAATGACATGGTTGGGTCAGTTCGGTGTGAAAGAACTTGACTGACCCACAGAAAGCCCTGACCTCAAACCCATCAAACACATTTGGGATGAACTAGAGACAGTCCTTCACTTTCAACATCAGTGCATGACCTCACAAATTGCGACAGACTCAGAAATCTCGTGGAAAGTCTTCCCAGAGGAGCGGAAGCTGTTATAGCTGCAAAGGGGGACCAACTCCATATTGATGTCTGGATTTAGACTGGAATGTCATAAAACTTCTTGTAGGTGTAATGGCCAGGTGTCCCAATACTTTTGTCTATGACGTATCATACATGCACATTTTCATATGCATCTTCAGAGAAATAACAGCAGCTATGAAGTCAATCTGCTTTGTATATATGAGAAAGTGGCAATGTTATCTTGAAGGGTGAGTTATTATGCACTGGCCATCGATGAGTTTGTTTTTCTGGGTTCCTTTGCTACATGGGTCAGGCGACTCCAGCAATGACCCCATCACCTTTAACACGAATCTGATGGGCTACCCGGATAGACCGGGGTGGCTTCGCTACATCCAGAGGACTTCTCACAGCGACGGGGTCCTCTACGGATCTCCCACAGCGGAGCACGTGGGAAAGCTGACCGTTATCGAGGTACCCTCCTTCATTCACATCGGTCGTGAAGATCCGACCACGGCAGCCATCTCTGTGTGTTACGTCATGGCATTTAATGACGTCTGTGGCGATTGTTCGTTGCGTCACATATTTGTGATACTTCGATTATTCTGAAGCAGATGTTTCTCAGTTGCAATGTGGACCAATCAGAGCAGAGCATATGGACATTCTTGGTTATGCCTGAATCTGATTCAGGCAAACGCAGTGGACTAGCTGTCTCGATGCGGGTTTCAGCTTTCATCTTTACGCACTGCAGATTACGGCCTATAACAGGCGGACCTTTGAAACCGCCAGGCACAATCTAGTGATCAACATCATCTCTACAGAAGGTAAGAAGGGGACAAGTACTGTGTTTTACACAATGACCTTCCCCTATGAAAATCCTCTTTAGCCGCTGCAGGCCTGGATAGTCAATAAAATTAAACCAGTAACATTTTACACACACATTGATATTATTTTAAAAATGTATTCATCACAAATGCCATGAGACATGACATAAATCAAAAGAGATGAATCCCACGACTCACACCACCACCAAAAATTTCAGCTGATCACAAAATTTGTTATGTAGCCTCTTGAAAAATAATACTAGACATTTGTAGTGAATCTTCTAACACTGAGCTCAACAAATTCCAGCCAGTTGGGAACAGCAACCAATATTTCATACTTGTTACAATGGACAGCACATTTCTCTGTAACAGATGCCTCAGTTTAAATGAAAGCAACAATATTTTCACATGGTCTCCTGGGAAGTGTGTTTTTACATACTCTCAGTGGAAGTCTTAAAAATGTATCAGGGTATGTTTCATTTTAAGATGACATTTATGTGGTATCAGCTGGAATAGGGTGAGATATAAGACATTAGGAGTTGGTTTCTTGCTTGTCATTATGGATCAGAGGTTGGTAAGAAAGATTTTTCTTACTTCCTCACCAACGAGCATCGATCGGTTCGGTCCTGGGTCACTCAGTACTTCTGTGCCCCCCCCGGCAGATTTTCCCCTGCCGTACCAGGCCGAGTTCTTCATCAAGAACATGAATGTGGAGGAAATGTTGGCCAGCGAGGTGCTGGGAGACTTCCTGGGTGCCGTGAAGAACGTGTGGCAGCCTGAACGTCTCAACGCCATCAACATTACGTCAGCGCTGGACAGGGGCGGCCGCGTCCCGCTGCCCATCAATGACCTTAAAGAGGGGTGAGTGTCTGGTTAGGCTGCCATCCCGTTACTCCTTTCAGAGGCTGGTGAAGGGATTGAAGCTTCTCACAGGTTTGGTTCAGATCAAGGCACATCAGTGTAGACATCAGCTTTATTATCCCAATAAACAGCTGTAGAATAATGTCATTAATTTTGACAGATACCTCTTAAAAGGAGCATTAAAAAAAAGAAAACCTAATTAAAGATTGCCTGTGTTTTTTTGTGTGGAAAAAACACATGTTGGATTTGAGTGATGTGTCTTTTACCTGATTTATTTCACGACATGCATATGTTCGATCTGAGTAAGCATGTTCCATTAAATTTAAAATGACATTTTTATTAAGCTTGTCAATAGCAATATCAGTGGCCTCTTAGATGTTAAATATAGGGCCTTGTAGGGCTGGGTGATCTGGATCAAAAACCACATGATGGTATTTTTAGGCAGAACAGCAATATTTAATATATATCTCTGTATTTCTGTGAAGCAGGATAAATGTCCAGTTGTAAGTCAAAGACGCATGCAAAAACAAAATGCAAACTACTCTGTTCAGTAAGTTGTTTAATCCAGGCAGAAGTCACATAATGAAGACAGAATTAATTATACCTATATCTGTGTTGCATGAGTCAAATAAAACAGCTACAATATAAAGGCATTTCACTCCACTATGCCCATCAACAGACTCTTTTTTTCACCCTCAGTTTATGACATTACTCTCAAAACTGAAGGTGAATGCTTACGGACTGAAAACTAAATCTAAATCCTTTTTGGCAAATGGCTCAAATAGATGCCGGACAACCATTAAAGTAAAAAGCCCGCTTTATAATGAGATAGATCCTCATTTTAAGGTATTTGCTTCAATAAAATAAATATCGCAAGTCACAATATTTTGTACTCCTGAGTCAACTGGCACTTTTTTAAAGCTAAAGAAGAACAGATACAAGATTAGGACAGCATAACAACATACATACATAGGACAGCATAACAAGGAATAAAGTATTTTGGATGATATACTATGACAGCACGGTATTGGAAATTTGTCAAATATTGCAATGTGATTTTGTTGTAATAAATATTGGAGTATTTATGAATCTAAAAAGGGGTTCGGCATAAATTTCTCATGAACCTGTCTAGGACTGAAATAAACAGCAGGTATGAAAATAAGGTATATACTAGGTAATCTTGAAAATGAATAACAATTAAAATGATTCCTAGGCTTTTTTTTCCTATGACAGAGTAAAAATGTTTTTGCAAGACTTTAACTCCCTGCACTATAAAATTTGTACCAGATTGAAGGAAGAAAATGCCCGATCTTAATCTAGCTGACTAGCGATTTAAGAATTTGCATAACATGCGATGTCGGTATTAATATCAGACATCAGCTAGTCTTACTACAGCCATTTTTCAAATTCTTTATAAAATACCCGCCTCGCTTTGTGATGTCATTTGGTGTTTTTTATGCCAGTGGAAAACGGAAACCTTGAAGTGCCGTACTTTTGGTACTTTCTTGAAGTACCAAAGGTAGGTTATCTGGTGCGGTGGAAAAGCACAGTTTAGCTCAGCGGTGAATTGGACACCTTCACAATTAAATTTGATTTAGCATGATTTCAGTCAGACTGACATGTTTACATGTACTTTAAGTCTGGTTTTAATCAGACTAACACAATAATTCGATTTTTTTAATGTGCATGTAAACGTAGTAAGCATTTCCTTGCCTTTCCTATCCATCAGCTTTCTCGTGTGATGCCGCTAACAGAATGTTTTGATTTTCGCAGTGAATTCTGGGATTTTGTGCAGCGTCACAGCTGAAGCTTTTATATTGTTTACAAGCAGAATGGAATACTATTGATCTGTCTTTAAAATCTTTTCTCATACTATTTTAATGCACAATAAAAGTCAATAAACGGTATTGTCTCATCATGTATCTTGACCGAAGATGTATCGATGTGAAAATGTAGCTTTACGACATGCCGCTAATGGCGCTGCCGCTGCCGCTGCACCCGCAGGGTGTACGTCAAGGTGGGTGCCGACGTGCCGTTCTCGTCCTGCCTGCGTGAGGTAGAGACGCCGCAGAACCAGCTGCGCTGCAGCCAAGAGATGGAGCCCATCATCAGCTGCGATAAGAAGTTCCGGGCGCAGTTCCACATCGACTGGTGCAAGATCTCCCTGGTGAGCAAGGGGGTGGGGGTAGGTGGGACCCCACTGGCAAGCGACCTTGGAAGTGAGAAATGGAGAACAGTCTCATGCTTTTATTAGAGGGTATTGAGATGGTCGGCGAAAATCTTCTTATGCTGATCGCAGCTGCAGTCTGCCTTTTCCGTTCAGATACATTTTAATATGATTCAGCTTATTATTTTATTGCTTTGGTGTGGGGTTTATGTTTTTATATAGCTGTATTTTTTTAACATGTTAAGTTCCTGTCTAAGGTACAATGGTATAACCCCAGGACCATGAAGTTTTTGGTTGTCACCATGGTGTCACACAGGCGGTAGCAGGTAGCGGTCACTCAGTTGCCCCCCCACCCACGCCCCCAACAGGTGGAAGTCACCAAAGCGAGCCATGGGGAGAGGCTCGGGGAGAGGGCAGCGCCCGGCCCCGGCGTGCTGCCGGATATCGGCGAGTACCAGCCCCCTTCCGAGGAGCTGCAGAGCAGGGACTACTTCTCCGACTTCGTGATCACGTTGGCTGTGCCCTCCGCCATTGCCCTGGTCCTCTTCATCATCCTGGGTTATGCCATGTGCTGCCGCCGCGAAGGGGTGTAAGTGTGCGGCTCGCCCCCCTGGTGTCTGAATTACAGGGGTGGGTGGGGGCTGACGGGGGCGGGGGGCAGGAGGTTGGGCGAGGCAGGGAATGCGGGAATGCCGTACAGAATAGGAGATGTGTCTTTTTCACAGTTGGGAGGCCAGGTTTGCTTACAGAGTTTTACAGTTACAAAAGGCGTGTTTCCGATGTCTCCTTCAGTACATCACTAGGTCTGTAAGATACCCGAAAGACATAGAGGTGCTGTGATCACCTTTCGGGGGGGTGTCTGTAGTTGGAAGTTCAGAATCCCAGTCCTGTGACATTCTGTTCTACAGAAAAGCTGTTATTCTGCATTAATATGGTGAGTGGCGTGTAAATTGCCCCTTTTTAAGGCATCGAGGGGATTCCTCATACGAGAAGCAGCAGCTCCTTCAGCTCCATCTGGTCTATATATGTGCCATTCATCAGTCCACACACTAGCTGGGACAAGTTCTCTTTTAATTTTTCCCCAAAATCACCCTGGTAGCAGTCCTCATCATCATCATCATCCTCATCTTCATCATGAGTGTCTGCCCTCCTTAGATCTCCCGGAACTGAAGTTCCCAGGCCTGACTGACCCCATCTACTTGTGTGTGGATGTCTGTAACTATTAATATTAGTATTTAATTCATTCATTTTGTTTTGTTTCTAGGGAAAAAAGAAACATGCAAACACCAGAGTAAGTGTCTTCTCTCCTGTGTTTATTTTCCTTTTGCTTTCCTTTACCTTTCCAGGGATGCTTTTCCATTTCCATCTTTTTTCTTTTCTCCCTTTTCCCCGCCCATCCCATCATGGCGACACCTTTCCACACACGGTCTGTCCGTGACGCCATCTGTGTCATTCCAATCCACAGTGGGAAGCTGCTAAAACTCAGGGAAAGGTTAAATGGGGTACCCCCCCCCCCCTCCAACCCCTTCTCTGGGTCGGAAACTCTGGGTAAACCGGCGGCTGTTTCCGAGCGTCGTACGGCCGCGGCGGACATGTTCCCAACTTCCAGTCCTAGATTTCATTAGCTTTCGTAAGACACCTCGACAGCTTAAGGCGCTTGTATCCTTTCCTCGCGTGCAGCGCCACCTCTTACTCGCCAGGGGGTGGCAGAGAGCTGTGGTGGGGGGGCTTGTGAAACACACTGCTCTCGCTCCCCTCCAGCATCCAGCTGGTCCACCACAGCTCCATCCAGAAGTCCACCAAGGAGCTGCGCAGCATGTCGAAGAACCGGGAGATCTCCTGGCCGCTGTCCACGCTGCCCGTCTTCCACCCCGTGAGCGGGGAGGTGGTGCCGCCCCTTCACCCAGAGAGCTACGAAACCACGAGCATGCCGCTGATGCAGACGCAGACGTGAGTGTTTATTGGGTTCCTGTGCGACGTCGATCCCCTCTCACCTCCACTTCCCACTTCATTACAGGTATTATAGTATATGGCGATGGTGGTGCAGGAGGTAGCGCTACGGTTCAGCAACCGGAGGGTTGCAGATTCGAGCCCTGGGTCCTCCTGACCCGGTCAAAGTGTCCTTGAGTAACACACTGAACCCCAAATTGCTCCCGGCGAGCTGGTTGGCGCCTTGAATGGCAGCCTCCGCCACCAGTGTGTGTATGAATGGGTGAATGTGAGGCATAACTGTGCTTTGAGTACTCAAAAGAGTAGCAAAAATGCACTATATAAATGCAATCCATTTACCATTTATATCCTGTAGGTTTCTACTTTACTGCCATGTAGAGCAAATAAAACGTAGTAATACTACAAAATAAGATAGAGAGGTAAAATACACCTTCAACACTGACTGGCACTAGTGGTCGGAAGATGGAGAAAATATAGATAAATATTACAAAGGCTCCATTTATACAAAACGGGACTTCAATCATATTTTTGCTTGATATTTCGCATCCTTCAATGCATCGGAAACCAGAATCGCGGATAATAGGAAGTGTAGAGGGATAGAGGTCATGAGATCCTGGGCCATCTGCTCACTGCAGGATTCATTAAATACGGTAAAATGAATGATTGTGCATTTTCTTTACGATTCTCCTGGTGAGGTGGATATTTAATGCGGAAAGGTCGAGCACATTGACATTTTTTTCTGAATTATTTTACATTGCTTTAAACATATATTTTTTTTACAGTAACCTTCAGAATCAGATGCAGATTCCACGGCAACAGCCAGCAGGTATTTTTTTATCGTTTTATTCTTTGGTGCCCAAAAATGCTAAATCAAACCGAAACTGATAGTAAAAACAAGCCACTTCCTCAAACATGGCAATCCACTTGGTGGTAAGGCGCCCTCTAGTGTACGTGATGAATGAGACCGACTTGTCTCTGTCACTTGGGCTAATGGCACATTTTGTTTATCCATTTACTGCTTACAAAAGGAGATAATTACTGTATGTCAACTTTTCGAAGGCTGGAGGCAAGTATAACGTTTTGCTCCAAGTAGTTTCTTGACGTTTTTTTCAGATGAAATCCTATTCTATTGTTTCTAAAAAATACGTTAAACCGGTGTGGGTTTCGTAGAGTGATCTTTATTATTTTCTTCCCATTTTAGGTAAATGGTATTCCTGAAGAGAGGAAAGTGGCTGAAGCCCTGAATTTGTGACGTGGTCATAGATAATTCATGCAAAGCTTTAATGTCCCTATGCGGACATCTAGCACAGTGCTACGGTGAACATGTAAATAATATATAGACTAATAAGTTGCCTTTTGGGAAAAAAAAAACACTTCAGAAATATTTTGAGGATCCTTATTTGTCAGAGAAAAGCGATGCAGGTTACACCCTTCATGTTTCAGACAAGTGTGTTTCCAGGCAAGGTGGAGAGTGCTACAAGTGTAGCTCCGTGTCGTGTCCCTCAGTTTAACAGCTGTTTGTCTTGTATCTGTTTATCCTGCCACATAATGCAAGTAAAGATGTTTGGATACTTTTACCTTGTTGTTGTACTTCACACACACTGGACCGGATCACTATAAAATAGTCTGTTGCTGTACAGTATGTCTATGAGGGACATGGGCCCTATCCCGTATATTTCGAGCAGGATGAGAAGAGAAAGGCTGCCAGTGTTTGCTGCCATCAGGAGATCGTTCATGACCCTCACCAGAGCTGCTCCTGTGCTGTGGGCAGAGCGGAAACCAGACTGAAATGTTTAGAAAAGGTTATTGTACTTGAGAGGTTCTTGAAAGTGAGCGTCAACTACTTTTTCCAAACCTTTGCAAAGGAATGGGAAATTTGAGATGGGCCTGTAATTAGCCAAGGCTTCTTGGTCAAGAGATGGTTTTTTGAGACGTGGTCTAACTACAGCCTTCTTTAAAGCAGGCGGAACGGCGCCGCTTTGGAGAGAGAGGTTTATTACGGAGGTGACGCGTCGGCTTATGGCTGGTATATTGCCTTTCACCAGTACAGTAGGAAAGGGGTACAGGTGGCAGGATTCATCTTCCTAATGATATCTTGTTGCTGCGAGATTTTGGGAAAGTAGTTGAAAAATCTCAAATATTGCTTAAGTTGACAGGTCAGGTCGAATAATGGTAGAGATGAAGAGGAACGAATTGATGCTATTTTAGTTTTGAAGAAGGCCATGAACTTATTGCAGTGCTCTTCAGTAGCTTCCATAAGTGGGCGTGATTGTGGTTTGAGTAGGAGGTGGTTTATAGTGGAGAACAGTTGTATGGAATTTCCTGGAGTCTCTGATGATGCTGGAGTAGAATTTCGACCGTGCCTTTCTAAGGGACTTTGAGTAAGCCATTTGGTGTTCTCGATAGGCTAGCTTATGGACAGTAAGGCCCGAGGCCTTGTAAGGCCGTCCTAGCACCCGCCCTGCTATCTTCATTGTCCGTCGTTCCTTTCTATACAGGTAATGTAACCTACAGGTAATGGGATTTCTGTCTTCCACTGAAAGTATTAGTTGAAGCAACATCATTAATATAATGACTGCCGTTACAATAAAATCGGAGTGTTTGTCAGACTTAATGCAAAATGTCCCAAAAGATCGCTAGAAGAAGAAAAAAAAAAAAAAGAGTATTTGGACACAGCAATACCATGTTGATGAAGGTGTCATATGCCATAAACAGTCAGGGCTGGCTCTACTTTTCCAAAAACCCTAAACGTGGAGTGGCCAATCTTATCTGCAAATGGCCAGTGTGTATGCAGTTTTTTGGGATAACCATTAAGTCAGCTGTTCAAACACCGGTGTGAGGACTCTTCAGCCAATCAAGTCTTCCAATTAGTAATCCGATTAGGGAGTCGCAGCGAAAACCCGCACGCACACGGCAGCCCTTTGCGGGTAAGAAACCCCTGCCCTAGGCAAAGCTTTACTTGGGAGGCCTGCTTAACTGGCCAATTGATGATCTTTTCACTTCCTCTACCTATGCCCTAAGCACTGCCTATTCTGCATGTAGCTAGAGCCGGACATTGGTTTACTGACTGAGCAGCAGCGGTATTTAATGTGCGTTTCCCCATTTGGGTAAAGAGCCATAAAAATCCTGATCGACAAGCTCTACCCCCAAAGATGATTGGATGCAGGAAAAGCCATTTACAGTCCATGGGTGCAGCCACGCCCAGGAAACCATCACTGCAGAGTTCTTAATGCCGAAGTCCAGGATGCCACAGCAACAGTATCTGCTGATCTACATTCTCCAAGCAGACGGAGGCCAGGAAAAGCCGCGTGGGACAGACTCTGCATCAGACACGTTTTAACAAGTGTTTATAGTTAAAGAACAAACAAAATGGAACCATTTATAAATAAGAAAGTGAAACTTCACAGTATGACATCACAAACTTACATTTAACAGTTCTACTGAAAGCCATTGGAATAAAAAGTTAAACATTTAGTTGTTGCCGCTTTAAATAGGATGACCAAAATTAACCATCTGTACAAAAAATGCATTACCCTTTGGTCACAATATAAGGTAATGTGTGTCTGCGATGTAAATCAAGACAAGCATACATCACATTAAAAATAAATGATTCAATTCAGTAAAAAAAAAATCAATATACATTTAGTCCAAATGACAAACCAATAATAATACCAGTTCAAAATTTCTGTGGACTAAATGCCACAATTTTGCAGTGCTTAAAAGATCAGGTGCCTAACTTCCAACTGGGAGAATTAAGATATCGATCTTAATTCTAAGATCGATATCTACCCATGGGTCATACCCCTTTGTCATTCAGATCTGTGGTAGTCAAACACTGTCCAAGGCTGTCCAAAAAAAAAATAAAAAATGATCCAATCACCGACAAGTCCTCACAACCTACTCTGCATTAGTGCGGTTTCCTTGAGAAAAACAAGTATATTTACAAAAATCTAAGTGCCACACTAAGTGGGTGCAGCTGGATGTTAATGGGGACAAATATATCTTAAAGCATCCTCGTTCTGATGGACCTGTCATATGACACCCTCCTCCTTCCCCCACCAATGGGAATCTTGGGACCTTTGACTGCGCATCATCGACTGAATTCGGCAAAACATTAATGCAGAGTTTCCCAACCCAGTCCTCGGGCGACCCCTAAACAGTCCCCATTTCTGCTCCCTTCCAAAGACTGCGCATTTTTGCTCTCGCCCAGCTCCGGGACTGTTTGGGGGGGTCCCCCAAGGACTAGACTGGGAAACACTGTATTAAGGGACAGACGTGGCTTCCGATCTGCCGCACCCAGGCAGTCATGGGCTGGGGAGTTAAGCTTCCTTCATCTGCGTTTTCTCCATGTAAACTCCTTCACCACATTATCGTCAGACACCATATTAAAAACTGAAGCTGTGCCGGGACTAGCATGTGGCACATCGGTAAGTATACCTATTTACAGGTAATGAAATTCATCTGCGCTCATTGCGTCTACTTTACAAAATGCCGCAGCTTACGGATGCGTAAACACGAAGCGCTATACGAAAATGCGGTGACACTTCTTACAGCCCAATGAGGTAACTTCACGACATTCACATGACGCTGACGTGACGTTCACGTGACTAGTCTCCATGTACTCAAGAGTTAATTCACAAAAGGTAGCTATGGAAACGGGGATATTTGAAAGCTACGAGAGATTGAAAAGCGTCAAACGGATTGCCAAAAGGTCACGACAGGTATAAAATAAGGCAGGGTGAAAACACAAGGAGCATAGAAAATGCAAATAGTACACGACTGTACAGATCAAGTGTGCGTCAAGGATTGAGTTAACACATGGTTCTCCTGAAAGGAATTCCTAACCAAAGGTACCTCTCTGGTTTGGAGAGTTCCTGTGGCACAGCAGTCAGGGTACCAGAAATGAAGGGTGAGAAAAGCACTATAGCCCAAGTACTGATAAAATTGGAGCCTTATTCAGGGGCAGGAAGGAACGCCCCAGAGAAGATGCACTCACACACGCACATAAAAGCAGTAGTAGTTGTACACCCTTTACACAGTGTCAGAACAAACCATTAAGGAACTTTTAAATACCTTAAATCAAAGTGCATTTCATGTGTGGCCTTGACGAGATTGCACTTCAAGACGGAAGTTTGCTAAGCCTATACATTCACAAAAGCAGTCTTGGGCGTACATTTAAAAATAAGGCGGGCCGGGGGGGGAGGGGGGAACCCTGTATAAAATACAATGATCTAAATAATTAAATACAGTGCACCCAACAAGTTTCAGAAATTCGGCCTTGCGCCAATCGCCACAGGGAGACACAATGTGGCCGGGCACGTTTGACACAGTCGCTGCGTGAAGTCGTTATGGGGACAGAGGTATTGCTGCTTTGGACGTGCGGGGGTCTGTCGGGAGCCGGGGCTCTCCTCTGCGGGGGCCACCGGCGCAGACACGCAGATAAGCTGGCTCAGCTGTGCGGCCTCTGTGCAGGCGTCGCCATCTGCTTTCTGCCGAAGGGCAATTCCAACGATAAATGGGGGGGGGGGGGGGAGGGGTTCAGCCCCAGCGGTAAACTGTCAGCGTTAGTTTGACGTTTGGCTTCCCCTCCGTGAAAATGTCATGGAGCATATGAGGGCTGGTTCCTGCCGCCGCAGGAAGGTACTATCGATCTGGTACCGCACGGAGGCGGCCGCTCTCAGCGTCCCCCCCTCCCGCTCCCGTCCGGGCTGGGCCGCTCCTCTTGCCTTCAGTGCGGACCCCGCTTCGTAGACAACAGCAGTACGGCCAGCAGGAAGGCGGCCAAGGCTACGAGCCTCCGGAGCAGAGCGCCGCTCTCCTTGGGGATGGCCAGCTGCGCCAGCTGGTTGGTGACCTGCGAGATCTCCTGGGCCACGCACACGAAGATGAAGGTGCTGATGACGACGTTGAGCATGGGGCTGCACGGGATGAGCACCAGGATGCCCTTGGTGTCCGCGGCCAGCCAGATGTGGTACTGGCAGATGAACAGCTGTAGGGATGCAGGAGACACGGCTTGTCAGGCTCCACTGCAGTTTATTCTAAAGAAGCTGGATCATACCATCAGAGCGGAACATCCGTCCATCCATCCTTATTTCAAGCACTTTTGCCTTCAGTAAATGCTCCCCAGTGCATGTTTTTTGCATTTTGTCAGGTCACGCATAAAAAAAAAACACAAGTCAAATTCTTCAGCATTTGGAAGTAAAATGCAACTAATCGAGCAAAGAGGTTCCGTTTCCATCTGCGTAAAATTAGGCTACACACTCTAGAGTTCCTCACAGTGCATAAAAATCACTTCCAGCAGCACATGCTCACAAACGAGTGCGATAAAAAGGTGTGACTCACCTCTAAGGATATCCTGCCAAACCACGCGAAGAATGAACTATATAATGAGCGAATGTAACCAGGAATATTCCTGATTAAAACAAAAGCCAGGATCTGTGGAAACAGAACAAATATATAGCACATACTGAAAATAGTTTAGGTGATGAATACATGCAAATTTTTTTTAGCAAATTAAATGGAAACCAGTATTAGAAAGATGATTTCTGTATTAAATTTTAACAGACGACTGTGGTGAGATATGTACCTGCACTGCTGAAATGTAAGGATGCAACTCATTGCATTCAGTCTTATTTTTACAGCTGCTTGCCCATATGGAGTAAGTCTGCGACAGAAAGAAGGGTATTTTTATCCCAAAAGCACTTCACAGTAGGACAATAACTATTCTGAGAGAATGCCCAACTGTCACACGCAAACCCCCCATTTGCCAAATGCACCCACTCGTGCCAACAGATACGCAAATAAATGCTACCCTGCCATTTTAATTCACTAGTATTAGTAGTGAAAGGCTTCCTTACCAGAAACGCCACCACGGACACAAACAGCAAGCAGTTTGAGATCTTGTTGGAGAAGAGAGCCTCTCCTTTGCCTTCTGACAGAACCTGGCACTTCTGAAGGACCAGGTAAACAAAGGCGAACACCATGCCGTAGATGATGGCCTGTAATCGGTGACATGAGAGAGTCTCTGCATGGAAACACTGCAGCTTTATCTAATGTTATGTATAAGAACAACATGCATTTAATCACCACTTCAAGTATGCGCCTCTGGCCCCCCTTATCTTTCCAGAAATGTTACAAGGTTTGACATTTGGAGGGTGACTTTCTGCCTCTGACAGAGCTCCAGTTTTTCCTGTCAGCTTTAACGAGTCTTACTATTCTCTCACTTCTCTTATTAAAAAGCAGTGTTGGGCATTTCAGGTCCAGAAGCTACAAATCCAGACCATGGTTTTGTTTCTACCAACCAGCTGAGTA
>JABFEB020000045.1:18967305-18987733 GCA_019775895.2 Stomatorhinus ivindoensis | reverse complement strand
TCTGGATTTGTAGCTTCTGGACCTGAAATGCCCAACACTGTTAAAAAGGCATTTCCCCCCCCCCCCATAGAACTGCCACACACTGGGTGTTTTTTGTCCACCACACCATTTCCTCTCACCCTCTGGACCAGGCATCTCCAAGTCTGGTCCAGGAGAGCTACTCTCCAGTAGGTATTATATCCTCCCTGGCTTCTCTAAGCCACACCTGTTCTCAGGTAAATACCAGGAACAGATGTGGCCAATCAGAGGCCAGGTAGGATAGAAAACTTACTTGATACTAGCTTGCCAGGACTGAAGTTGGAGAGCCTGGCTTTGGACCCAGCAGGGTATGAAAATTCCAGGAGGGTGGGCCGTTTCTGCAATGCTGGGGCCACCAACATTCGCACCACCTTTACCATCATTTAGACCAGGGGTGTCAAACTCCTGTCCTGGGGGGGGCAGAGCCCTGTGTAGCTTAGATCTTTCCTCATTCCACCACAAATGACTCAGCTCAAGAGGTGTGTGGTAATTAGCACAAGGAGTTGAATCAGGTGTGTTGGGGAAACCCAAAAATGTGCAGGGCTCCAGCCCCCCAGGACAGGAATTTGACACCCGTGATTTAGACCATGCCTCCAGGCTGTTCTAATGCGTAGCCTCACAGTAACTTGACTGCCATAATGCTGTGCATATTCTGCCATTTACATTAAGTAGCAGGTGCAGCCAATGGCGTTGCAAGTGAGTGTATTTATACAACGAAAATATAACAGTACCCAGGGTTCCGGGGCACATAAACGCTCTCTCTGACGATGACGGGTGTAACGCCAAGTGTCATCACATTCACGGTGGCGGGAAATACGGAAAACGCTTCGTTGACTTACGAATCTGTCCAAACTCCAGCGGAACCACCACTCGTGTATGCTGCCCTGTAGCTCGAAGAGCGTCGACACAGGCCACACAGAGAAGACGCTCTCAAACAGGCCCTGAAGCCAGATCAGCATGGGTTACGGGGGGTGGGGAGGCAATCAGACAGACAAAACGATCGCCATCAAAACAGAACAAGCAGAACAACTCAAACTTACCCTGGAATATGCAAAGCAGCATATTACCAACAGTAAGCAAAGCAGTTTGACCAGAATCCCCAGGTGCCAGATTCCACTCCCTGTCAAAACAAAAAATCCTTCCTCAGACTATATGACATGCTTCTCATTCCTTGAATAAGATGGGCCTTGCCGTCACACCATTCATACAGAGCTATACAGGTGCACGAGATGACGTTCTCCGAGGGCCACAGCGTCACGGACAGACAATCAAGAGACAGGGTCTGGTGATTACCGCTGGCTTTCTTCTGGAGAATCTGGGGCCACATGGCCAACGTGCCGTAGATGACTGCAAACCAGAAAGTCACCAAGGGCACAAAGTAGTAGAACTGGTAGGGACGGTCCATTACTAGACAGAGTATGACCACTAAGAAGTTCAAACGGAAAAGGACCTGAAGAAAAAACACAAAAGAAAGAGAGACAATCAGAAGTAGGCAAAAAGAGCCAAGACACACTTAATCAGGAAAAGAAACTCAAATGCAGTATCGCTAAGAATTACCTGGCAAACTCTATACAGCCCAAAATCTCCCTTCAGCCAGAAGAATGAAAAATGCCCATAGCCTGTCTGAAAGAGGTACGCTGCTACCAGGACCCGGACGTGCATATAGACCGGTATGAACTGAAAAAGAAAGTGGACATTTAGAACAGGCACACTTCAAGACAGCAGGGCACCACCTGAAGCAGATTTCCTGGAAAGCACTCACAGCGCTAGCCCCCGATATGTGGTAAATCAGGATGACCAGCTGCATCCAGCCCTTCCACTCGTCCGTTTGCTCCCGGTTAAGTACTTTAGTCTAAAATGCAAAAGTAAACAACACTACGAGTCGTGAAACAGAAGTGCCTCTCCTGCGGCCTGCACTACGAAGCGGGGTTACTGGTTTATCGGGGTAACTTGTCGGATTTAAGGTGGTCTGGGCAAAATGTAAGTGAACGGATATGAAGTTCATTTCAACTGTGGTACCTTAAATCTGACAAGTTACCCCGATAAGCCAGTAACCCCACTTCGTAGTACAGGCCCTTGGTCTATCCCCAATGCAACAAAGTTTCAAGATTTACGCCAGGCGTGGCCAATCTTATCCAGAAAGGGCCATTAGCTATGTGGGTATTAGCTGCAACTCACTAATAAGATCACTAATGAGATGACCGATTGACTT
Organism: Stomatorhinus ivindoensis; assembly: GCA_019775895.2. Lineage (NCBI taxonomy): Eukaryota > Metazoa > Chordata > Actinopteri > Osteoglossiformes > Mormyridae > Stomatorhinus > Stomatorhinus ivindoensis. The sequence continues at coordinate 18,985,503 of JABFEB020000045.1, read as the reverse complement.
AAGAGTCCTCACACCTTACCTAAAGGTTATCCCAAAAACCTGCACATACACTAACCCTTTGTGGATAAGACTGGACACCCCTGCTTTACAAAGTAAGCACATGGGGGGGGTGAAGGGTATTGAGAATAACAGGGTTACCTCTTTACAGTTTTCACTGTAGAATATCCCCAAGACAAAAACATAAATGAGAGGTATAAAGAAGGCTGAATGCGAGTAGAACTTCTGCTCCTTCATGAAGAGGTCGGCCCGGTCGCACAGGTAGAAGTAGGCCATGATCAGGCCTATCTTGCAGACGGCCAGGAGCAGTGTCCCCAGGCTGTCCCCCGGGCCGGCCAGCGCCGGTTTCCTCTCCTCGCCGCTCTCCACGTCGGCGGGCAGCTTGCTCTTGTGGTGCCGGTTGTGGCCGAGCACACGCAGCACCAGGAAGCAGGCGGCGGCGCCCAGGAAGAGGCAGCCAGTCAGCAGCTGCAGGAGGTTCGGCGGGGGCAGCGGGTAGCAGCAGGAGCCGTCGATGGGCTTTAGGACCTTGTTGCACACAGAGTTCATCAAAACCATGGCCCCCTGAAATGGGAGAAATTCCAATTAAAAAATGGTTTAATTATTACCTATGCCCATGTCCTAATATCAGAAGCTAATATCTTCACCTTACAGCACAGGAGGGGTCTCCATTATATCCCTACAGATTCTCACTGCACAATATTGCATCCCACATTCTAAATATCTCACTGCATTATTTTACACTATTTTCGTTATGTTTTATTTTTTTTTGACTGTATAATATTCTATACGTTTATATGCTTGTGAGTATATGTAAAGTTGGGGGAACATGAGACTAAGAATTTATTGCGGGTGATGATGCTACATTGTCATCGGTTTATGACAATAAAAACTTGAAACCTGAGATGCCATAAATGGATAGACTGAGTTGCAGTGTTGTTAAGACGGACCCGATATACCTACCACATTCCTGGCGCTCTGGGGCACGTGAAGACCGTCCTCTGACTCGGAGATTGTCTCCATCGCAGCCTGTCGCACTGCACCGAGGATCTTCACCCTGCCCAAGGAGTTCTTCTTGCTGCCGTTGAGGGTACTCATTGCAGCCTCGTTGTACAGGACGATCTGCTCATTGGTGATCATCTTCCGATTGTCACTCAGCTTCTCCTCATATACGGGTTCTAAGGCCAAGGAGACATACCAGGAATTACATTGTTCATTGTGCTCAGGGACTTAATTTAGTCATTGTATCCAGTGCCAGTTCAGGGTGCACATTAACACACACACAAAAGGTCAATTTAGAGACACCTATTCACTGATAAATTCTAAAGTGTTGGAAGAACTCAAGGGGAGAGCCATAGATCTGAAGGCATGAGCCCTCCCTGGAACTCACTAAGCCGCTGCCATTTGTAATTAGCAATTAAGTAGCTGCTGGTATGCTAAGACTCTCACCTCTGTCAGCATCCCCACCATTACTCCAGAACATATCGACAGTCGAGCTACGTTAAGGCAGAACTACACTGCAATCATCACCCAAATGACCCGTGCTGAAAATATTACCCTGCAAGACCCAGTAGACTTCGCTTCCCTGGGCCAGTTTCTGCAGGAGGTTTGCCATGGTAGAAAGGTTGCTCCTGTACTGATTGAGAGCTTCCATGCTGCCCCCGTTCAGCTTGATGGACCACTAGGAAAGAGAGCATGGTGTCAACAGAAGGTTGCCAGGCTTGGCGCAGGCTGACCATGTAGGTGAAGAAGTTCCCCCTTGACTTACGGTAGCAGCGCCCAAGACGATGGCGTCTGGCTTTGCCAAGCTACCCTGCAGTGGGCAAAGTACGTGTTGAAAAAAAAATATCACACAACGAGCTTAGTGTACACATTCCCACGGATAATAACATTAGTATTTTGTTTTCCTTTCATAGATATGATAACAATAAGAATAATCGATTGCATCAAACTGGTTACAGTGACAAGGTGAACATCTCTGGTTCAACTGAATCACATCGCAAAAAACGATGGCGTTCTGCCATTGTGCTTCTTGCTTACCTCACTCCATGACATTAACAGCTCTTTCAGGGAGTTGTTCACTTCCGGATACCATAGGAACTCCTTCATGCAGAGACAATCAAAAACCGGCCATTGTTAAAACTCTTTGTTGTGACAGTTTTTCGCATCAACGAAGTATAGTCTCAATAAATCTATGGCATTTTGAAGTCATATCACTGATGCAGCACTCCCTGGTTTTTTTTTTTTTTTTTAGAATAACCTTTCGCATCCAGTTTATGTCAATCGAAGGAAGGTCCAAAGTTCCACTTAAACTACCATACTTAACCAATCAACTGGCATTAGAAAGGTAAAATCAACATTCGTGCTTGTTTAGCCAACAATTACCTCCAACATGACCCTCAAGTCACTGCATACAAGTAAAATAATAAGAGCATTAAATAAAGCTCTGGGTTTTTCTATCAAACACACACAATTACTATGGTTACATATTGTGTAAAGAAACAAACAGAAGAGTTCGGGGGAAAAACTCACCACATTGACTGATGAACCATCGTCAAAGACGATGTTCTGATGCTAATGAGGAAAATAACTTAATTAGCCGTGAGTCTTATTAACTGGCATCATATGGGTTCAAACCACAAGTAGCGTAAGGAACACAAACCTTATTGCCTTCTTCCTTCACCTCTGGGTTGATTATTTTGACCAGAGAATAAAAAAGCTGCCTAATTCTAGAGTCCCCCACAAACGCCACTTTCTTCTTCCCCAAACAAGTTTTTGCTTCACTGGAAAAGCACCAGAAATTTAGGTTATAGTAACATTAGTTGTTGAGGCAATTGTGAACAAACAACATGCATCACCTTGATGTTTTCTTATTTACAAAAACCTTACAGCCCACCTGCAAAGTTACGGTGACGTTAAGTACTCACCTGCTTCTATATTTATGCATCATGCAGCCATAGGGCTGCCATACGTTGTCCCCCAAGAACCGGCCGCTGGACTGTAGCCAGTCACAGCTGTCCTCACCTGGGAAGGAGGAAGGCTGATAAAGTACAGCTATGGAATCAAACGTCATTCACCAAACACATCGGCAATGACTCGGCGTGAAAACTGGAGCGACCGCAAGAGCAACAACTGAAATCAGACTCAAACTAGCACACAATGAGGGTCTACAACAGCCAAACACTAAAAAGCCTGAATTAGGTTAGATTTGTGTAAACTTGTCCCCCCTCCCCCATCAACCCCATCTTGCTCACCACAAGATACAGACACATATATGAATGAGAGCAAGTTTTTGAGACAGACCATGGGGTCGTCCAGCATCCAGCACCCCAGAAGCTTTGGGGATTAAGGGCCCTGGTCAACAGCCACATGGTAATGTTAGTCTTCCGGTGACAGAATGACAATCGCCAACTCATGTGAAAGAACAGCAAATAAAATGATGGTGGTTCTCAGGACATGTGTTTCCCCCCCCAAAATAAATAAATAAATAAATAAATAAAACAATTGAACTTTGAAGCCACAAGATACTAAATGATGTCGGAAGAAACAAAGCAGTCTGGACAGCAGCGCCTCAACCGCTAGTAAGCCTGTAAACTCAGCTCTGGGCCATCACACTAAAAAAAAAACAGCTAGCTATTATTAACAACTATTCATTAAAGGATTGTGATGAACAAGGTTCTATGCATGGAAGCATAAATAAGTTAAACCAGGACACTCAAGACACGCTGAGTCACATTATGGGAAAACAAGTGACATACACGTGTTCTCCCAGAAGCAGCTCTCAGAAAAGGAAACGCACAAAAAGGAAAAGGGTGGATCTGCAAACTATGCATGAACAGTGCAACATGATAGGACAATGGTTCCCAGTGAGTCACTGAGCCACAAACCCACTGACAAATAATGCAACAGCAAAAAAACAACCAATACACTTAATGATTCAGTTATTGTAATCGAAAGTTTCCCTATAAAGTATTTTGCTTGACTTCACAAGTACATGGCGATCCTGAGCACAGTAATTTTCATACTTGCCAAGGGATGAGTTGATTATTTTTTACTAGTTTCTTCAAAATACATTTCAGTGCCATTTTCCCCCGGAACAGCATGGTTAAGTTTTATTGCGCTGCTTGCCCATGCTTATGGGTTATTCTTCCGAGATGTGCGCTACCTTGGTAATATTAAACTCGGTTCTTCTGTGCATTTTGCATGACGTGCAAAACCATTTTAAGATGACAGATAGCATCTGCTCATTTCGTTTTCCATTTATCTGCTGTTAAACACCAGTAAATAAAAACACACGGTGCAAAACGAAACGCTAAACATATCGCCAACTGAACTTCATAACCGTTTCTTGTTATTTTAGAATATAGATTATGGTTATCGTAACACCGAGAACATGCTGTCCAGCATTTTCACATTTTTGGGATATTCGGGTTAAGCCTAAAATTTATATTTGATTTTCATATCGTGCTATACACACGATGCAGGACTTACTGTACTAATTGAAACCACGCGCATATTTTGTGACTAAAATGCAGCAGCACGTAGCCAAACAAACATAATCAGCATTGCAAACAAATGTTATGCATTCATTCGGTTAATCGGAAACTAGAAAATCTGGTTACATTATTCCGAGTAACGTGCAATTGTTTTTAATTGCACTACACCTGCAAAGGTGGATAAGCTGAAATGCATTCAGCTCACTGGCCGGGTGATCTTAAAAAACATATATCCCCAGCACGACACTGCACAACAAATAAACCTTTGCCTGCAACTCGTTCATTTACAGAACTAACATGTTTTGTCCGCAGTATCAGGCGGCTCCTGCCCCGCAGCGCGGAACAAGGGAAGCTCGCAGAGCCGCGCGTCCCGCTGAAAGCGGCGCCTATCCCTCCAGTCACCCTGGGGCACACAGTCCGTCCACCTTACCGCCATAATATCGCGACAGGGAGTGAAAGGCGACCAGCAGCACGACGGCGGCAAACGACAGCAGCTTCGCATTCCTGACGCTGAAATAGTGGTTTATTTCCCGTTTGCCTAGGCTGTAGGCCAGGACCGCCATCTTGGCTCCTCCATGACAACAGGCAGACAGGCGAACCGCGGCGGAGTGCAAGGGAGAGGGCGCCGGTGCGCCGTCGCGTCCGCCGTTCGCCGCTGCTGCCGCGGGGCGCATTGGCTGCTCGCCGCTTCGAGATGCTGCTCCTAGTGCTGCGGCGGCACGCGCCGGGACCTCGTGCTCTGTCATTTACTCCGAAATCAGCCTCTCGCGACTGTGTGTCTTCACTTTTTGTCGTTTATAAGCCTGCGTTTCAGATTCGCCGAGCAAAAAAGGGGGAAAGAGTCAACATTGTCCTCCCAAATTGCAGGACTGCGTCATGCCCAAACTGCAAACAAGAAGGTGTGGATTATGGAACGAAGTCCTGAAATAGTTTTGAAACTCTCAGCTCAAAGACTCCGAGGCACCCTGTTGTGGTTCTATAGTTGTATTTCCGATTTCTTCATATGACAACGAAACAAACTGCACAGCAATTTTTTAGGAGACTGGTTGGGACTCGGATTAAGACAAATTAATTTAACAGTACTAGTACGAATATGTTCATTTGCATTTGCTTATAACGCCAGTTTTCAAGTAAAATATAACTAAGCGAAACTGAACATTAACTAGGTGTAAGTGAACTGTTGACAGCTGAGGTGGCTTTGTCTTCTTGGACCGAAAACAAGTTAATAATAAATAATTTTTTTTTTTTAATCAGTTGCGTACCCGGAGTGCAGCACGGGGGTGGATCAGTGATGGTTTGGGCTGCAATATCATGGCATTCCGTAGGCCCGCTGTTTATTAGTATTCTGGAGGACCGTGTTCACCCAATAGTACGAACATGTAGCCTGAAGATGGTGCCTTGTATCTGAAATATAATGCACCAATACACTCGACAGGACTGGTGACAGAGTGGTTCAATGAACATGAAAGTGAAGCTGAACATCTCTCATGGCTCAAGTCATCTGAATCTGAATATGAATGAGCCACTTTTGGGTATTTCTGAGTGTTCTACGAAAGGAGTAGCTCGAAATCCCTCTGGCTCTGTGCAGGACTTGCACATGTCATTCCCAAGACAAACGGGTACTGTATTGGCAGCAAAAGGAGGCCTTACACCACGCTAATAAATTATCGTGGTCCAAAACCAGGTCTTTCGATTTCACTGGCCAACCTCTATGCATGTGTGTGAACGACACACACATTCTTTATTTTATTATATTATATTATCCATATACCTTTCTTCATGTTATTGTTTTACAAAATTGTTGTTACATTTGCGAAGTAGCATGTTTGCTTTAAGTCCATAAAAGAAGGACACACTGCAATCAATCACGTAGACAGGTAGTAAACCTGTCACGGTTAAGGGTTGCTGAGTGAAGACTGAAGACAATCTTTTTTTTGGCCATATACCAATACTAGAACCAACTGAATATACTTTTCACATAGTTACGGTGAAAGTCTGCTTATTGTCTATGAACAACGTTCATGTGCAGCACGTTGTTCAGATAAGAATACAGGCGCCGTGTAATCAATAAATAAATAAATAAAAAAATACCTTGTATCGTGCGATAATCGATTTACTGAACAAAACAAGACAATGCATACAAGGCAGCATACTGTATTACCACTTGTCTTGGATTTGTTGCTCTAACAGTTCGAAAACTCTTTAATACACAGAGTACTGTTTCCGCTAGGTGGCGATATAAGACCAAACTTTGTTTAAGATAAGATAAAATGACATTGAAATTCTTGCGCATACAAAAGCAAGTGCAAACAATTTTTTCAAAAGCACCTAGTATAAATAATCCGAATGTCCTGAAAAGGATTATTGAGGAAGCGAATAGAAATAAAGTATGGTGTAAGTTCTATTAAAAATGTGGCACCAGACATTAATTCAGAGGTGGGAAGCTTTCCTGACGTGTTACGTCTGGGGGTTTTGGAGGGTTGTGGGGCGTCAGGAGGGGGCGCTGTGGTATCTCTGCACACTGTGGTAAAATAAGATGGTCGTTAAAGATGCTGCAAGGCAGCGCCCCCTGGAGCACATGAGCAGAATCGTTCATGATGTCTAATGTAGCCGTCGTCCTTTTCTCCGCTGTGATGGAACTGTGCTTCCTGATGAGTTTATTCAGGCGTTCGGCATAACCTGACCTGGTGCAGCTTACTCTGCATTCGACAGCAGAGAAGAGGACACTGACCACTAAAGACTGGTGAAACATCTTCACACGTCAGATGACCTGAGCTTCCAATGTGCTGTTCAGATGGACGCCCTGGTACTTGTAGCCCAGCACCACCTCCACTTCCTCCCCCCGGATGGGCACTGTTCTCAGGGCTCCTTGACAACCAGGGAGTTCATCACCAACTCCTTTATCTTGCTGATAATGAGCTGCAGGTTGTTTTTCCTGCACCACAAGATGAAGTCCTTTACTTATCTCCATTGCTAATGTATCCTACAGTGGAGGAGTGGCCTAAGAAGGTTTTGTCATTAAATCAGGTTGACTTTGACTTGACTTGAGTTGACTAATATTATTTATGCAAGTTTTTAAAATTAACATTTAGCAGAGTATATATTCTATATATTCAGGTATGTCAGATATGCAAATAGTTACAGCAACTGAAATATGATTTATAGTTCAGTGTTTTAACAACTAAGTATACTATTTCACAGAAAAATTAATAGCTTTAACGATGAACTTCAGAAACCAGCATGGCTTTATGGATTCTTTGGTGGTATTTAAGCAATTTTCAAAGTTGATTTAAGAATGAAAGCGATACTTGCTGGTCTTTGGCAAAAAGGATTTTCCATTTAGCATGCTAAATTTTGGATGCTTTTTTGCTGCTGTCAATTGCTGGGCATAAATACGTAGAATGGGGAATTCACCTGATTGCATGTTTTTGGATTGCCTGAGAAATCAGTGTGACTGCACACACAAAGAACAGGATTTAGATCCCCAACCCTGGAGCTGTGAGGAGATGTAACATATTTCTCTATTAGCAGACAAATTTAATTATATAAAAATCATGAACACTAAAAATTGGTGGATAATCAATGTACTATTGTTTAAATGTATTATGCGATACGTTATCTATGAAGAAATTGTACAAAATTATCTATGTTTGTCTGCAGAAAGATACTGTTTTATATATTTCCAGGAAAACAAGTCACTATTTTTTGTTTTTTATTGTAACAGTATATAACATAGAACAATGATAGATTTTTTTAAAATCCCATAAAGGGGAATGAGAAAATGAAGAATGAAAGATAAAAGAATCCACAAAAAAGTGATTTTGAATTCTAGCAAGAGGCTAGACTTTAATAGGACAAGCACACTAAAACCATTACTAACCTGAAGAGGAGAATTTACCCAATATTTAAACTGAGATACTCTTTAAAAAACAGGTTTGTAGCATTGACTGTGCATTAAGAGTTTAAGCAGATTTGTATGCTCATATTGTTCTTTCGCAGAATCACTTAGAGTCTTTAAATGTAAATATAGTAACAGTCAACATATAATTGTAGCTAATTTTGCACATCCAGCATCACTACGTGCATAAGCATAAAATCACTTAACTCACTTAGTGTTGTGTTTTGGAACATTGGAACATGCTTTATTTCAGAACTTTTCACAATTTATTTAAACATCTCACATATACAAAATAGGTACAATAAACTTTGTTGTTCTGTTGAGAAAGAGGCCTCTTATTCAAATGGATGAAATGTGGCGGAAGGCACGAACACTGAGAATGAAAAAATGGAGGGGGGGGGGCCAAACAAAATTAAACGAAAATAAAACCAGACAAAGGTTAACCGAACAAACATTAGATCGAGGAGTGTTCCACCTGCTTAACAAGGGCATATCAGTGAGAATGGACAAGACACCATCTACCAGACAATACAAAGTAATACAGTAAAGTGGTTTCCTCTGCAGCTGCATGTATAGCACCATATTACTGCTTCAAGTACTTGAGCACCTTTGACACAGGAGCGATCTTGAAGCCTCCTGACTGAAACATTAGGATGTGGATCAGGTTTTAATACAAGCATGAGGTAGTTTAAACCTTTGGAAGTTGTGGTTTTAAACCTCCTCTTTGGAAGATATACAAAGACCACAAGTGATGCATACTTTCAGGGTTTTTATTACACTTTGTTATTTTACAAATGGTGACACGTCCGATAACAAGGTGTTTCCCATTGTGTCTTGGGCTTCTGTATTAATTTGCATTGCACAATGCTCCATTCAGTCCATTGTCTTCTCCGATAGGTCCCAGCTTAAGCAAGTGGATGAGCGGAAGAAATCAGCATTCAGTATAAAAACAGAAAGGGCAGAGATTCTTTTTTTTTTCTTTCTCTTTTTAATTTATCATGAGTCTATTTATTTGAAACAGACTGGGCCAATGTCCAAGCCAAATTCTTGATCCGCTCCACCAATGTCCAAAGGTGCAATGTCGAGGATGGGCAGGCGAGATGGTTTCGTCGTCCTGTATTCAATGACTGTCTTGCCCCACTGGCCTGTGTGTCTCTGTAATGGAAGAAGAAGTCAGTGTTTTGAAAAGATGTAGGACACCACTTGAGTCAAATTGCAGTGATTACTGTAATGGAACGATCAGGGTATACTGTAGCAGAGTGGCTAACTAACTAAGAGTAGCTACTTCTCAGGGGGGCAGCACATAACTCTCGGCAAATAATTGAGGGGCTGCAAGATCATTTTATGAATACATAAAATATGTTTTAAATATTTTTATGTCGCCACGCGCTTCTCTTGAGAAATTGTATGAAGGGAGAACCCTGTACCCATTTGACAATTTTTTTTCGCAAAGCTTGATAAACGTTTTTTGGAGGGTGCACAGAACACTGCTGTAGCAGACTGACCAAAGATGTCAAATAAGTTAGTTTAAATAGTATCTATAATAGTAAATAACATATATTTAAGGTCAAAGATTTGATCTTGATTCAGTTCTTTTTAGAAAATGTTCATAATCCAAGACAAACCACAGACCAAATAGGACTGTCAGGGTTACTGTAGCAGGTTCTGTCTTGTAACTCCACCCCAGATCTAGTCCATGCAGAACTGCTGGTGCCGCCCAGCCCGACTGGACTCGACTCGGCGGAGAGCGCCGCGAGGCCCTTACTGTGCACCCGTCCTCCAGCACGCTGAACGTGAAGCGGCTGTTGCCCTCGGCCCTCAGCTCCACGTCGTTAGAGCCCTGCAGCAGCACTGCCTTCTTCAGGTTGCCGTTCTCGGCGTCCATGTAGGCGACGCTGTTCTTGCAGTGGTAGGTGATGTTCTGGGTGGCCTGGTTGGCCAGAAGACGCATGAAGGCCAGCTGAGTGGCCATGACCTGAGGACTGATGCTGTCATCGTTGTAGCCAAACTGTGAGGGGAACAAGGCGCCGGGTTTCAGGTTATGCTTGCACAAACCGCCTGGCTGATATACTGCATCTTACTGGCCAGATGCCATTGGAAAGCAATAGCTCAAATATTTTAGCGCGTGCTAATAGATCCACTATGTTATACTGTATTATATTCTACAGAACTGTATTGTTATTAATAAAGTCCACATCAGGAGAAGCAGCTGAATGAATGTATTCCCATTTTCTCAGCTTACCTCAGTGCCACCATTGATAGTCTCTCCAAACCAGACGTGCTTCTTCTCCTGAGAGCTCCTGTACCAGTTCTTGGGGGCAATGCTGCTAGGATTGGGGTAGATGCAGGTGTGTCCCGTTGTGAAGTCACAGTAGACCTTGATGGCATCCATGATGCAGCCCTGGTTGGGGTCGATCCAGTAATAGCCTGTAGATGGCGCCAAATCGCATCATTAAGCCCAGCGCATGCAAGCCAGTGGCTCACTGTATTGTTCTATTTTCTGGGCAACGCAAGCACTCACCGCTGCTCCAGTCGGCGTGGCTCAGCCTGATGTCACGGCAGGTACGGGCAGGATTCTTCTTGGAGCCCTCGGGTGTGAGCAGGTTCTCAATCTGCGTGTTCAGGGACTTGATAGTGGCATCCACCTCGTAGTCCTTTGCCCTGAGAGCAGCCTGGTCGGCCCTGTAGTCGTCGTAGCCACCAGAGACATCATATCCACCACCAGATGGACCAGGGGTACCAGGGGGACCGGGAGGTCCAGGAGGACCCTGGAATCACAACCATGATGGGTCAGACACATGCGCTATCATTTTATACAGCTTTTACATGATGTAGAAACCAAGACATTTTAAATAGCTACTCTGAAATGAATACTACTGCAATTCTCTGCATCCATTATACACAATTCTTGCATAATACGCTTACAGGCCTACAACAAGCCTGGTAAGGCGAAACTGTGAAGTTCACCGATATGAAGAGCATACTCACAGAGGGACCAACGAAGCCAGGAGGGCCACGGTGGCCCACAGGTCCAGCAGCACCATGCTGACCACTGTTTCCATCCTTTCCAGGAGGACCGTGAGGACCAGCTGGGCCCTGTCAGGTAGGAGATAGCAGGAGATGTTGCAGATGCTGTTTTTCGGCACAACATAATGCAGAGTATACTCATATACCCATATGAGGTGCTTGTGGAATGGTACTCACTCTAGGACCAGAAGGACCAGCAAGACCGGCAGAACCTTGGTCGCCTGGAGGACCCTATATGAAAGAATCAGGTTTACTATAGGAATAGAAAATAAATTAATCCTGAACGGCCCGTGCATACAATTTAACATATACTGCAAATGGTTTTGATAATGGAAGCAAGACAAATATCTTTAATATGTATGCATGTATATTATGTACATGGTTGGCCAAAAGTTTTAGTGAACAGGAGAAAATCTTATGCAAACATACATATTCTTCTTTGAGGAATATACTGTAATTCTTACTGTAATTGTATACTGTAAATATACAAAGATTCCCCTTTGGGTATTTCTTGGGTGTACAATGATGCTAGGAGAGGGCTGGACGCTACTTACACTGGGTCCTGACATTCCCTGGAGTCCACCATGTCCACGCAGACCCTTCATACCTCTTTCACCCTTTTCTCCAGCAACACCCTTCTCACCACGAGGACCAGCAGGGCCCTATGAAAGCACCAAACACGAGGACCGGTCACCAAGTGATAATGACAACTGCCCAGAAGGCCAATGTGTCTCGAACTGCACTCCCGCAGGTCAAAGGTATGCCGATATATGTATATACTTACAGAAGCACCTCTTGCACCAGCAGGACCAGCTGGACCAACAGAACCTGAAGGACCCTACAGAGAACCATTGGTTTATTGATTAATATAAACAGGAAGGGCAGAGTTCTACTGATCTGTCCTTGAATACTTTGCTGCATGTTCTACAATTAAGTAACAGGGAACACTTACAGTCTCACCACGGTTTCCAGGACGACCCACTGCACCAGTGGGCCCGTTGGGTCCTGGAGCACCAGAACCTCCAACATGACCAGGAGATCCAGGCTCACCACGATCACCCTGAACATTAGCAGCAACAGACAATTCTCTTACTGGCCCATCAAGGCGCTAGAATTCTAGTAAACAGAGCTTATTTATAGATGCTGAAGTGAACCATCTAGTTGACAGTGATGAGTCATCAAATCGGTACCTTGAAGCCAGCAACACCAGGACGGCCAGGAGGTCCATCATTGCCTGGGCTACCCTGTGAATGAAGTAAGCAGTTCATTTTAATTTTACAATGGGCATGATCATAATCCATATTTCTCGTTAGGCGAATGAGGTTTATAATAAGACTTTTATTCACTGTTAAAAGTTCTGCAGGTATTCATGGGTTTTCATCAACTGTCAGCAAGAAGATATGAGAACAAACCTAGGTCAAATTAAATAAAGAAAAAAAAATGGCCATACTGTGAAAATATAACTGGTTTGAACCTCGATAGTGATTCACCGCTACAAAAAACCAATGCATCCCTGTGAGCAGGACTATCTATATCCTCAAAGTTGGCCAGCGGCATTCTTGAGGGCCCACACTGACCTCACGTCCAGCCTCTCCTGCGGGGCCAGTCATGCCAGGCATTCCGATGTTTCCAGCAACACCACGGGAACCGGGGGTTCCTGTGGGTCCCAGCTTTCCAGATTCACCCTGGGTTAAACAGAACGCACCGGAAGTTAAGGACAGCAGCAAGGGGAGCCTCCGTCACTCTCGACAGCGTGGATGAGTAGATCGATGCACTTACAGGACCTCCAGCACCACCAGGAAGACCGCGGTCACCTCTGGCACCAGGGAGACCAATGAAACCTTGAAGTCCAAGTGGACCTTGGAGTCCAGAAGGGCCAGGTGGACCCTGTGGACATGGGAAACTTACTTTAGATGATTGTCACTTTGAAGGCCTTTCTCAATATGACTGAAGGAAAGAGTTTTTGTATATCTTTGCAAAAGATAGATTAGCATAAGGCAGGGTCTCCAGCTCCGGTCCTGGAGAGCTACTATCCAGTAGGTTTTCTATCCCACATGGCTTCTGATGAGCCGCACCTGCTCCTGGTATATACCTGAGAACAGGTGTGGCTCATCAGAAGCCGGGTATGATAGAAACCTACTGGACGGTAGCTCTCCAGGACCGGACTTGGAGACCCCTGGCATAGAGTAATCGAGTCAGCTATTTTCCATGTAATGAGACTAATGAAGGCTTGAATAATTGCTTATTTCATTACAGATACTTTTTTCCTCTCTTCATACTTTTTCAGCTAGTTATACACAGTTATATAATATGTAATCTGTCGAGTAATTTCCCCTTGAACAAAAAATAACCAAACCATTATTAGCTTCCTACATTTCTACAATTCCTTTATATTAATAGCATGTGAATTGCATCATGTTTTGACGTACGATGTGGTATTGTACAGTGACATGCTAAATTCATCAACATGTCCTACTATTACATATTAATCCAACAGCAAAGTGGGGGGTTAGAATCATTTCAGAGAAACCGGGGGTCACCCATCCCTCCCCTTGCGACACCCATGCTGGACACACATAAACAGCAGACTTACAGCAGCACCAGTCTCTCCAGGGGTGCCCTTGTCTCCAAGAGGTCCAGGGGGACCAACTATGCCTGACTCTCCCTGAGGTCCAACAGAACCAGAATCACCTCTGGGACCGCGAGGACCGTCCTTTCCTTGGAAGCCAGATGGGCCGGGTGGACCAACAATGCCCTGCAGACGCAAAAGAGAAGCATCATGAGGGTGGAACGGTGAAAGTAGCAGGGATGGTGCTGGACAGGAGCAAACCTTGGATTAACTACTAATTCTAACACTAAACGAGATGGCGTTACAGATCGAATAACCGCACTTTCATGTTCGTACATCTTGCTAAGTATGCCATGACAATAAGGTTAATTAAGCGTGAAGTTTCTTTCTGTTCTCTGTTGACTGGTGAGGACCATGGGGGAGATAACCAGATACTTACAGCAGGCCCAGAAGCTCCAATGCGACCAGCAGCGCCGGGGAAACCAGGCAGGCCCTGTCTCCGAGACAGAAACATCACATTCACAGCAGGTCCACCGCACAAATGTGTGCTGCAGTGCCAAATCCCTTCTCAAGAAGAATACTTACAGGGGGGCCGCCATCACCACGGACACCCGGGGGGCCAGCAGGACCAGAGGCGCCCTTCAAAATGAGAAACAGCTTATAGGGCATCCACATTTATATTCATAAATAAATATTGTATAAAGGCTGTCGTCCGTGAACCAGCTAAGTAGCCTTGGAAATGATCAGTATTGCCGTCCACAAACATAACTGCCTTCTAATTGAATGAAGATTTATAAATTAATACTAGACTAAAACTGTCTGTCTTCAATAGACGCCAATGAAACTCACAGGGGGGCCAGAGTTCCCAGAAAGTCCACTAAGACCAGGGGGACCAGAATCTCCTTTAGCTCCTCCGGGGCCCTTCTCTCCTTTGGGACCAGTCTGGCCATCAGCACCCTGAAATAAATCCACATGTAGATTAGATCCAGGTGAAGGTTTACACAGCGCAACACGCACATACAAGGAAGTAAGGGTGTCTGTGGCCTGAGATCTGTGTGTATGTGTATTCTGTGGAGGCGAATACATCTACAAGCCCATGTGTCATTAACACAGTGACACATGGTATCTCAAATGAACAAATCATGACCTGAAAATGACACACAGTGTGTTATCCTCTACAGGTAGTGTAAATTATTATTTTTTAAATCTTTTTTATTTATATACCCACTGCACGAGGTGTATGTACTCACAGGGGGTCCGGAGGGTCCGGGGGGCCCAGCAGGGCCTGATTCACCACGCTCTCCCTAAAGCAGTCACAAAGTCACATGTCACAAGCAACTCTCTATAGTTTGAAAATAAAGAAAATAGTTTTTTTGTATTTTTTTATGGCAAACTGAAAAGCAAACTACTGACGGCTTAAAAAGTAACGGCCCAGCTGAGTAGCTTTGGAAATGAAGTCTGCAGCATGACTGGGAAGTTGCTGTCCACAGATACAGCCGCTATCGACTTTGGCAAAGAATATTTACGGTATATACTTTTACACAGTACATGTATTTTTATTTCAGTGTCTGTCAGGTGTGACAAAAGAAAATGGAGAAATGGTTAAATAGTTTTCAATACACGCATGGAGACTGTGCATCTGTGGTGCACCGTCATGCAGTTTATCTTATGATGAATGCTGCACGCCATAAATATCACAGGCTCACATATACCGAAAAGTCACCAGCTAATCAACTTCAGTTTAATACACTGCGATACAAAATTGAGATGAATCAAGATACTTACAGGAGTACCACGGACACCAGAGGGTCCAGCAGGACCAAAGGAACCAGACTCGCCCTGGAAAGGTAGGGATGTTTTACAGGGATGACACAAGATTCAAGCACTTTTCTCCTTCTATGATCAGAGTCATCAAAGCCAACTGAGTCATTTATTATCTTGATGAGCTGGAAGCTGGGCACTGGGTTACTATGGCACAATAGTGACAAAAAGAGTTGCGATTAAAGGGAGTAGACATGTTTGTAAGCAGAGATTCTGGTGTTGATAAAAAAAAAGTACAAAAGAGTACAAAATACCACTGTGTGTTCCTAATGTTGCAGTGAAGAACTGGGCTTTAATGTCAAAGACACAGACACAGGGCTGGAAAATTACTAATTTTGTGTAATTGTTACAGTGAACTACACAGACTCCTTTTCAAAGGCATCAGTTGGGAAGACACTGCTGGCCGCTTTCCAGGGGACACTTTCCATTTTATTAAGGCTGGCACTGCTTCACCATACCTATGTGGACACACTCAAGATCTATACTCATCTGTCTTATCTGCCACAACTATAATAGAATTCCAATGCAGGTTCTCTCCCTAGACATGAAACTCATTTGAAGAATGTTGGTATCGTTTTCAAACTGAAGGGAATCCAATAAATGCTACTAGCACAGACTAGACCGGAATATATTGAGTTTTCTCTGCATTTTCTCTTAGGCTTTGCTGGGATAGTATTTAATGAATTCACTTGGTGTCAAAATGACTCATTTAGCTAAACTTCGCACACCAAATGCTGGATAAAGCCTTATAAACTAAAGTGTAAAGCCTTTCATGCAATTAATGACTGACTGACGCTTGTTAAATATCATCTAATTTTCCAGAAAATCTGAATATGTTTAATGCACATTATACTAATGTACCTTGTCACCGTTAGCACCAGCAGGTCCAGGGGGTCCGCTGGGTCCAGGAGCACCCTATGGAATAAAGCACATTAAATTAATGCTACTGTTACAACGAGTACTACTACTACTAATAATAATAATAACAATAACAATAAGATGAAGAAGAAGTATGCCATCTGGGAACAGAAATACTTACGCGAGCACCATCTCTGCCCATATTACCATCGGGGCCTCTGTGTCCAGTCTCACCCTAAAAATAGGGCAAAGAATTTCAGCCTATGTGCATTATTGCGACAGCCAGCTGCTTCTCAAGCTGATCACATGCTGTCTTTGTGGCTATGGACAGGCGAGTCTAATTAGTTTAACAGTCGAAATTGCATGATTAATGCTCCACACTGATCACCACCCCCAGGCTGAAGGTCACCCGTGCTCTTTGGTTGGAGTTCTCGTACCTTCTCGCCTTTGGGTCCAGGAGTACCACCTGCACCACGCTCACCGGGCATGCCAGAGGGCCCCTGGTGACCGGCAGTGCCAGCAAGTCCAACAGCTCCAGGCTCACCCTAAGGGGAAAAATCCAAATGTTGCGAAAAAGCAAAAAATATAGGCCTTTTCAATGTAATATCATACAGGTTTCTTTAAATTAAAGCATTTTTTAAATAATATGTATTATTTTATATGCTGCATATACAGTAATATAGTATTGTACAGTATAGTACATCATAGTATAGTACATTATAGTGTAGTACATCATAGTATAGTATAGTACAGCATAGTATAGTATATATTATGCATGTTGGTGATTTTTACCTTAGTTCCATCAGGTCCTGGAGTTCCAGAGGGTCCACGGATTCCCATGGGACCCTGAGGCCCTGCAGCACCAGCCGGGCCAGGAGTACCACGCTCTCCCTAGGATGAAATGGGGTGGCACTTAAAAATGAGGTTTTACACAAACCATATTTTGATACATGTTCCTTCCTACTTTGCTGAATCACCAATTTACACCATTCCATATTTTTTATCCGACTGAGTGAGAGGTGTGCAGGAAAACTATCAAAAAAAAAATGTACTGTCAGACCACACTGGCTGTATAAGTTCTAGGATTCCATGTTAGGCTTAGCTTTAAAGCTATTCTACTGATTACAGGGCTTACATGTGTTAAATTTACTTGGTTTTTGTGGCAAATCTGTTTGCAGAATAAAAAATAATCAAAAGGAGCCATTGAGAGACAAAATGAAAGATGACGAAAGATGACTTACCCTTGGGCCGGCAGATCCGGGAAGTCCGGAGTCACCGGGAATGCCCTAAACAGAGAACCAAGCTATGGTGTTGCTGTTTTTTCATGTGAAACAGCTAAGATTAAATAGACATCTCACTGTATTTTTTACATCTTAAGTGAACATCCTTATATTTTTATTACTCATGTAGTACTGATGGTATTTATCTGTATCGTCTGAAGTAATTCTCAGAATGCCGCACAAAACAGCCTTAGCTGCTTTGGAAACGAATTAGCACCACTAATGAAATGAGTGAAATGTTTGGAGCTGTCG
>JABFEB020000045.1:18948381-18959210 GCA_019775895.2 Stomatorhinus ivindoensis | reverse complement strand
GGTTACCTGACTGTTATCTGAGCAGGTTACCTGACTGTTATCTGAGCAGGTTACCTGACTGTTATCTGACTGTTACCTGACTTTTATTTGACTGTTATCTGAGCAGGTTACCTGACTGTTATCTGAGCAGGTTACCTGACTGTTACCTGACTGTTATCTGACTGTTACCTGACTGTTACCTGACTGTTACCTGACTGTTATCTGAGCAGGTTACCTGACTGTTACCTGACTGTTATCTGAGCATGTTATCTGAGCATGTTATCTGAGTGTGACCTCACCGGAGCTCCAGGGCCTGGGTCAGCCGCTTTGGATGCATCATACTGAGCAGCAAAGTTCTGTAAAAGAAGGAGAGTATTAGCAGAGGACCCTATTCAGTTGCATTTAGTGCATATTTTAACACAGGGCCACGGCCTGACTATTGATGGCTGTTACATTGAGTCACATATTTCAAAAAACATTTTGTTTTACTAAAAACATTTTGTTTTACCAGCATTCTGTCTGACACTATGGTCAAGAGTCTAGCCAGCATGGAGGATTATGTAGAAATACCTATACTTGCAGCCAATCACAGAGCTCAAATTAGCTTTATACAAATATATTTACTTGTTGGTTCAGCTGATACGGCTCTGTATCTCTACTGCATCTTAATCATTTAAATATAAATGTCTAATTATTGGGGGTGTGTGAATGAATCCAAATTAAATATTGCAGGGTACACTTCCCCCCATCCCTCCAGGTCCTATGCTTCTGGCAATTACTGAATTGTGTGAATTACAATAGTAATGTAATTAACGTGTATATTGCAAAAGTAATAATGTCACATAATAGCTACATAGCAACATTTATTCTGATTTGGTTATTCTGCACCCATCAACATCCTATGTTAGAGAAGCGCAATTTTATTTAATTAATACTTTTTATAAATTGCTTTATAAATGTTTTTGGAAAAAAAAAGGTCTAACCTTCAGACCTACGACGCTACAAAAATAGTCCTATTATTGAGTAGACTGCACTGCGCAAGTGCAGCAAATGGTCCTGTTCACAAAACGCAGTTGTAATATCATAATATAATACAGTGTTGGTGCCCACTTGGTTCATTCATAACGTTCAATTCTAAGCCTATTATTCTACTAGCACCAAGTTTTAGGAAGGATTGTACTGCTGATGGACACAGCTTCACGTGAAATTATGGTGGGACAGGTGCTTATGGAGGACAGGAAACAGCGATTACAGTGAACCGGATGTGATGCTCTTGCCAAAGCAATTCTACTTCCAGTTCATAAAGTTCAGCGCAGTACAGGCTGACAAGAACCGGTCATGACTATCAAAGAGGTTTACAATGTAAACATAAAATAGGCAATAGTCCAAATTATCGCATTAATAACGAATTTCCCTATCGATACAGCAGAGAATTGGATGAGTCTCAACTCCTTAGTGCGCCCAGAACTTTTTCTCTGATGTACAATAATCATAATAAACATCATGAGAAGCAAAGGTACAACAGAGAGGTCGCTCTTGGGATTCTCTTTTGGACTTTACTTATTTTTACTGTTACTTATTTTGCAGACTACACCCAGATGCGTTTTTGTGTGTAAAAGATATATATTGGAAATACTGTACTTACTCCGCCAAGGCCAGGGAGACCTGGGGGGCCAGGAGGGCCAGGAGTTCCGGGTTTGCCATCTTTTCCGTTTGGGCCTTGAGGACCCTAAGTAGCAGATGTGCATAAGCAATGGTCATATGAACATCCAAGGCAGTATGATCAGAACTCTTTCTGCTTTAGGTCTGTGATTAACGATCATTTCTGAAATAAACATTGTGATGAATTTAGCGGCCAACATCCATCGCCGTTGCCTGCTCTATACGCCAAAAGACATTTTTTATAGCATATTTTGAGGCAATACACATCAACACATCCTCTGCAAATCCAATGATTTATTGGAAGTATTGAAGAAGCATAATGCAGTACTCTACAATAGTAAGAACTGTAACGTACTTGAGTTCTCAGCTATATAATTAGCCAATTATAAAGCTTAGTAAGA
Organism: Stomatorhinus ivindoensis; assembly: GCA_019775895.2. Lineage (NCBI taxonomy): Eukaryota > Metazoa > Chordata > Actinopteri > Osteoglossiformes > Mormyridae > Stomatorhinus > Stomatorhinus ivindoensis. The sequence goes on along the minus strand of JABFEB020000045.1, from coordinate 18,957,168 downwards.
CAGACCTCAGTGTTAAGGCAACGACGTCTCGATGTAAGTGTGTTGACGTCGTTTCTGGGACTGTATTTCACAAGCATTTGCTAAGTTACTGTCAATAGCACAGCAAGTCTCACAAAATGCAGCTAAGCTATGCCTAATCGAGTACATTTCCCCCAGGGTGAGATCAGCTAAGGACACAATTCCAAGCTGTGATTCATTCGCTTGTAATGAGATTGTGAAAATGGGTTTTCATGCTTACCCTGTCACCTACAGGGCCTTTGTCCCCACGGGGACCCTGCAGAGGATAATTATACGTAATTAGATTAAAAAGAGAACATTATGGCACATAAAGATTAAAGAACAAAAATGTATAAAATCCACATTGTGGTTCAGAGACTAAATACTAGCACGCTGAAGTCAATGCGTTAAAATTCAGTAGCATCCTGTTGCTCATTTGAATTTAACTGCATTTAATCAACATAATTTACGTCATATATCGCAGCTATCTTACCCCCAACAGTAAACATCAATTCTTACTATAAGGTAATGAAACACTATAACACATGCTGCAGATGCTTTCAGATGTTGAGTTACCAGAGGTAAAATGGAATATCCAATCATAATACCGGTTCGGGCAGCATGATGCACCCCCAGCATCATAACGATATTCACCAACTTTCAAGCCATTTTTCACATATTGTGCTGTACATAAGAAATGCTTACCTTCAATCCTTCCTATAAGGAAAGGCAAAGAAAATAAGTGTATGTGACTTATTATAATTTGCCCATTTCTTATGTAACGGAATATGCCGGCTTGTTATCGACCATTGTGACATGCACATCTCTAAGACGAATGGCTTCCACCATGCAAGCTTGCTTGTACCAAAAAAGCATGCACACATTAACTGCATTGCACAGAATAAAATTGCAGGTACAGGCCAAAGCAACTGTAATTACAGAAATACACCTCAAGGGGCATGATATATAGGTTACACCAGGAGTCCTGGAGAGCTACTATCCAGTAGGTTTTCCATCCTACTTGGCTTCTGATGAGCCGCACCTGCTCCTGGTATTTACCTGGGAACAGGTGTGGGTCATCAGAAGCCGGGTAGGATAGAAAACCTACTGGACGGTAGCTCTCCAGTAGTCAGAGATCCCTGGGTTTTACGTATGTAGCTGAATTCGGAAAACTTAAATGCAGCAACGCATCGCTTAACCATGCAGAAATTTATCTCGCCCCTTTAGAAGCTGCAATTTGTTACTAGTCTAGTGTGATATTCAAATAAACAGTTTTCTGCAATCTCCATCAAGGCATTTCATATTAGAAGGTCCAGTATATTCTTTTCAAAATGCCTGGTCCCACCCTCAGGGACATGATCAGTGGGTGGTACTTCAGTTGACTGACACTCGCAGTGGCCAATCAACATTTGCTTTTCTCTTACATGGCAAGAAAGGCAGTTGGCCAGAATTTTCTTCTTCTTCAGTGATTTCATTGCTGAGATTGCGAGAATCGGCCACTGAATATCACAATGGACTGATTCCAAAGGACAGATGTAAGCAAAGGTAAATGCATTTCAGCCATGATATTTCAGCCAAATATTCTAATAAGTAAAATGATCTCTGATGTACTAACCCCTCTGACTGTAAAAATAAATGTAAGGAGAGAAGAAGGGAAAATGTAATTTAATATGTGACATAACACTGATACAACTGAAATGCACAAAATCAGTTGCAAAATTATGCTTACTTTCATTATTTAAAAGCTATAACATAACATTTTAATAAAAAAATGCATTAAGGCAAAACTGATACATGTCACTCATTTCCTGGTTAGTGTCCACATGCTAACTGTAGATAAACATAACTAGACCAGTTGCAAAACAAGGCATTAAGGTGGGTTGTTTGGCAGATGCTCTCTGCCCTCTGGAATTTGATCTGTCAGGTTAGTAATCTGTGTTCTTAACCTCCAGGTTGCCAGCTGTTCTATTAAAAAATATCTATATTGCTGCCAAAATGTGTTAAGCTAGACAAGTTACAGGAGTAAGGAATCAGAGGAGTGATTAATAGCACAGACAGCTGGCTGTCATCGACATCAACATCTCGGAGTCCGCGCTGCCAGGATTCAGCTCATTGTCCCGTGAACGTGACTCGGCATGCGGTTTCTTGGTTTAGAAAATCAAAAGAAGACTATTTGTGTCTAGGCCTGCCCTGTTAACGCTTTTGTCTGTTTTCAGTTTAGAGGTTGAAACTCGGGGTCTGCAAGGGTTAATTCAGGACTTCAGAAAGGCTCCAGCAGTGAGCAGCATCTCCGCAAATCCAAGGCTTCAAATAGCGGTAAGGAAATCTTATGGATCTTTGTGGAGCCGCCAAGATCAAATAAACACTAAACAACACCTTCACAGGGGTGAATCAGTGCCTAGCGCTGCTCGTACTCTAAAAAGTAAAGACATTACATCCTCTGGCTAACACTTAATAACAGGCCAGGAGTACTGTGCTTGGATCCATGGTTAGGTCACCACTGTGTTTAGACATATCCCATAATATCCCTGCTATGTTACCTATAATTGTCTGGAGGAAAACCTTGAACTGTCCAATAAAACACCAAAATGATAAAAAAAAGTTTTGAAAAAAGACATATCAATACATTTTATACAATTAGCTTTATATCAATTTATAAAAGTCATAACAATGGATATTATATAATGTAGAAAGTAGGCTAATCAAGTGCATTGAAGAGTTAAAAGAGATGGTGAGGTGGCATTTATGCGATATTCCTATTTAGCCACCAGGTGGCGCTAATAAAGCAATTTAAATCACCATGAGTCGTTATAATATATAAGTTGGTATAAATGTTATCATTCTAAAATTATTTTAACAGAACAAGTCAGACCTATTGCTAGTCAATTGTCATGATAATTCTACTTCTATAATTTTAGCCCTAAAAATAATTAAGAACACAAACAAGAATAGTACTAAAACGCAGATTCTAAGAAAATATATTAAACAACATAAATGTATATGTACGCGACATTTATAAAGATATCTGTAACGATAAAGTTACTCTGATATATTTGCCCAAATTGCTAAATTTACGTCTTAGTGAAGCTGCCACCAGGGGGCACTTGTCAGTAACGGTATAATAAAAAGCATCCCCTTCGGGCTGCAGGCAATGGGTACAACGCCCAAAACTTTAAATCACTTGAAAGAAATGTCATTAGACCTAAAGTTTTCATCCTAACATTTCCACTGTTCTTAACACTCAAAACCAGGATTTGTTATACAACGTTCCGTTTCTCATTTCAAAGGTATCGATATTAACAGGAACTTGTATCCTCTGAACAAATGAAAAATCCGTGAAAAACGTGAATCCATCGTTTTTATACGGGCAGCGAGAGGAAGACCTCAGAACCATAGTTGTCCTGGACATTTTCAATCAAGTCCCCCAGAATCAACACAAGCTTATGCGCAGACAGATCCCTCAGAGTTACATCACAAAACCCTGAAATCCTTCGTAACACAAAAGCACATTTCAAACTTACACTGGCATGATCCTAGGCAAGAAGTTACTGCAAGCAGCAACAAAATCCGAGTATCCACAAAGCTGAGCATGTCTAGTCAGACATGCAGACTCCTTGTGCTGCAGTGCCTTTTTTTTTAACTACTTCAAGCAGACATACAGTTCTGGTGACAAAAGTAACTCCAACTGAGCAGAAACCTGCCGCCGTGATGCTAGAATAATAAAGTCTATTCTGCTCTATTTATACGGCAGGAGGTTCCTTTGTCTGCGTGTCAAGGATCAGCCTCTGGCCCAATAGGAGCGGAGAAATCCTAGATGACTCCCATCCCAGAGCAACTTCATATGGTCATGTGGTGCATTATCTCCAGCCTTCTCCAATACTTTTGCCAATGGATGGACTGTGATGACGAAGGCAGCGTTTTAATTAGATCCATTCTTTTGAGGACGTGGACAGTGCCGTTCTTTTAAAAAGGGAAAAGCTGGCCCTTTTATTTTTTCTCCGACTTCTCCGGTCGCATCACATGGGGATGTGGCCCAGACTCGCTCCTCCAGCTCGGACTGCAGGAGCTGTCCAGCTGCTAGAGGAGCGTCGCCGTCACCAATCCAGCGAGATTGTGCGCGCGAGAATAGCACTGTCCCGAAAAGAAAAAAATCGGATTTACCAAAAGAAAACTTATTATTGAAAGGGATATTATTGCTTTTATATATTTTATACTTTAATATATGTTAATTTAATATTGTATACCTTTTATATGTCATATCATCTTTATACAGTATGTTATTATGTAATACGCCGAAATCGTATTTCTCATAAAATATTTACATTGTGTTTAGAATTGAGGGTTCAAATGAATCAAGTTTTATCAAAGGAAAAAATACAAATTGTGAGTTTTCCCATATCGCAAGAAATTAGGCAGGTCGTAATATATAATGCAATTAATGACTGTATTGACTGTTAATGGCTATATTGACATACAGCATCCTATTAAACACAATGATGTTTACTGAAATGATAGCACAGTTCAATTTTGAGGACTAAATTCTGAAAATCGCAATAAACTAATCTGGGGCAAACCCCAATTTGTGCTGGAATTTGAAAGATTCTGCCGCAGAGGGTTTGGAGTAAGTGTACAAAAGACAGGTGTGAGTGAGATCTAATTTCAGCTCTCTTTCTCTCCAAAGCGAAGCTTACCTTGAAGCAGGACACGACATGTCTTTAGGCCAGGCATTTCATCTCGTGCAGTTTCAAAGTAGCGGGGCACACTACCTCAGCATACAGCTGAGTCTACAGTGCAAAAGAACACAATCTGATGTTAAATCACAAATTTACAAATTTCACATTACGTCAAATTTGTCATTCTGTTAAACATACAATGAATTCTTCGCAATGATTGGAAAATTATCCCATATGGTGCTTCTTGCAAAAATGGCATGATCTCAAAAATGCACAATTTGTGAACTTGTTTTTGCCATTAAAGCTCAAAAGAATGTGTGAAGCTTGAATGTTCCTGCTTTTATGGACTGGAATCTGGCATTTCATTTAGCTACCAAGATATGAGTAACACTAAAGTGAACACATCAGTGTAGAACATTTTAAAAGTATTTTTAAGGTGGTATCCCAGATACTGGAAAAGAGTTGACGTGACTGCAGGTACCGCAATTATACATTCATAACGATAAATATTACAACAATCTGTTGACACATATCTGGCTACAAATTAGCATATAGCCAATTTAGCACAATATTGCACTGAAGTGCTGAAATCTGAAGGGAAGTAAATCATCAGGAGAAACTAGCAATGGAGAATCAGCATCTACTTGCACGGGAGGGAAGGGTTACTCGTAGGGGATGTGATCATTACAGCACGTAAACAGCACAGCCGCTTTGCTGATGCTCTAATGATTACGTAGCACCTCCATAACTCTCACTGCCACCTCCCACTTGGCCCCCCTCCCACTCCCCCACACAGACCGACCCCAGATGGGTCTCCTTCGCTGTGATGGTCATGACACAGATCGGTCTTGATGCACCCAGGCAGCTTGCTCCGGAGGAAAATGCCCGTGTGGTTTTTCCACACTCGCTTTTTAACGTGTGCCAGTGTGCAACAGAATCATATGTGATGACACCAAATTTCTGGTCAAACGTATGAAAAGCCCCTGTTGTGTTTTATGTTCTAGAAGACTAAGCATAGTTTAAGTGTAATTGAGTGCAGGTCAGTGTCTGTAGTGTGTCTCCAAATTTTTAATTCCCCACTTGAGGAAATAAAATAACATCTATAATGTGAAATCTGCTCTGCTAATTTCAGGAATGGATGTAAATCTTGATTGTTGAGGCTGGGCTGATGTTACGCTGCCCTTTGGAAATTCATTATTATTAGAAAGCTACCCTTGGATTTCACTGATTTTAATACAATAAGGAACGCAGGGTGTCCTGTTACCAAACTGGTTACTGGGAGGGGGTCTCTGTGAAGAGAAATACAACAGAATTTTTGGGGGAGTTTTGCTGTTTCCTGCAAAACATAGAAGCTTTTTTGGTTCCCACAGAAAAACAACTTCTAAATATTTTTTTTTAAATAAGGGAACGAACAATGAAGCCAGGAATCCCCTCTAAGGCTAAGGTGAAGCTTGATAAATATGTCCTGGCTTAACTGTAAATTATATATTCAGAATTCCAAAACCCTGGCTGCTGCAGGGCACACACTATTGATGGATATTTCTTTTTTTACCAGGTAGATTTTTTTTAAATAAGTGAACTTATGGTATTTGCCACTAATTATAATATCACTGTATGATAAGAGCATTGGTGCTTCCATTTCAGGTGTTTAAACTCCCCAGTAAAGATGAATGCAGGGGACCTCAGATCCATGTACAAAGACACAGGCAAGACGACCGACACTCAGCCAGCGACAGTGACCAGCAACAACACAATCTGAATGCAACCTGTCTCTTTACTAGTCATTAATGGGAAATGGTCTGAAATAATGTTTGATGTAAATGAAAGGGTACTTTAAAAGAACACAGTTTTTCATTTGCTTTGAAAATAGCTATTTATCTACCGTCTTGGTTCAGAGGGTGGTTTTGCTGAATTTAAAAATGTTTTTTTTTTTAACCAACGATGCAAATAAGTCCTCGGGTGGACCTGCTGCCCCACACTCTGTCCCATACAAATAGGCCCTTGGGGCCACGGTGGACCTGCCGCCCCACAGCCTCTCCTATGCATTTAGCAGACCGCTGACCCCAGGTACAAACCGCTAAATTCACCTTGTAAAAGGAGATATAGATTAAGAATGGCCTCTCAGACCTTGTTTTCTCCATGTGTACTGAACCCACCCCCCCCCCCCCCCACCTTCCCACACTGCTGTATGCCAGAAACATATTAGTCACTGCTCAGCTATCCAGACGGCCCAAGCCAACATCTTGCCTGGGGTTGCTGTAAGACGGAGTCGAGAGAACAGGCAAAAAGAAATGTTGCATGGATGGCTACAGTTCAGATTGTTACAAGGAGCACATGTTTATCAGGGAGACCAGCATTCGGCTGGAAAGAAGCTGGAAAAAGTGCTTTATGTAAAACAAGGATTGATTAAAACGTTATTTTAATAAAATTTATCGAATGACTATACAAAGCAAAAGCGAACACAGGAAGATGCCCCACGGGTCACACTGCTCACTTTAATTTGTTTTAATAGAAAGGAAAGTATGTAGCAGTATTAAGATGTCATGGTAATACACATTAAATACTAAATTATATATCGTCTTTGTGTATTAATATCTTCCATATTTATATTCTATTTATTACTGTGCTTTGCATTGTGACCAACAAGATTATAATTTCATATGACTAATATTAATGGATCATATGGCTGAAGGTGGCAAAAAAGCTACTTTGAATCACACTGACAAAATGGTACAACAGCTGTACCAGCATAGGTAGTATAATGTGGAGAGTAACATAATGCTTTGCTGGTAATATATCACTGTTGTTGGCCGCATGGATAGATTTTATAAGTATGGTGGACAGATTGGCTGAGAAACTGGGAATTCGTGGTATCCTAAGGGTTAAGAAGCTCATTTCTGAAACAGGGCCTAAGCTCCAGGGCGTGCAGAAGGATTCGGTTTTCTTAGCGCTCACTCCTCCCTTTCTGCTAAACAGCAGAATTCAGAATCCACAGAGGAAAAAGGCACACGCACAACTGAGTGGGTTGCGTCGGCCATCTTACATAAACCTGATTTCATAGTTGTTTCCAGGTGAAGCAGCAGAGCTCTGCCATTCGTCAGATTCCAGATGTGCTTCGATACGATTGGTTGCCGCTGACCTCCGGCTGGCCGCCGTACTGGAACAGGGCTGCTGCAGGAGTGCAGTGCTCAGCCGGGCATGTTCATGTGTTCACCTGCCTTCCGGCTGAGCTCATGCGTTTGCGTGTGCTGGAGGTCAGGTCGCCCGTATTCATCTTTAGGAAGCACCGCGTACGCTAATCTTAATAAACTGAAGGCACAAATACATGACAACAGGGCTGTCGCCTCTCACGCATCTGGCGTGACACTCATGCTTTTAGGCTCTCACAAAGTCTTACAGAGAATCTATATTATTCCATTATAAACCTAAAATGATCTACATCAAAAGCATTGGGGTAGTTTGCAAACCATCCAGAAAATTTATCAGGTAATAAAAGTCTCACATACATGCACATGTGTATGCAGACTTATCTCATATTGGAAAATCTCGCTCCAGTCAGCTGATCAAAGTTGGCAGCCCTGTAACAAAAGGGCTGATTAACTGTGTATACATTTTTATGCCTGCTTATACCTGTTTAGGTAATAAACGGTCACATTGAAAAAAAGCTGAGGCACCTTTGTTTAGTTGAATGACCACAGTAACGTACATGACATGAATTATATACTACCGGTCAAAAGGTTTTTGTTCACCACAGGTTTTTACCACTTTTGCATTTATTTCATAAACTGCATAAACCTTTTATTCTTGTTAAGCAATGGAAAGTTGAACAACTAAAAATGAAAATTTAAGTGAAAACAAGTTTCTTTTATAACATGGAAAGAGTATGTCTCAAGACATGTCTGACATCCTACTAACTGGTTGTATTGTGATGGCAGAGTCACATACTAGGCTGGCCTTTAACTTTAAATGCACTAATTAAGTGTTTCATCTACTGCTGGGCGGTAAAATCACCTAGATTTTCTTATCGATAAAAAATGAGGACGACCAAGATTGCTCAGTTTTAGAGAATCCGCTGAGGTAGACAACTCGATGGCCTATCGCCTATCAAGTAGAGGTT
>JABFEB020000045.1:18935072-18948313 GCA_019775895.2 Stomatorhinus ivindoensis | reverse complement strand
ACGACCAAGATTGCTCAGTTTTAGAGAATCCGCTGAGGTAGACAACTCGATGGCCTATCGCCTATCAAGTAGAGGTTTACTGACAACACAACAGCCAATCACCGATGACGTTGTAATTTTGCCCATCCTCCCTGCATGCACAGCTGCCAGGAGTAAAGATCAAATACATCTATTTCAAGGATTCAAAGCATTTATTGTCATGTACAGAGTACAATGCAATTCTTACTTTAATGCCTTCTTCACACACTAGACGATTAAATAAAGCAGCGCAACATTACAGTAACTAACAATAAATAAACCACTAACTTACGTGTACTATTAGAGCATTTATTAATTCATTTAAACTTTATTTTACCATGTAAATGAACTGAAAACCAGTTCTCACTGCTTTACGTGCTTTTTCGGGAGATATAACAGATAACGCATCGGAATCACAGCCGATCAGAACTTCCTGGGATACAAACGTCATGCGTGTGACTAAAATCTTCAGCCAATAAGGGCAAAGTTGTGTCGTCACGGAGGCGGTTCCAGTTTGTGCAGCCGGCTGAGAAGTGCTGCACGGTCTGTCTCAAGTCGTCTCGCTCTCGCGAGGATTTTGTACCATGTGACATGGTGACGCGTGGTGATGTTTTGTAGCGCTGGACAAAAAAATCTAACCATGATTTGGTGTTTTTTAAATAAGTGTTTTTTTGTTTGGTTTAGATACTTTTCTACCTTAGAATTTTAAAAAGGTTTTAAGAGACCAAGAATAGAGGAAGATACTTGTTGCAGTCAGTTCTGTCCTGATTTATCTTATGTTTGCCCTTTAACATATTTGCAATATTATACAGTTTTGCACATTGTTACATTATTATATGGTTTTGTTCATTTCAGCTATGTTTCTTTAAATACTTGAAAATCAATAACCATTTACAATTTTAAGGGAATTTTGTATGTAAACAGCAATATTTGTTGTAAAAATTTGTTTACTAATATTGTTTATTTCAATGTATTCATTCTGTTAGTCAGAATAGGGTTATTTTTATTATTATTTTGATTATTTCATTATTACATGGAGCAGCATTGTTAAACTGCAATACTGATAATTACTGATATCGGTCAATACAGGAAAAAATATCATGATCATTTTTTTGCCATAATGCCCAGCTCTAGTTTCATTCCATAAAACAGAGCAGTATTTAATGTTCCTTGTTGAAAGAATGCTAACTGCTAGAGGAAGTTATGAATCAAAGATATGACACTTTCTTGCTAATTAATGTACTATAAATTTATTTGTTAGCAAAGAATACTGAATATATTTTTAGTAAATGTTAAGTGAGTAAAACATGCAAATGTCGAAAATCTCAGTGTGTGCAAAAACTTTTGTGTATCTATTTCTATGCTATATAAGTTTGACTTTATTTATTTGTATCTATTTGCAAAATGTAAGTTGGCTCTCTATAAAGTTGGCTATTTGATCCCATCGGTTCTGCTCTTCAAGGTCAGGATACGTATTTGAGTATGTTCACACTTTTGAAATGAGTGTCACAGAGAAACACACTTGAAGCCCTGAAGTCCATGTGAAAATCAGAGCCCTGAAGTCCATGTGAAAATCAGAGCCCTGAAGTACATGTGAAAATCAGAGCCCTAAAGTCCATGCGAAAATCAGAGCACTAAAGTCCATGTGAAAATCAGAGCCCTGAAGTCCATGTGAAAATCAGAGCCCTGAAGTCCATGTGAAAATCAGAGCCCTGAAGTCCATGTGAAAATCAGAGCACTAAAGTCCATGTGAAAATCAGAGCCCTGAAGTCTACGTGAAAATCAGAGCACTAAAGTCCATGTGAAAATCAGAGTACTGAAGTCCATGTGAAAATCAGAGCACTAAAGTCCATGTGAAAATCAGAGTACTGAAGTCCATGTGGGCCCCTATGGAACCTTCACCACTGCCCCTACTCCCTAGCAAAGATCACCACTGTATTTTACTTTGTCAGAAAGAAACGGTAATATGGGTGATGGAAAAAGACCTATACTGGGGTGGGAGGTCGGCTAGTTATGTTAAGTAGCCCCCCTCAGAATATGCCCCAGATGAAAATGCCTAAAGAATAATATCTATGTTGAAGCATGGAGCAGACCATTCTCAGAAAATTGGGGTTAGGGAAAGCCAAGCGAACTCTGATGCACCCTGGTCACTGCCAGACTGACACGCCCAGGGAAAGTACTTCAGAAACCGCATTTTTCTGCTGTGTGCCGTGGAGCTCTTTGTTTCTGCACAGAAGATTTGCATGAAACAGTTATGCTGATAGTGTAGTGGACCCCCCCAGCCCACCCCCACAAGCAGCTGTACTGTATCCCTTCCTAGGAAATCATTTTTTTATTAATTAGTTTAAAATACACATTGTAACAAAATATTAATCAAATAACCCAGGCAGATTAAAGAGATTCAATCATAACTACGTGGCTTCTTTTAACATCACCAGGATCTACAGGAAACGCCAGCGCTAGGCTCCTCCAGATTTACACACTCCCCAGATCTACGCTGAATCACTAAACTTCAGCTCACTTTCATGTCACACTTTTAAAAGGAAATGGTAGATTTAGAAACGGAGTGCATCCTTGGAAGGATACTGTATCATTATCAATGAAGATGAGAGACAAGCATTATTAGAATTTAGTTTATGAAAAAGCTGGCTTTAGTGTTTCACAGATCTTTTCTTTTACTTCGTTTATGAAAATCACTAAAGCAAATGAGTGTCTGTTGAAGGAGAACGTTCATGGTGAATGGATTTGGGAGCATAAACATTGAAAATGACCCTCAATAGACACTGGAAAACATTGCCAGCCGGCACTTTCAAAGTGTAAATACGGAAACCTCAGTATTTCTTCTATAAAACCTTAGCCATGTTTAAGACGGTGTTGCACTTCTCATCTTCCCGTTAGCCGCTCTGCTGTACCTGAAGCAGATGAATTCTGGGGTCGTGTGAGCTTTGACTGAGCGGAGCCGTTTAGCACTTGGCAGAATCAGGTCTGTGGAAGCACGCTATTAGAGAGGAGGAGCATCCGCTCCCTAATTTAGGACTCGTTTCACTGAAAAAAAAAACAGACACACACACACACACATGCACACACACAAGTCTGGGGAACCTGAGGTTATGAAATTACAGGCTGCGCTTGCAGGCAGATACATATCCTTTTACTGGCTGGACTCTTTGGTGATGAACTTTCCATACAATCCGTCAAGTCTGATGGGAAGACGGCAGCAGAGGGACAAAAGAGTGAGCAGCGATGCATTATAAAATGCAATCAAAATGCAATATTCCAGAAACATTTGAGAGTAATCATTAAAAGCACATGTGTTAAGCATAAATGCATTTTGCGTTAGCATCAAGTGTTAGCAGAGATTAGAAGCAACACAAAATTCTAAAAAAGTGTGTCATCTAACGAAATGTCTTTTTTGGGTATATAGGGTCATTTCTGAGTCCACAACTCAGAAGGCCACCTAAAAACTCTAAAAAGATTATCTGTAAACTACAAATAGTTTAGTGACCGTCATTCACTCTATGTGGCCGACTTATAGCAATTCATCCAGCACTGAGAATGACCTCCAACGTGCTGGAGGCCATCACATCTGCTTGTCATTTCAGTCGTGCATATTTTCTTTATTTCACCTCACAAAAAAAGCGAGGGGTGGAGTTTAAACAGCCCTGCACTGAGCGTGGGGGAGGGGAGGGCTTGGATATAAAAATGAGTCTACGAATACTGCTTGGTGTGGTAGGGCCCTGGAATCTGGAACCTTCCATGGAAATGATTAACTACAGATGCACCGCCAGCAGGAGTGTTCGGAAAAGGAGAAGTGGGAAGCCCGCTTATGCGGAGCACGCCGCCGTAGCGAAAAACAAAATTCGGCAACGCTTGTTGGATGTTTCAGGTCAAATTCAATGGGTTTGTTTCAGTGGGATGTTGCTAAAAAGTGTGGGGGAGACTCGCCCAAAGGCAGCCCGAGAGAAGGCTAGAGGACGGCTGTGCTTGTCTTAAATAATCAAAGAAGGGAACACCCTTGGGCCTTCTGAACACATACTTAGTGTGTTTCAGAATCCACATGACTCACAGTCTGGTCAGCAAACGCATTATAAAACTCCTGAAAATATCCTCACACAATGTCACTGGAGTCTGCAGTCCAAATCGTAATTAGTATCTAGCTCTGTGCTTGGTTTGCAGACATCCTAAAGCCCTGTACGGTGCCACTTAGGGGCCGGAGGGAGTGTAAGGTTAGGGATCTATTTTAGCTTGCCTTGCGTTTATGGACAAAGACATGTGGCATTAAAGCAGTAGCTTTTGTTAAACGACTGTGGCCTGCAATTGTTGGTCATTCAAAAGGGTTTCACCTGGATCGTTACAGTTCAAGAAAAAATAAAATGACATAGAATGCCAATGCGTTGATCCAGTTTCATTAAGCAAAGCTTAAGTTGTCGCATGTAATAGGTGTTTGTTCCAACAGATGTAGGCCCGTAAATCCATAGGACTCACAAGAGGAAATTACTCCTTAGAAATTACTCCTTAATCCTTGTAAGGAAGTCAATAAAGGAAATTAATGTACAAAGAGCTGGCTATCTAAAAAAGAAACACATTGAGGCCCTTGGTCATTGGTCATGGGGGTTAGCAATAAGGTCCAGGTATGCTGGTCACTAGCAATGGGGCCAGGAAGGCTGAGCTGATGTGAGGTCCAGTGAGACGGGGACTGTGCAGAGGACTGGATCACGCCCAGGCACTAGATCCTATTTCTGGAATGCTGAGACACTAGTTCCACTTTTTGCAATGCCAAGACACTAGATCCTCTTTCTGCAATGCAGCAACACTAGATCCTCTTTCTGCAATGCAGCAACACTAGATCCTCTTTCTGCAATGCAGCAACATTAGATGCTCTTTCTGCAATGCAGCAACACTAGATCCTCTTTCTGCAATGGAGTGACACTAGATCTCCTCTCTGCAATGCCGAGACACTAGATCCCCTTTTTGCAATGCTGAAGAATTAGATCCTCTTCCTGTAATAATGAGACACTAGATCCTCTTTCTGCAATGAAGTGACATTAGCTCTCCCTTCTGCAATTACAAGACACTAGATCTTCTTTCTGCAATGTCGGGACACTAGATCTTATTTCTGCAATGTCAAGGTACTAGGTCATCTTTCTCAAATGCTGAGACACTTGATCCTCTTTCTGCCATGCTGAAGAACTAGATTCTTTTCCTGCAGTGACAAAACAATGGATCCTCATTCTGCAATGGCAAGACATTAGATCCTCATTCTGGAGCGCTGGGACACTAGATCCTATTCTGCCGTGCCGAGGCACTAGATTTGTTTCCTGCAATGCCGAGGCACTAGATTCTTTTCCTGCAATGCCGAGGCACTAGATTCTTTTCCTGTAATACTAAGACACTACATCCTCTTTCTCCAATGCTGAGACACTAGATCCTCTTTCTACAATGTTGAGGAATTCAATTCTTTTCCCACAATGCTGAGGGACTTGAATCTTTTTCTGCAATTCCGAGACACTAGCTCCACTTTTTTTGCAATGCTGAGACATTATATCTTCTTTCTGCAATTCCAAGACACTAGATCCATGTTTGGTAATGCAGAGATACTAGATCCCCTTTCTGAAATGTCGAGGCACTAGATCCACTTTCCGCAAATCTAAACTACTATTTTCCTTTTTCCTGCGTGTTGTTTAGCATTCTCTTTGGGAAAAAATGGGATAACAAAAATATTGCTCTGTAAAAAAGTAAATAAGTACTTGCATCATGTCTTAGTAGGTAATGCAGAGAACTTAACTCATAATATCATCAACTTAAAAACAATCAGTTTGTTATTAAATGCTTTTCAGTCTTAGGCTATTGTGCAGCCTGAGACCGTAAGATAAACAGAATCAGCCATATCAGTTATAATCTGAATTTAACATTTAAAATAATTCATATGCATCTTTTCAGTTAAATGCATATGTAATGTTTTAATTAAATCAATCCATCTTGGAATGGCTAATGGTTAATCAACCATGATTAATCTGGCATTTTAATTAACATATTTTTTCACCAAATGACTAATTTTTCTACATAATTAACATCAAATAAAACATTGAATGAATGCAGGACCATATTTTCAACTACGCTAGCAAAATACTAAAAATAAGCAAAAATTGCGTTATTTTAAGCAAAATATGTATATTATATGCATGTAATGGTTGCTTCTTTCTTGTCTAAGCCTGTGAGAAACAGCCTTTAGTTCATTGCTGGTGAACTGAAAGTCTCAGGATTTTGTTCCCAGAAATGTCTTGATAGCCAAATGAATTCTGGAGTTGGCATGTTAAATACCTTGAAATATTTTCAGAGAAAGAATGCTTTTTATCCAAGACTTTCTCTTTCTGGAAAAAATGCTCTGACTTGAACTGGGATGAAATACCTTTTTTTTGGAATTTCATTCTCAGCAAAAAAAATTGAGCAAAAATAATAATTACTTTCCATTACAAAGCAGGCAGTGGAAGTACTTTATTTTTTTACAGTTGAATTTATGATTTAAATTCAATTTACCTTTTATCATTTATGATGAAATAAAAAGAATGAAATCAGATATAAAATGATATATTTATTTAATCTTTTTTAACTTGCCTTTTCCAACAAGTTGTCTGTCCTTTTTAATATGCTGGTCTTATATAGAAAATATTGTTTAAAAATCTTTAAATGTATTTTTACTTAGACCTATAGCTGACTTTAGATAAGACACTCTTTCCTTCTTATTAGCTGGTCTTTCTGCAACCGTGTAGTGAAGCCATGATATGTGCTGTTCTATGAACCCACACAGACATACAGTATATTAGCTCCAGATGGGATTTTCCAAACTGAGGGCAGATCGTCTCCACATAATTTTGGATACCAGCTAAAAGGTATTTTCAGGGTTCACTACTACACTAATTAAAGCCTGACAACTGGTTTCAGGGCTGGTCTGTAACCCACCAACATTAATAGCTGTTCCTAGCACTTGTATTAAAAATGCTGGTAAACTCAGTGCTGTGGGGGATGCTGCATTTGTGAAAACAGATTATTGAAAATAACCCTCAATAGTCTATCTGACTGAATCCTGAAAACTGATTTGTGATTTGTCTGGATTCATTTTTTATTTGTTTAGATTTTCCCCCCATATTAAATGCATGACTGTTGTAGGTTATGGTGATATTATGTACATCCCAGGTCTGCTTTGCTTGGAGTCCAAAAAGCAGCAGGCAGACTGATGTAAAAGGCAGGAGTGTTTTCCACATTACTGCAGTCATGAGGACGGGCCTTAAGTGAATTCAGCTGTGTACTGCTCTGCCCTGACAGGAGCTGCACATGGCGCTATATCAGCACACATCTGGGAATTCACGAGAGGCCGAAAGGGGAAGCGGCTCTGCAAAGGGCTTTCTATCGGGAAGGAGAACGGGAGAACTATAACTATGGTGCCCCAGAAAGGTAACAGGGTGTCTGAAAGCGGCGGGGCCTGCTTGACTGTGGATTCCTCTGTGTTTTATTATTTAGCCATAAAGGGAATCATCCTAAAGTCCTGTCACGGCAACTGGGCCTTTTATAAAAGCATGGGTGAGGCCTTCCTCTCCGGCTCCTCCCCACAGCGCACCAAACCCCAGATATTACCATCTTTATTAATATTACACTGGATTTCACAACTGGAAACCCAACACCCCCTTCTGCTCATCTTCCCCTCCATGGCTCCACCCACTTCTTCCATCTTGCCGTCCCCCCCCCCCCCAGTCTCCCAATGCTGACACCTTTCTTAACTATAACTTTCCCTTTTTTTGCATTTTGGTGGGAGGTTACAGTCCTCATTTTTCTCCTTATAGAAAAAATGTTATTAATTCCTGTTATTTCCTCTCCATCTGCCAAATAATTTCAAATACCTTCTGCTACGGTATTGAAATGGCAGGTCTTGGGTGGCTAATAGATATGCATAATCTTATTTTAGTTCTTCCAAGTGGCTCAGTGATAAATGTGAAGCTGGGGGTGCTCTGGACACCATGACTGGTTTAAACAGAGATAAACAATGAGATCTGAGAGTGTGACCCCCCCCCCTCCCCCCAGCAATGCTGTATCCCTGTTCTGTAAACAAACAACGAGTCATAAGCGAGTCAGAGGGGAGATTAAGGGATGGACAGAGTGCAGCAACGCATACGTATGCCGCCCTTCCCCACTTCGCATTCCTGCTCTGTGTTTCCATCTCCCCATGACATTTTGCCCCCCCCCTCCCCCATATTTCAGCCGGCGAGGGAGAAACTCTAGAGCGATGCCCCAACAGCAGAGGTGGAAGCTTTCTGGAGGACAAAACAGGACTAGGAGATATCTTAAACTTCGTTGCTAATCTGCTCTCTTCAAGTGTAAAATCAACTGATCATCTGTGAAAAAAATGTCTTTATGCCAGAATGACTATCCGCTAGGCAGGCTGAAATGACATGTGCAGTGATGTGAATTCAAATGGTACAGATGTTTCCCAAAACAATGGCGGTATGTCTCCAAGCAATGTGCAAAACTGTCTTATTTAATTATGACCTCCAGCTGTCATAATGAATGCCTGTGACTGTTTTAATCGAGGTTTAATCAACACTGACCGATTAAGCCCAGATTTATCTGAGTTTCTCTCCTTCCGATATAAGACAGTGCTGAGCTGTGCACACCATGTGGGCATTTCTGAGTAATGGCTTTGCCTGCTTAAATGGAGCTTCGGGCCTCAGGCTCTTCTTTAAGATATATTTTCCACGAACGGCCGAATGGCATTCTCTGAGGCATTTCCTCTTTACGGCACACGCTGGATGGAGGATAATGGGTCCTGCAGACTGTGAGCGGGATCTCAGGCGGTGGAGGAGAAAGGCTCACACAGCACAGACGTGCCAAAACTGCAGCTTCTCTCTCTAGTAGTTACTTCTGATCGCGGTGGCGCCTTTATCGCGAGTGTGGAGGCAAAGCGAGACGCAGGGTCCTGATATTTACAGCTAGTAGATGGCTGCCTTCTGGTTTATGTAACCATCGATCCTACAGTTAAATTATCACTCCATTAAAGAGCTCAGAGTTTAAATGCAGTCGGGATTTTTTCTAAATGAATTCTTCTGTTAGCCCTTAAAGGTGGTAGTAACCTTGGATTACTTATTTTTAAATGGCTTTTACTGCTGTTTCACTGTCAGGGGTACAGGAACCGGGGTGGCCTTCATTTGGCTTCATTCCTCCCACCCAATAAATAGACCTTTGTATTGAAATAATTAAGTTGTCCACCAATATTAAACTCTCTCTGGTGTCTACAGGTAGAATGTGATCTGTGTGTGTAGTGTGTGTGTGTGTGTGTATATATATATATATATATATAAGAACATAAGAACATAAGAATTATACAAACGAGAGGAGGCCATTCGGCCCATCAAGCTCGCTTGGGGAGAATTTAATAGCTCAGAGTTGTTAAAATCTTATCTAGCTCTGATTTAAAGGAACCCAAGGATTCTGCTTGCACTACGTTATCAGGAACACTATTCCATACTCTTACTACACGCTGTGTAAAGAAATGCTTTCTTAAATCCAGTTTGAAGTGTCCTTGAAATTGAATTTGCTAAAAAAATGAGTTAAAGGTCAACTTCTCCACTATATATAATTAAGTTTTTACTGCAAATGATATCAGTGCACCCCTAAGTGAAAATCGGAAGCAGCTTTGTCAAGGGTTTGGAAGGTGCCTTGCATGACCACATATAAGAATTGTTGACTCTGAGGAACCCTGGTGCCAATGATATCAAGAACATCATCGGTTATATTTATCCATCCATCCATACATCCATCCATCCTCTGCAACCGCTTAATCTCAACTGGGGTTACAGGGGGAACTGGAGCCTATCCCAGGAACAATGGGTGCAGGCAGGACCCTTCCCCGGGGGGGGGGGGGGTCGCCAACATAACACAGGGTATGTAATCACAGAGAAATGAAGAGCTCCCTAGACAACAAATGAAGGTGAGTTGCGAGGAAATGGGATCATGCATTCCTGACAAGACAAACACAACACGATCGAGGCTGAGAACTGTATTTTCTTTGCGTTTAAACAGTAATAGATTTGACAAAATATGTACTACCTTGGGAAGTTTAATTATGCATGCTTTATCCCACTGACCAGGCATGATTTACAGGTCTGATGCCAGAGGTCTAGCCCCCCAGCATCTAATAAATATACAAAGTATTCAATATTTTACATTAAATCTGAAAAATGTGAAATACTACTTTAAATAAAACTTTTTTTTTTATGAAAATGAATCGTGATAGCAGAATTTAAGTAGACCATCCATCCATCCATCCATCCATCCATCCATCTATCAATTGATCCACCTTCTTATCTTGGGCATTGTGCTTGTGCCACAATCTTTCCCTTTTAACTTTAGTATTACCAATGCCATTAATAGCAATTTCCAAGAATAATCTCAAGATTCACTAAAATACTATTTTTGGTTATTAAATACATGTATTATGCCTCGGTACAAAGTGCATTAAAGCAACAGCTAACCTTTGACCTGACAGACTCTAAGTTGAACTCTGTTGACTTAGGTGACATTCTCTCTGGGCGTCAATAGAAACAAATTATAGACATTTATGATTCATCCAATAATCAATCCATCCATCCATCCGTCCATCCATCTATCCATTCATCTATTTTCCAGCTGCTAATCCTGATCAGAGTCTCATGGTTAATCATTTTTAATTAAAACAAAATGGTGCTATTTGGTGTTACATAAAAGGCAGATTTCCTATTTACTCAGATGCAATGAATAACCAATCAAATGGCTGAATTTCAGTCGATTCCCCCTTTAAGGTGTAACACTGGCCACCTCAACAAACGACGTCTTCCTCAGAAAGATCCAGCAGAGCTGTGTTTGTGCGACTTGCCTCCCACAGTCCGGCACAGACTGGGACCAGCAGGGAAGGGGGTCTTTGGTCCTTCATGTGGTGCTCAGATGGCATGTTTATTATTTCTGAGGCAGAGGAGGCGGAGCTCTCTGGTTTCACCTCTTGTAAAGGTTGGCCCTGCCATCCTGTTTTAAATACGTCTGAAATGGACTTCAAACGCTTCCGTCCAACATTCTGCCACACCAGTGTGTCCATCTGGACATGATGCCGATACGCCTGCTCTTCACACAGCTACATTATTCTCCAAAGTCAGTATGTTATTCCCTAAGACTGCTGGCCGCGAAGCCGTGTCTGCAAACAGTTTTCCAGCATCTGCAATGTCATTTTTTCCGTAGCTCCAGCCAGACAAAAATGGAGGTGGGGGGGCTGGGATCCCTGCTCTTTTTTTTTATTTCCCAGTAAAGTCACTGACCCAGTACAGCCTACTGAGCAAAACCTAGTGGCTGTTAACAATACCCTATTTGTGTGAAATACCTTAAAATACAAACAAATGAGGATCTATCAGAACCATAAACAATATGTCTCCCCGTCCTCCCGCCTTCATTTCAGCCGTCTTTACTTTTTTTTTTTTGTTTTTTTTGCTCAGTCTGCTGTAGCTATTTGGTTTGGCAAGCGGGACGAATGCCAGTGCCTTGCGTCCAGAGAAAATACGGACCTGGTGCGCCACGGGAGGAAAAAATGACCTAAGTGGGCTGAGCTGAATGAGAGTGATGGGGGTGAGATCCCTCAGTGTCTCCCCCTCCAGCACGTTTCCCTGGGTGAAGATGAAAGGAGCAGCTCTTTATGCAATAAGAGGCACTTCAGAGTCTGCAAACAGAGCATGCGGCCTGCATTTATAGAAGCCGGGGATGGTTTTTTCGTAGAATGTGCAAGCCAGGTATGCAGTCAGCCTTAGCTCCTCCCACCCACATAATCACGTACTGCAGTAAACTCTGAACTATAATTCCAAGTAGAAATCTTTACACTGCTGCTGATTTATGAGAATAACTGTGTGTAAAGCGCCAAGGGCAGATATTTGTAACTTAGACCAGTCTTTAGGTTTTAGTCTTATTTTATTCAACTATTTACACAAATCAGGCAGCCTAATTTGGGGGCCCTCCATCATGTGGTCTCCGGAGTTTCCGAATCGCCCAATAGCAATGCCATTGATTTATGATGTCATCATTTATAAAATACATCAAACATTCTTTCAGCGTTGACTATAATTGAAAACCCCCTTCATGCACAGTTTGTATTTTCCCCTGTATTCATGACCAGGATAAGTGGTTAGAAGATGACTGAATGAATCTTATTTTTCTCAATATGTCCAGATATGAAGCAGTTTTAACACACCAGTTATGTTATGTGGAACTCCGTCTACAAAGAAATATGAACTGAGACATATTTTCAGGACAGCTAGTTTGTGACTGAAAACTACATTTAAAAAAAAAATGTATTTTATTGTTGACTTTTTTATTTGTTTGTCGATTATTAGTTGTCACCCCATTTCCAAGAATGAAACACATTAAGCCCCACAACAGTGGGATGCAAAACATATGGCAAACGTTAGAGGTCGGATTTAAAGGTCGAGAGCGTAGAGACCCTCCAGAGACTGTGAGCATTTCCCTGTAGTCGACCATGTGGTCAGCATATGAATCTTAAAGCGACAGCCGCCAAATTTACCATATAATTAGGTTCAAAGTAGCTTAGCACGCTGCTCCTGATTGGTCAGCTTTCTATACCAGCATTTTAAGGTCAGCAGACGTCAACGGTTCTGAATAACCTAATTCGGGATCTCTTTTTATCGTAAAGTATTAGCAAACACAGAATGCTCGGTGTATGTGTCGATGAACATTAAACATTTCGAATGGTGCCTGTTGACTCTCCTCAGGTTACAGCTGCTGAAATAAGAAATTCCACTGGAGCCTTTGAGGCAACTTATTTTTTCCAGCCATCCCTGTCTGGTCCCTCCCCCTCGTTTCTGAAGGTCCTGAAGTCACTCCCCTTGGAAAAACTGCAGTCATCGCATGTGAGATGCAGCAATATGACGCACCTCCCGAGTTCGGCCATTTTGAATCGTTTTAAGACGATTGCGGGCTGCCACTGACTGAAATGTCGTTAAATGAATTAACATTGTGACACTGATTTCCTGCACTGCAGCGGTTGATCTGATAACTGACGGTTGATTCGCCCGACATGATAGCGAGTATACAAAGATGGTCAAGCCTGTGGGTGACATGCATTGATAACCGATGTCTGAAAGTGCTGGAGGCTTCATATTAGTTGTGAATCGTCTCTTTAAGACGGGGGGGGGGGGGGG
>JABFEB020000045.1:18887085-18898046 GCA_019775895.2 Stomatorhinus ivindoensis | reverse complement strand
GATGGATGGATGCATGCCCACCCTATGGAACTTTCTGTGTGCAAACTGCCTCCTCGTGCTGCTTTGTTTAAACTCAGTGGCCACACCACCTGTAGTTCAGGCTAGGTAATTCATCTGATGCTAAGTAGGTTTGGGTCTGGCCAGTACTTGGGAGACCAGCTAGGAAAAGCTGGGTTGCTGCTGGAAGAGGTGTTGGTGTGGGCAGCAGGGAAGCCCAAACTGTGCTCTGTGTGGATCCCAGTACGGCGATGAGGACACCATGCTGTAAAAATGGTGCCATCCTTTGGATGACATGTACCCCGATATCCTGGCTAAAATTTCCTAAAATTTTGACTCTCAAATCTGACCTTTTAACCATCCCCTATATCTAACTGTGTGAAGAGCGGACTGGCGCAGAACGGCAGCCATCTCCTCATCCAAGTGGGGATGCACAGTGGTGCTGGCTGAAGTGGTTCTGTAAAACACCATATAAATGTAACATTCATTCATCCATTTAAACTCTCCTGATTGATACTACTTGACATATAACCATTTGCTGTAGATCCAACCAGCTCAATCAAATTTGGGAATGTTGCTATAAAGATTTAAGCACCAAAGAGCAACTGTTTTAACAAGGTGTAGTAATTGAGAAATTTAGGCAGTTTGTTGCAAAAATTAATTATTTTATTACAGGCCATACATAATTAAAATAAAAACCTGAAGATAACTAAATGATTCAGTTTACATACAATTACAGATACATTTATATTATATAGCTGTTGCATTCAAAATGGTATTTTAATAGAGTGACCAAGCACTATTAAATGAATTTATTTTCGGATTAAATCTTTCCAGCTTGTTCAGAACAATCTTCATTCTTTCTGTTGCCATGACATTACTTCCTGGGCAGTGTGTCCATGTACTTGCAGATAATGGACAGCATTACTTCATCCGCTCCTGCCCCAATGGACATTAGCCTGGAGTCCCTAATTACAGTAAGCATAGTACAATAAGTTTCAATTCAATTCCACTTTTGGCACTTAGAATTACCCTGACACCTGCCAAAAAAGAAATGCTTACCTAATGGGATGGGATTATATACTGAAAAGAATCTCTACCTCACTCTTTGTACAAGGGGTAAATTGTCCATTTTCCTGACTAGGTGATACTTCTAAAATCTTAATTTAATGCTTTAAAGGGAAAGCGCTTTTCTGTAACAGTGGTATGACCTTAAAAATAACACATTTCCTTGTGGCGAAAATTGGATTGTTCCAAGTTATTATAGGAAGCACACAGAATAAGAAACGCAACTTTGAAAAGGTTAAAATCCGGGAATAAATCAGAGAAGATTGAGCGTCATTACACAGCAAGTTACATTCTAACTCAGGAAATGTCCACGAACACGTAGATATCTGTAGTTAGAACACTCGGTCCCTGTCTGTTTTAAGCAAACCAATATAAACAGGAAGCAACTTGGTGGTGCAGAATATCATCACTGTGAAATGCAGGAGATGAACCAAGACCCACAGACTGACTCATAGAGGGGTTCAGGTTTTGCTCATTTAAAACTTCTGTGCTGATTGGTTCTTTTACCCACTCATACCACCAGAGTGGCAATAAATCACCCCATTGTACCCTTCAAAGCACTAGTGTCCCATAGTTCTGCACCCTGCTCCACCCACCCTCCATGGGATTCAAAGCATCCATTCTCCCCTTCTGTTACATCATTGTCTCCCAAGAGTTCCGATGTGGCGCTGAAAAGACTGGGGAGTGGTTAATGATGTCGACCAATGACGTTATATTGCATCTTCACTGTTATGTTCTGCCAGTACACAAATACCGATAAGAGATCCCGTGTGAAATGATTCAATCGCGCTGCGAAGGACCATCGCTGTATATGTGCTACTCTGTTCTGAGAAAAAGTGAGTCCCCTTTGGTGTGTAAACGCATGCAGCTGACGCAGGCTAACGCTCACCTGTAGAACCTGCTGACAAGGACATCGCTTGTGTAGCCCATGCCCCCCCAGAACTGCAGGCAGCTGTCGCTGAGTTCCCGGGCCAGGCGACCTGCCTTCAGCTTGGCCATGGAAGCCAACTTGGTCACGTCAATCCCTTTTATATACATAGCTGGGCAGAGAAAGGTGGAGGGTCAGATGAGAGGTACTGTGACACGACAGGACGGGGCACGGAAGAGGCGGAAACATTCACCTGTTGCCCGGTACAGGAGCGAGCGCAGCAGCTCCACCTCCGTCTCCAGCTCCGCCAGGCGGAAATGCACCACTTGGTGGTGCAGCACGGGCTGCTTGAATATCTGCCTCTGTGCCGTGTACTCGATGGTTTCCCGGATTATATTGTCCATCGAGGTCAGAACTTAAAAAAATAAAACATCAAGCAAACATTGTGTCACCGTTAACTTATTTTCCAGTAATAACACAGGGAACTTGTACGGGGTAAAAGGAACTGAAACCCATGAAACCAAAAGCCAAATACATTTACAACCTCCGACTAACTATGAAATAAAAACAGCCTTTGTGTTTACCTACGCTCAGCCAGTTCCCAAGAACTGAAAAAAATGCTGCCTTTCACACTTCATATTTTTGATGGAAATGGTATGTTCTCAAGCTACATTACACGTATACTGGAAACACTAAAAGAATTCTTGGTTTATGTTCAAGATACTAGCACTTGAGTATATTCCTCAACCTGGCACAGACCATTTCCCTTAAATAAAAAAACATTCTTATCTTTTATTTTTATCTAATTGTGGTGTGACACCCCAAATCTACTTTTAAAAAACTTTTAATATTGACAAAACGTTTGTCCAAATAAACTGTGTCAAACAATGACAAACTGTTTATTGCTAATACTATTTGATGTCAGATAGGTAGGAATGCATCTCCAGGGTGGTTCTCTGTTCCCATTGTGAGGGTTTCCATGGCTCCCCACCACTGCCACAAACTGCTCCCCACTAGAGCATCCCAGAGGAAAGGCGCATGAATCTCAGGCTGGGTCACTCACTGTTGGCTACCCCCCAGAGTCGCTCCTCTTGGAACTGCAGCATCTGATACGTGAATCCCAATCCCTCCTGGCCGATGATGTTCTTGTACGGCACGCGCACATCATCGAAAAATACCTCCGCCGTGTCAGATGACCTCATTCCCATCTTGTTGATTTTCCGGGCGATGTGAATTCCTTCCAACACGAAAAGGAATCACAGCCAAAAACGTTACGAGGTGTGACCCTCCCTGAACTAGTGACGTTAACAGACATGACTGAAATTCCATGCTGAGTTTTCTATAGAGTGCTTGAGGGTCACTTTGGTGCTGATCAGTAATATACATACAAATACAATAGAGTATGAAAGCAATATATGGTATTTTGCTTTGTAAAAAAATTTCTGTTCTAGTCTCAATTCATCTACCGGGCAGGTTCATCGGCAAGCAGATGAGAGACTTGTTCTTGTGCGGAGGTCCGTCGCTGGTGTTTGCCAGGAGACACATCCAGTCGGCTTGGGTCCCGGTTGTTGTCCACATCTTCCCACCATTAATGACAAGTTCATCCCCTTTCCTCACAGCTTTCGTCTTGATGCCTGAAGAAAAAAAAAAAAAAGATGCCTGACCTGCTACGCATTAAAAGCATGTACTTACTGTGTAGACCATCTAAAAAATGAATCCTTTCTGTGGTGTGCGGCTCTGCAGGGTAGCACTCGGTGCTCATGATTGGAAGGTCGCCAGTTCAGATCCTGCGATCAGCAGAGTGATTTCACCGCTGGGCCCCTTGGGGAAGGCCCCTACCTCCAAATTACTCCATGGACTGGCCGACCCTGCATTCCAATTTGTATGTCGCTTTTGATAAAAGTGTCTGCTAAATAAGTAAATCAATAAATTAAATAATTTAATATATGAGCATTTGTAGTAAGAAAAACAAAATAATGTGCCCCTTTTGAAAAGTTTAATCCGACATATTTCCTTTGCATGGCAGCACGCTCTCCTCGGGCTATGGTGAATAATGCAGTACTGTAAATGTCTACTTATTTCCATATAAAAGGGTAAAACTCTCTCTTCGACGGGCTGGTTATTAATCAGGCTAAAAGGCAGGGTTCTCTAAAACCTACTTGCTACATCTGAGCCAGCTCCAACCTCGCTTACTCCCAGACAGGCCACTTTATCTCCCATAATTGAGGGCTGCAGAAACTCATTCTTCAGCTCTGCGGAGCCAAACCTGAGATTTTACAGACACAGCTAATTACAAGGAAGCTTTGACACCACATTCTGAATGGATCCTAATATTAGCATAGCTGGCGATCGGCCAATGGGAGGTGGTGGGCGTGTTTACCTGGCCAGGGCAGGCGTGGCCATGTCTGACTGCACCCCAATGGCCATTGGGATCCCCCCGCAGCGGATGTTACCCAGCTCCTCTGCCACAGCCACACTGTAGCTATAGTCTAGTCCCAGGCCTCCATACTCTGATAAAACAAACACATTAAAAATTATGTCACGTCACAATTTAATCCTTCAAGCATAAAACCCTTTAAAGCCAGTAATGCTTAACACTGTTTATGTGCAATGCAGAAAGCTGTCTCCCGGTAATATAACTGTTAGCGCCAAATTAAGTCTAAGGAAATTTCAACGGACATCCAAGCGCACAATTGCTTGGCAGCGTTTGGAACACTGTGCCGTCGGTCTTCCCGAGGGAATCGTTTATAATATGTTCTTTTTAATCTTTAATAAAGGGAGCAAAATGAAATGGGAAAACATTGCACGTGATAAGCTGGGAAGCATCGTTCAGGCAGACGCTCCCCCGTTAGTGAAACTGAACTGTCAGTAACTAGTAGGAACATAAAGGTGGTCCGGGGCAAACTGAAGTAAACATGGAAAGCAGAGGTTAAAGGCGAGGAAACATCTGCATATAGAGTGATAATTCTGTCACTCAGCTGGACTGCTATAGGGAGATTGGGGGGTTTGCAACTCTGATGGCAGCAGTAACATAGGCATGACAGGCCAAACCCTATAATAAAAGTTATCATTAAACTGATACTGTACAGGAAAGGGGGGTACAGGTGCCAGGGCTCCGCTTCTGCACTTGGACCACCTCCTGGAAACTGGGGGGAAAAACTAAACTGCAGAGAAACTCAAATTCCATCTAATTTTCAGGTGTCAACTTCCCTCTAAAAGTGGTAATATGTAGCTGTTGGACTGAAGAAACAAATAATGGAAGAGAGTAAGTCTGCTGAAATGTGCCGGAACCTTATAAAAGCTGTGGGAACGGTGAAGAAGAGGCCACACTGCGCGGCAACATCACCTATCCTACCACCTGCATGTTTTCCCCCAGGTACTAAGTGCTGTTCTTTGTCATTCAATGCCATATGTCACTATGTCACTGCCATGTCGTCCTCAGTGACACCACAGGTTTGTAGGTTTTAGGTAATCTATTCAGTATTTTTGTCTAGTTTTGTTCCTCTGACAAATCTATGCCAGGTGCGAACAGCGAATTTCATGTGCCAAAATGGAAGCGTTCTTATCATGAGTACGGTATTAAGGTGGATTTCTTTAATGCATTTTTACTTTTATTAAATGTATAAAAGTTTCTTTTTAAAATGCCTTAAAAGAAGTGAGAAATTACTTTCTTTTTTTTTTTTTTTTTTTGAGGGGTCACAAGACATCTGTATCCTGGTCCCACAGAAGAATGAAGGCCGCGCTCTGCTGCGTTGCGGCCATTGGCGCACGTCAACGTTCACGTGTGACTCTTACAGAGCCTTACATCTGTACTATTGCATGAGGACAGTCATGCGGTTGGTGGTAGGTATGCAAAAAGGTAATCATCCTATGAAACGCTTCTGTTCCAGTTCACCTCCATCATGTAGGGAGGGCCACAGGATTCTCTGGAAAGACCAGAGGGGACAGCTGGGTGTTCCAGCGCCCACCCCGGGCCTGGAGTCAGCTGCGCCTGACCTTCGGCCGGTCCGGCCTGTCATTTGGTACAGAACGCACACAGCTGTGAAACCCTCCATGGGAGACAAGCTCTTCTGATCTTCCTCGATTCTTTTCGTCCCCAGAGTTAATGCAATTTCTCACTGTCAGCACATTTTGATACTCTGGTCTGAAGCAATCTCCTGTAGACGACCTCCTTCCCCAGGCTCACTCCTTTACACTCCTTTAGATGTTCCAAATCATTCCAAACACCTCACAACCCAATATAGCCAGCCTGGACTTGAAGCAAAAATGTCAGTTTCATCACAAGTAAAAAAAAATGCTTATAATTACTTTATAGTATATTTAGCTTTAATATTTTACATTTTCAAATCCATTTGAAGGGTTACTGGGATCTGCTGCATAATAAAACAATATTAGGAAACTGCGTGATTATTTTGAATTTATGACGTTTGTCTTTCACCAAGATCACATAAATCGTCATCGACACCCCTAAGATTAGTTGACCTTCCCCCACTGCTGACTAACAAACCCAGGTCTCACAGGGGAGAGTGGAGCCATTTTTCCGGTACCCCTGCACCAGGTTTTGGGGTTAAGGGTCTTCCTCCAGAGGACCAAACCAGTGACCACGCAACCCAGAACTTGGTACACCTGGAATACAGTACTCAATGATGAAATCAATATCCAGTCCAAGACCTCATTTTTCAATAATTTGGTATTAGCCTTAACTCTGCGCATCAACAGGAATCACTAGTAGGATAACTTCTTCAACCCTAAGGCAGAGCGAATCAAGTATACCGTCCAAAGAGGCTGCCTCTAAGAATCTGCGTACAAAACTGCACACCCAGACCCTGCTCATCTCACCTGGATGAAGAAACTACCACATGCCCCTCTCACTTACTCAGAATTCTGTTGCACCTCTTGTTTATCTTTTGAACAATCACATTACATGCTGCCAGCTACTCAGAGTTCATATAAAGTTGAGGATATCAGTACTGGCGTATAAGGTGAGACCGGAACGGTTTTCTGTGGAAATCTCCAAATAAGCCAATGCTTACACATGGGTTCTAAACAGTGGGATGCCTGCATGCTCTGTTTGAAGGGCAAGAACCAATAGTCACCTTCACTGTGGTGCCTCATGCTTGCTGCATAAATAAACATTTTTAATCAACCCAGAGATTTAGCTAGAACATATATATGATATGATGTGTCTGTGAAAGGATCCATCTAATCGCCAGAATTACTTATCCAAGCAAACATCTCAGTTGTTATCCTGTATATCTTATGGGTCAATAAAAACAGAAGTATGAGGTTATTAAACAGACAAAGCAATCAGGCCAAAGATAAGATTCAAACTTCTTTTATTTATGTTAAGAATAAACGTCATAGACAAAAGTGAAATTAATGAAATTAAATCAAATTAAAAACGTTAAGGAAAACCATTTATTCAAAAAAAAAAGGCATAAATGCGATTTTAGGGTTACCTATTGGCTTGTTAACCCCAAGAAATCCTGCATTTCCTAGGATCTTAAAGATCTTGTGCGCTGGAAACATGGCCTCCTCCTCCCATTGGTCGACATAAGGGTTAATCTCTGTGGCAATTATCTGCAACATGGAGTGGGGGGGGGGGGGGAGCCTTTACATTATCAAAATATTGGACAACAGCAATTCAGAAAGCATTACATGATTTAAAACACTTTGTAATGAGTTCAATTATACAGATAAGATACTTTTTATTAGTATTTCAGATTCTTGCAAGTCACTGGGACTTTACCAGTACAAAAAAAAAAAAAAAACTATTTGGCTATTTGCCATAAATTACGCAAGCCCTGACTGACTCATTTGGAATGAGGTCTATGATAAGAGTGTTAGATGTACTGTATGTACTGAGGTATAATTTACAAGAAAATGATAAAAAAAAAACACAGTCACATTTCACTGCAATTCAAAAGATGTGATATATGATGTGACATAATTGTATTTAAGATTTGCAAAATAATATAGTTTGAGATTACACGACAGGTGGTTTTTGGGAAGCTGAGCTTGCAGCAAAGACTCACCGGCCCACAACAAAATGAGGGATAATTCTCAAAAATATATGTATCACTTTGATGAAATAAATAGGGCTGATATTTCTCTAGAAATGTATCTTCATTAGGAGATCATGCTGGGAATTATGGAAAGAATTTAAACTAGTTGAAAGGCTGCTTTCCTTATCAACACGCCTGATTTAAATTACTACCATTGGAACACTGCTAAAGCTGTGTGAGGTAAATTCTCCAAATCTCAGGCAGACCAGTTATCTGGCCAGAACGCGCGACACAAAACAAACCTTACACGGCACTGGACTCATCATTCATGCATTTAATAGCTGCGCCATCATTTATCTCACTTTCAGGCTCAGGCTTCCAGCGTTAATGTACAGAATAAAACGCTTTGTGCACTTTGATTTTTATTAAATGATCTTTTAAATTTGCTATTACTGATGATGGCTGCTCACTATTTAAAAGAGCACAATAAAATGAAACAGAAAAACTTCAATAAATATATATGCAGCCACAGAGAGAAACTGTAATTGGACCTAAGCCTTAAAAAGATGCTGATAATTATACACAGGAGCCCCTGTACTGTATGCATAAACTAACAATATAACCTAAAAATATCAATAACTAAAAAAATATTCTTAAATATTTACTAAAATATCACAAAAGCCTTGAAAGACGTCAAGGGATGTCCAGAATAAACTTAAAACATTTTATATCAAATGTAATCACATTCAGATGCTTTAGCACAACAATTCTCCCCAGAACAAGGAGGAAGTTCTCCGAGCGCCAATAAAAATGTTATTTCACGACAGCTGGTTATATGGAGCTTACAAACAGTGCAAGAATCCATCCAGGCAAAACAGGCCAATCGTGGGAACTGACATTTGTTCAAGAAACTCAAGTAAACAGGCAAAGAACCAGCCAGTGAATTAAGCAGCACTTACAGTCAGGGCATCTTACAGCTTATGTGACACCACAAATTCATTCATAAGGCCTTTATAAATAATATTCACTGATTAAAGTAAGTAAATGACTCTGCTAATCAGAGGGTGGCTCTCATTAGAAATGTTAAATATTTACATGGTTTCTCATTACAAACTAATAACAGTAATTATAAAGATCACTGAAGACATTCGGTAATACATTTATAGTGAATATATATAAATGTATATAATAATATATATAATAATCCTTGAAATGAGGTTTGGCGATACATTGAAAATATCTATAAAATTTTGATACAAGCGCATTTGTGTGTGTATCTTGTATAATCCAGGTTTCTACACAGAGTGAAATCTGTCCAAATAAGTGAGGAATCTGCATCAGTTAATGGGCTATAGATCCACATCTGATAAAATATTGTATGTTATATATAAGCATCTGCCCAAACTATACCAGCGGATTGAAGCAAGGTAAACATAGTTTGACTTTGAAACATTAAACTTACAGACACTTCTTTCCTCTTAACTGAATGTCATTGTGCAGTGAGTGTGGGGGGGGGGGTAGGGAGGATATGTGTGTGGACATGCAGAAAAATATGGCAAACACAAGCAGTGCCGCCCTCCTCCAGGGCTACGCGCCGCTGTCTCAGTCACGTTCGGCTGGGTATTTCCACGCCTATGTATCCGCCTTCAACTTTCTCAGTAAATGAACTCGATTCCCATGCCCCCCCAGCAGTACTGTTGTTTTACCCCACCCCCTTCCATATTCAATTTAAATCCTACTTCACATACCAGACAGTTTTACCCTTCGGGGATCCTAAGGGCACTGTGCTGGAAAACAGCATCGTTCCCATTAGCAACGCATTTATTTCCAGCTGGGAGACAAACAGGTGAGCTCCATTAATCTCAGCGCGACCCAGAACGGGACTTTGTTAGAGGGAAAGCCTGTAATTTGAGGTAAGGGCAATGAGACTATGGTCATTACCTTGACTAGGATAAGCACAGAATCTTGATGGATGGATCCTGGGATGGCTCTGAAAAACCATACTTTCCATGGGAAAATTCATGTACCACATTTCTCAGACTAAAATGCCCTTTATAGACTATAGTAAAGCTACATAAACGAGAGCAGCAACTCAGACTCCAATTCTTCCTGGAACCATTCATGCCACCGTTTTCTTAATAATATGGATTGTTTTCCATTAAAATTGCAGTCTTGATTTCTCAGGTTGTACAGCTTAAACAGATGCATTTGCCATATACCTGGCTTTTTCTGGACGAAATTGACGTCCTGACGGGTTGCTGCTCTGCAATAAACGCGAGTAAATCTAATGCCAGTACAGGATGAAGCCAGGGTCACATTGCTGTTAAGCGCTGGGCACGGTGTCCCTGTTGTGACAGGCACAATCCCTAAAGACGCCCACATAAATTAACATATCGCCAGAGGAACTGTAAAGGTTAGCCAAGAGAAAATGAATGGCAAGCACATCAGGACTGCTGAGACAAACGCTTTGCAAACGTTTGACTGAGAACCAGACTCCACCTGCTGTCTTTTTCTGCCGCAAGAGTAACCAGAGTCAGAATTATTATAGGAGATAGTGGGGGGGAAATCCATGCCTTTATAATGATGCAATCAATGGTGATATATTGAATCTCTCCTTTCAGGAAAAAAAAATATATCACAGGACAGGTTCCATATAAAAGGAACAAGCTAGCAATCTCAGTCCCAATTTAGATATAAAACTGTAATACACGTTTTATTATTCATGGGTGATAATACAGGTTAACACATTGCCGGGAATGACACAAAAACATGTTAAAATACATTAAGGTGGCGATACTGCAAATACAGAAACAGCTTGGTAAGCTGATATACCAGTACGAATATATAACGCACTGGTGTCAGCGGAATCTGCCTGGTTTTGGACTGATAGCATCTTAACTCGTCCTTATTGATTAGTGCGATCTCCCCGTTATGAGTTTTACGATTTGCTTTCAAAAGCTGACAAACTAGAGCTCATGACTAGAATTCAAGCTTCTTAACCAAAACGGTATTTCCCATTTCCC
>JABFEB020000045.1:18859892-18886985 GCA_019775895.2 Stomatorhinus ivindoensis | reverse complement strand
TGCTTTCAAAAGCTGACAAACTAGAGCTCATGACTAGAATTCAAGCTTCTTAACCAAAACGGTATTTCCCATTTCCCATTTCCCCAAATACGACAGTTATTTTGCTTCTTAATTACATGTATATCAAAAGAAACACCTTGGACAATTAAACAATGTTACACTAACGACGTGAGATAACAGGTGCCTGCTTTTCTCTTCGAATTAGATTGTACTCTGGGATCCGCCGTTTAAAACGAGGACAGACAGGGAACACAAAAATCAAGGTATAGAAACAGAATTTTGAAAACCATTTTATTATTAAATTCATATACTGTTGTCGATGTGTACGGGTCAGATCTATAAATAAAAATGTGAATAGGCCTTGGTCTATAGCGGTTAAATTAAATATTAACGCTAAGGCCAAATTAGTAAGATTTCATCTAAGCAACGGAACGTTACTATATACGTACGTTACGTACTCTACGTACGTGCGCACGTCACGTGACCGCCCGTGCCATCTTTGCCAGGTTTTAGTCCTTTATTTACTAAACTACTGAAGCTGCGGACATTTCTCCAATAACTTAAAAGATGATGGTTGCATGTTTATACTATTACACTGCACGTAAATAGTCGGACTCATATGTCGTATTGACTCATATTTGTCCAGTAGACTATTTATACAGCGAGAGGTAACTTAACCCCTTAACCTTTCACCTATTTTTGAGAACATGTCTTTGTAAACAGACTCTGCAGACTGCTGCGCGCATCTAGTACGTTGTAAATCAGCTGCCGTTATGAACTTTGCATTTAACCACGTCACGTAAGAAACGGTAGTCTTTAAGGTAACTTCCCATACCTTATTGAGAGATTCTTTCAGAGCGAAGTGTTCCTCCGTGTAAATCAGGTGCTCTTGTGCAGATTGTGCGCCAGAACGTGCTTTAGGTTTCGACGACACGCTTTCCGAATACTTCTTTTCGCCATATGCGAAAGACTGCGGATAAATCTGACGCCGAAGTACGGAGTTAATACTAAATGCTGCAACACGTAAAGCCATTTTGAGCGTGTTGAACCTTTTGCACATGCGCTCCAAAGTAGTGCGCGGTTAAATATACAACGGAAGGCGGTATTGTTCCAAGACCCAAAAACAAATACAATTTGTTGCTGGGTTGTTGAAAGAAACCCTATTTACAAACGTCAGTTTGGATTATTTTTTTTCTGCATAGTGGTATAGTTTTTTTTTAAACTTGAAATAATAATCTACAGAGTCCTGCAGTAGTAAACAAGCTCATTAGTTCCAAGTACTTTATTCAATATCAAAACAGATGTTGCCCACACTACAGACTTGCCCAAGGGGAAAGGCACTCAAATAAAGCTCTGACAATCCTTGCAGACAAATTTTTGGTTTATTATCTCGCTTTGCAGGGAATTCAAACATTGAAGCAGGTCCTGGGGATAGTAGATGCCTTTCATTTTTAGTCCAGAAAACCTAATTCTACATGGTATGAATGTGCTGGAGTGGCCAACCTGCAGGAGGACAGCTCGTCTACTGTCCAGTTCAGGAAATAACACACCCGCCTTTCTCTTTGAATGGGTTTTTCTCTTCGGGAATGCCCTTGACCAGAGGGTCCTCTTCTGCTCCAGCTTGAATGTAATCTCTTACCTCCTCGCAACATTTTGATACCTACAGTTACAAAACAGATTTTTATTATAATAATCAACAAGAATGGATAAATTCAATTAAAACATATGAGGTAACGTCTAATTCTTGCTTAGAATAAACCCACTGGCCCAATTTTATAGCTGACTAGGCAAGATATAAGCAGCGCCATCGGTTGGAGTGTTTAGGTTAAGTGGCTCAGATCTCAATCCTCTTTAAGTGTTATGTAGATACTCTTGTTAAGTCAACTTCTGTTGGGGTTTTCACATTCTTTATTAGAATAGTTTTGGTTCCTTTTACCTAATGTTTTGTTACGTAATGTTCCTGTTTGAAAAAGCATATAAAATCGGTTGTATTAGACCTCCAAATAGTGTCATTATCGTGTTGTTCCTCTTACGGCTCAGTTCTCAGTTGTGACAATGTTGTCTGTGAAGGTAAATTAAAAAATTTAACTTACCAAAGCCCTCTCCAGCTTCACTTCAATTTTAAGCTGATCAACTTCCATTTTTGCTTTATCCTTGTCTGTCAAATCATCTACATTAATAACTGGCATTTTCCTGTAAATAACACAAAATATGAGTTAATAAAAGTTGCTTTATTTAAAATTTGCATATTACTGACTAGACTATAAATCATATACAGTCATAATGTAATCAAAATAATGTAATATGTTCTCCAATCAGTTATTTTATGAATTTTAGCAGTAAATAAATAGCTAGTGATCTACTGATGAATGTCATGACTTTTAAATATGCATTATTTTGATATCTAAATGTCAATGGAGCATACTTCAGTGTCTACTTTTTTCTATGCAGGAAAAACATTATTGCTCTTTGCAAAATTTTAAATGAATTATAGTTGAATGCATGACATTGGATACATGATAATTATGTATTTTGGAGCATGAAATACTTAATACACAACAAAAAACAAGATATGATTTTGGCACTAGATATGACATCTGATTTGATGGTGTAATTGATTGTGGAAATGAATTTCAGTGTTATTTAATTGTAATGTTCAAAATATAATCTAAAAGTAACCAATTTATTTCAAAACAATTATAAACACATATAGCTTTACATAAAGCTCAGGCGGCCCTATCACAAAGCAGTATTTCTTACTTAGTCAGATTTAAGGTACCCCAGTTTAAATTGATTTTTTCTTCGTCCACTTACATTTGGCCCAGACTACTGTAAATCTGGCCAGTTATCCAGTTAAGCAAGAAATCCAGCTTTGTCATACAGGCTTTGTCATTTTGCTATTTATCAGGAAACAAGATATCATGCATTGTATTTTGTTTTTATAGATGTCTCAATCCTATTATTTTGTATATCAAAATATTCAGTATAATCAGTACTGTTAAACATTCTTAAATGAAGACCATATACAGTTTTAAAAGTACACCTAGGGCTTCTAGTTTGAGGTTGATCCCATTATTTATTTTGTGCAAAAAAAGTGAAAATGATATTATAGCATTAATAATATACCACATTAAAAAGGCATTATCTAGACTGTTACACAGACAGAAAAAGAATTAACTACAGTACCCATGTAAAGCAGATTCATTTCACACTGGCATTATGTGTCTTGTACAACAACAACAATAATAATAATGCTTTTGCTTATTATATCTGCCTATCATAAATTATGTAGTACATGTGCAATAGTGGACAACAAAGAATGGAACATACCACTACTCGCTGTGATCAGTCTTCCTACCAGGAACAGGTCCAGGGTTCCCCCTCTGCCTCCTTCAATCTGGTTTATAAAGTAATCTATGTAAACATCTTACCTCCCTAAGCTGATTATAATGATGTCTCTTGGCCAGTTCATTATACTACACGGTCTCAAAACCAAAGCCAGTCAGTGTTACGTGGAGGTGTATGTGTCTTTGGAAATGTACAGCATGATTCGTGTACAAGGTAAGCTATGTGGCTTGGGCCTGTGGGAGAATGTACTGATTTTTGGCAGAAGGCACCAGAGTCATTCCTTTCTTTATGATTATGGTGCTGCTGTAGGTCACGAGGACACAGAATGTAATGCACTCACGATAAGACACATAATCCCTGTTTACCCTGAACCTGTCATGTTGAATGATGCATCATGTTCCATACGAGACAAGAAGGCTGCATGTCGATTTCTTCACAGCGGGAAAAACTTACCATATCAAAGAAATACAACTGATTTTTGCTTCAAAGTTAAAAGCGTGCCAAAAGGCTAACGGCAAGTAACACTAGCCGACATCAAATTTGGTGAATAATATCAAATGACATTTTTCAAACACCCTTCATAAACAAACATTTTTAGTATATTTAGCACATCTGGTTTTTCTGTGATTTCGACTTAGCTTTTTTCATATACAATACATTGTATACCTAATAATGTCACTTTGATACCAGTCATGTAAAATCACCAGTAATCTGTCATAGACGAATTTTTGTACAAACTAGTCAGTAGGATTTACAAGCAGAATTAGAATGTGTATGATTTTATTTACTACTGTGAATTACATGAGGATCACATCACATCGATGAGCCGCTGATGCAGAGGCATTTTGTCACTGCTGATGCACGTCTTCACACACAACACAGACTAAAAAGAGCATCCATAATCCATCCATCCACTCATCCAGGGCTGGGTCGTGGGGATAGCAGTCTAAGCAGGGATGCCCAGACCTCCCTCTCACCAGCCACATCCTCCAGCTCCTCCGGGGGAATACCAAGGTGTTCCCAGGCCAGCCAAGAGACATAACCTCTCCAGCATGTCCTGGGTCTGCCCTGAGGCCTCCTCCTTGTTGGATATGCCTGAAACACCTCCCCAGGGACCCGTCCAGGAGTCATCCTAAATAGTTTCCCGAACCACCTCAACTGGCTCCTTTCGATGCAGAGGAGCAGCAGCTCGACTTTGAGCCCATCCTGAATGTCCGAGCTCCTCACCCTATCTCTAAGGCTGAGCCCAGACACCCAGCAGAGGAAGGTCATTTTGGCTGCTTGTATCCACAATCTCATTCTTTCAGTCACTATCCAGAGCTCATGACTATAGGTGATGGTAGGAACATAGATCGAGCAGTAAATTGAGAGCTTCACCTTCCAGCTCAGCTCCCTCTTCGCCATGATAGAATGGTACAGTGTCCGCATTACTACCGATGCTGCACCAATTCGCCTGGCGATCTCCCGCTCCATTCTTCCCTCACCGGTGAACAAGACCCCGAGGTACTTAAACTCCTTCACTTGGGACATCGACTAGACGTGTAAAGATGAATCGTGAATCGGTTAAAAATCATTATAAATGTATGACGATTTGGAAATTGAACCGCTACTTTAGGAGTACTTCACGGTATTTTACTTTACAGAAAAACCGGTGTAATATTACATTTGATTTCACAACGTCAGTTCGACGTCAGATGTAACTTCGTATTCACTTCGACCTCGTACGTGGCGAGCGAATTTGAAATTGAGGAACCCCCACACCCCATCTTAAATCGGCGGTGTGGCTGCATTTTAGCGTACAGGTGTTATCACAAATGAAAATGGCAAGAAAAGCACAGACAAGACAAAAACTGCGTGCAAACATTGTAAAGGACTGATAACATACAGAAATAGCACAATGAACATGCTCCAGTATGTCCACCAGCACCACAGTGAGCTCAATTCGCCACCGCCAGAGCGAAGATTATTAAAAGGGCAAACTACGCTAAAAAGCTGCACATGCAAGCCTTAGTTTATTTGGTAACTCTTTATATTAAGTGCACCTTCATAATGCATTCAGTATGCATTTATAGAATATTGAGTTCACCTTCATAATGCATTTTTAGACAATCCATTAGCACCCTGCAAGTACACTTCTAACATCCCTTAACATTTAATATACATTAATAACAAGTATTACATGATTATACAATTATAATGTTTGTTATTATTATATAATGTGTGTTATTAATGTATATTACAGCTGTTAAGGGATGTTAGGATGTAAAGATATACATACATGATGTTTATGAATGTTTCATGAATACTTAATGAATACATTATGATGGTGTACTGAACGTTTTATGAATGCAATATAAAAGCATTATGAAGGTGCAGTTAATGTAAAGTGTTACTGTTTACTGTATTTGAAGATTTTTTTCTTTATTTTGATTTGGGATTTTTTAAACCCTATTTTATTCAATTTCAGTTGCATTGTTATGAAAAGGACTCATTTTGCACAGTTTATAAAGATAAATAAATGAATATTTTAAAACAAATTTGTCTGCAGGTCATTCTGTTAAAAAATCGTGAGAAAATTGTACCGTGAACTCAAAATCGTGAACTCAAAATCGTGAATCATATCGAATCGTGAGTTGAGTGTATCGTTATATCTCTAGCATCAACTTATCCCCAACCCTGAGCAGGCAATCTACCCTTTTCCATTCGAGAAGCATGGCTTCTGACTTGGAATTGATGATCCTCATCTCAGCCACCTGACACTCAGCTACAAACCACCCCAGTGTATGCTGCAGGTTACAAGGTACAACCACAACCCTAACGCCAACAGGACCACGTCAACCGCAAAGAGCAAAGATGAGATCCTAAAGCCCTCGAACCAGACCCCCTCCACTCCTTAGCTACTACTAGGAATTCTGTCCATAAAAATTATGACAAAGGACAGCCTCGAAAGAGTCCAACACCCACAGGGGCCAACTTACTGCTGGCCATATGAACCAAGCTTTCACTCTCTTTGTGCAAGACCTGATGACCCGCAACAACAGACCCTGTACCCCATACTCCTTAGGCACCCCACACAGAACCCCCCCAAGGGACATGATCGTACACCTTTTCCAAGTCCACAAAAAACATGCATTCTACAAATGAATCTGACGTTCGACCAATGGAGGTACCTCTTCTCCAGCACCCCAGCATAGACCTTCCCAGGAAGGCTGAGGAGTGTGATCCCCCTGAAGGTGGAACACATCCTTCAGTCCGCTTTCTTAAAGATTGGGCCCACCACCCCAGTCTGCCAGTCCAAAGGCACTGTCCCCAACATCCACGCAATGTTGAAGAGGCGTGTCAGCCAAGACAGCCAAACAACATCAACAGTCATCAAGAGCTTAGGGCGAATTTATTCCCCCCCTCCAGAGCCCTACCACCAAACACACACTGGAGTTTATCCCAGGCAGCATAGGATAAACGGCTGGGCTACATCCTGAATAAGATTAATGGTAAAAATGCAACTGTAAAATTATCAGGCTTTATCCCAGACTCCTAAATGAAAAGGTCACGCTGATCTCACCGTGAGACATTTGATAATGTGAACATCTTGAAAAGCCTTTGAAGGCAGTGCCACTGTAAACAAAATGGAATTTGCTCAAAGCTTTTTTTCCACGTTCATGACATCCATCATGTTTGTTCCATTATCTAAAATATTGAAAATGTCATTTGGATTATCTACGAAGAGCCAGGACCTAGTCTTGCAAACCATCTCGCTTAGTCATAACAAGACTTTCTTCTATCAGACATCACCCCTCCCGTTTATTTCATGCCATCCATTACACTTCTTTGTCCACAGCGCCCCCTATATATACACCTGTTTAGGAGCGACCTTCTCTAGATTGACTCTGTGTCAAGCCTACTATTTAAGTTACATAGTGAAGACATTTAGACTTTATCTAGGGTGCTGTTTTATGAGGAAGCCCAGCCTAGATGATTACCTCTGTCTAATTACTCAACAATGTGAATTGTCTTTCATTCCAGGTTACAGTCCTTGATGACACATCCAGTAAAACTACTTTACTATAGCTTAGTCCGGTAAAACCCATTCATAATACGTAAGCCCATTCTGAACTATAGCATCTCTATTGGCATTTAAATATTTGCTAATATAACCCTTCCAACAAATTTGAGTAACATTTGATATATGTTATATGTTGAATGCATTCGCTGAAATCGATTGATTTTTGCATAATCTTTTCCATGGATTTTTCAAAGGTAGTTAGTATACTGTCTTAGAGAGGAGTTAAGCGGATTGTGTTTAAGCACACATTTAACGAGTAATTTAAATTCGGATTTTGGCCTATTGCTTTGTGTCTGACTCGGAAATATATAGGTAAAATAAAAGTAAGGTAGCAATGGTTGATTAGTTTTAACAGGGTGTATGAACAAGCTATAAAGTTGAAACATGCATGAAAATGGTCATTATTTGTTATCCCTTTCTTTTATAAACAGGATTAGTTATACAATAAATTGAGTATATGGCTTAACATATTATAAAATAGTTAATTTCACATTAATAATTATTGCCTTCGAAAGTATTATTTCGATTAATGGATTAGAAAAAGACCTCTGAATACTGCAAATTACATGTACGGTGACGCAAATCTCTTATCTTATTACTTAGGCAAAATGCCAAAATATATTTTAAAATATTTAATCTGCAAATATGACCGCGTAGCTTGCCCGTTGAGAAATGGAAATGAGTCACCAAACCCGCCCATTGGGTCTTTCCTCAAAAGTTCACCATGGGTATAAAATGGCCAACCCCAGCAGCATCTAGGAGCATTTCAGGATTTTTTCCTTCGCAGATTCCTCACTGAGACAATGGGATTCAGTTTGCTGCAAGTCGTGTTACTTCTTTCTCTGCTTATATATGGCTTTGCGTTGGCCTCAACAGGTACAGTACCTGAAAAAAGTCTCTTGCAAAGATTTCCCACTTGTGGCATTCATTACAGCACGTCGCCCAGCCTCGTGGTTAGCGAACTGTGTTTTTCAATATATATTTCAATATTACACCGAATTACGACGAAGTTGTACGCAAGTTCGTGCGCATTAGTGTTCGGCGAGACGGAGCTACTGAACTTAATGAAAATGTACATGAGCGCTGATTTATGTCTGATTTCAGATGTTTGCCTGCAACAGCTGGATGAGGGGCCCTGCGATGGTAGTTCTAGGCGCTGGTATTATAACACTATAACACAGGAATGCGAGGAATTCCTATACGGCGGGTGTCTCGGGAACGACAACAACTTCAGGACGTTTGAACAGTGCAAGAAAACGTGCTGGAGGATCCCGAGTAAGTATTTACCGCGAGTACCCATGCACATACCGCAGGAGTAAAGGTTGTTTGTAGCAATACATCCAGGAAAAAAATATTAAGCATGTCTGTGTTATTTCCTTTGTTAAAACTGCCCAGATGGTGGTCTTATCAGAAAAACAGTACATAATTTTGTTCCACTGTTTTTTTCTTTATTTTTTTGTTTCAAGTTCCATGTGCTAAATGCACTGACAGTTTTATATTAAACTATTTTAAAATCATTTTTATTTGTTAATTATCCATTCATCCATCCATCCATTTTCCAACTGCTTATCCTTCTGGGTAGCTGGGGGTCCGGAGCCTATCCTGGAAGCTACGGGCACGAGGCGGTGAACAACCCAGGACGGGGGGCCAGCCCGTATATTTGTTAATTATTTATTCTGTTACTTGATTGGGGCTGTCTTCATGTTCTGTGCCTTTCAAGGAAAATGCTGTATATCATTTATATTAGGGGTGGCCAATCTTATCCGCAAAAGGGTTAGTGTGTATGTAGGTTTTTGGGGTGACCTTTAAATCAGCTGTCCAAACCCAGGTGTGAGGACTCCTCAGCCAATCAGTCCTTTAATTTGTAATCTAATTAAGGAGTTGCTATGAAAACCTGCATACACACTGGCCCTTTCTGGCTAAGATTGGGTCCCCCTGATTTATATCATCAGGCAACTTTAAGATCTTGAGGTGGCGACGTTCTGGAATATCCTGGACTTTCAGACGGCGTGTAACTTAGGATCTTTCCCTTTTCAGAAGTCCCGAGAGTCTGCCGACTGAGTAAGGAAGAGGGTATCGGCCGCGCTTACCTGAAACGATACTTTTTCAACATGGCCACCATGCAGTGCGAGCTGTTCATTTATGGAGGCATAAACGGCAATGGAAATAATTTTGACAGCGTGGCCTCCTGCGAGGAGTACTGCAGGCCTCAGAGAAGTACGTGAAGCGGTCACCTGCACCCAGAGATCAGGAATCAATGAACAATGGAGCTTACAAATCCACCTTCGTCATTGTCTGTGCAACTTGGGGATGTACTAGAAAAGTATCAGGGAGCCAGCGCACATTGTTTAGCTAATGGCTGGTGTTTACTTCATGTTTTGTGAGCAGTTATTTCCTGCATTAACGTGTCATTAACGTGTAATGACCAAGGTGGACGATTTGATGAATTGCATTGCTAAACTTTAGCTGCAATGTAAGGTGGAATCTAAGCAGACAAATTACTTATAATAGGGGCTAAACAAGCCTAGTTAACTGCCACCGGTGTTTATTTGTAGCTACTTACAGTGTATTAGTACTATAAACTCCTATTAAATGTTCATCTGTGGTCAGCTGATATGCAGATCTTACCTTGTTTAGTTTGTCCGTCCAGCATGTTGTTCCACTTACTAAGTCATTACCGTTTTTCTGTAGACATTCCTCAGATCTGCAATCGCCCGCTGGATAAAGGAACGTGTTTCGCCTCCATACCGAGGTTTTACTTTGACGCGGCCTCCAGATCCTGTGAGGAGTTCCAGTACACGGGCTGCGGAGGGAACAGCAACAACTTTATCTCCAGCGAGGGCTGCACACGCGTGTGCGTCCAAGGTACGTGCCAGAGGGAGAACGTCTGCAGATGTCTGTAATTACGTCTTGACAAAGTAACTCGCCTATGTCTAAAAATGTGTACGGACGTAAAAAGCGTGTTGTACTTAATGGAGAATGAGGTGAGAAACGTAAGTCAACAGTATTGTGAAGGACTATATGATTATGTACAAATATTTCTAATTTGTTGTTTTTATTGTTGCTTTATAGGAATGCTTATGAAGAGCAGAACGCAAGAACGCCGGAAAATCAGACTGAAAATATCTAATGCCAATAGGCCAAAATACTAGTTATTTGTGTGCACTACTGTATCATACTGAACAAATTATAAATATTTTTCTATTTAAATGTTTTCTTA
The DNA here is from genome assembly GCA_019775895.2 of Stomatorhinus ivindoensis. Taxonomy (NCBI): domain Eukaryota; kingdom Metazoa; phylum Chordata; class Actinopteri; order Osteoglossiformes; family Mormyridae; genus Stomatorhinus; species Stomatorhinus ivindoensis. The sequence continues at coordinate 18,876,354 of JABFEB020000045.1, read as the reverse complement.
CTTGATATTCTTATGCTAGTGCAATTTACTGTCATTAATTAAAAAAATAACTTTTTGAATAACTTTCTACAAAATGACAATATTTTTAAATTTCATTTTTATGGAATGTGAAACATGACATACGTGTGTTTATTTTCTGTTTAACAGTTTATTTTTTTACCAGTTAAAGATAGCAGTTTAACATTATAATAGTAATAATAATTATAATATAGTAATTATAAATATTATTATGTGAGTATTATTACTATAGTAAAGATTCTATATTATGAGCACCCTGAGGAATTTGGTGTGTCAGCTGGTCATATATGTGGCTCACGTGTCTCACATGTCACACATGTATATGTGTGTTAAAGATTTGCTGTATAAAGTTTGAGGGTTGCTGTGTGCGTATATGTACATATGGGACTAACTTTCCAGTAGAACCTGTATTTTAAAGAATTGTGCGATTTAACCCTTGGATAAATGATTCCCAGGGCACATTTGTGCTTTCTGGCAGTTGACTTTTCCTCTGGTATGTTTCTTCATGAGAAGGTGTGTCCATCGCATGTGGTGTAAAGCTCTTTCCTTTCTAGTTAAAAGAGTAGCTTTTTTTGCCAACAGTTGATGCAACATGTACAGGCGTATCATTTTCATCTCGTTCCCACGGTCCTTGCGGATTGTAAATCATTGTTTATAGACAGTACATGATCATAGTATAGCACCCATATATTTTTCATATATGTAATCCTGCAAGTTCTGAAAATGCTGCGTTTCAGCAGAGAGCGTGTACTCAAGTCAGTGGGAACAAAAAGTTGAGAGCTGAGGTGTCCCACGTTTCCCACCTCTAAGAGGCTCGTCTGGATCAGGGAGAGATATATACTCTACTGCAGTGTTTTCCAACCCGGTCCTCGGGGAACCCCAGGCAGCCCAAGTGTTCGCTCTCTCCCAACTCCCTGCCAGATAGTCCACATTTTTGCTCTCCTGTTGGGTGCTGGGAGGGAGCAAAAACATGGACTGTCTGGGGATCCCTGATAACCGGGTTGGAAAACACTGATCTACTGTATATACTGCTTCCCGTTGGAGTCTTAGGTAGTTGCCATTTTTCTTGGCCTTAAATATGGACGTGTCACCTTGTATCTGCCTTTTATTAAAGGAAAGATTCTGTTTTCCATCCCTGCAGAAAGTAGCTTCAGCTAAGTTTGCTTAAGATAACCCCACTTCTGTCTATAAGTATTCAGCAAAAAGTCGTTTCGCCCGTCCGCGGCAAGCCCAGTAGCTTATGCTGTAGGTTCAGGGCTAGGCTATCATTATAACAACAAAAAAAGAAAATCAAATCGTGGCATTCAACCCCCTAAAAGCAGAAGCAGTTTGAATAGAGAAACAGCAGAAAACAATCATTTTAAATTATCAATAAAAATGTTAATCAGTTTTAAATTAATTGTGAATAAGCCCCAATTGGCAGGGGCCACCTAACTGTTTAAATCCTCACGAGGCTCGCGCTCGTGGTCAGCTGTCATGAAGACACTTGTCTTAGCATAGCACTGTGCCGGTTCTTTCGGTTAATGCAAGATTGTCGGATTCTCATTTATTAGCATGCATGGTATTGGGAAAAATACTCTTTATGGCTCCAGATTCTTTATTTGCCTATTGTGCATGAAAACAAAGCAAAGTATACCCACCTCGTCCTGTCAGTAATGTAGCAGAATCATGCTGCATAAAACAACGGGACTCACAAAACATCAAATAACTGTGTATATAATACAGATCATGGCTAAGTACCGCTGAAATACTCTTGTAGAACGCTAATACTGTCTTGATAGCCTTAAGAGGCAGCCGTGAATCTTGTTCATTCTTTTGGATGGGAAAACAGCTTTTAACATCAAAGTCATGCTCCAAACTAAGTGCAAAGCGCAGTAGAATAATACGTTTCCTCTAAAAAAAATCAACCTTTTCCGCTGCACGGTCACACTCTTCCCGAGTTGTAATCAGTTGGAACGTAGGCCTACATCTGGGTTCTTCCGCTTTTCGTGATTCCTGTTACAAAATTGTTCTGTCGCCTAAAAGATTGATCTATCAAATGAAATTGCATAAGAGCGGCATTAATCATTAGCATCAATCGATTAACTGAAAAATGTATCTAAGGGGTCCAATTTCTGCACACTGTGTATATTTGTGGGATTTCACAGCGATACACTATGATGACAAGGTCATATCCACTGCGGCAGTAAATGCTCTTCCCTGTTATTACTATGGATTCCTAACAATGCCTGGCATGTACAGCCACATGGGGCAATACCAGTTACAAGGTAATAAATTAACTGTTTATCGGCATGCATAGTAAAAATGAAAGGTACTCCCTCCGACCCAAATAGATTCTGAAATGTTGTGCTGAAAGAATGGATGTTAAACGTCCAGCTCGCCTATGTGCTTGAAAGCTTTGGCATGCGGCCCGTGGCACTAATAATCAGTTGTGTGGATGGTATTTTTAAACATTGCGCAGATAAACCTCCACAGAAGAACCAGAACATGATTCCCTCTTTTATATGTTTGCTTGTAGGTTTGTACGATGGCCATATTGATAAATGCACTTCAAAGACATGAATGGTTTACCAGCTTTGGCTGCAGTTCCTTAACGTATAATGTTCATGTAGTTTAAACATGGAAACCGCATATGGCTAATGTGACACTAATCAGGCCTCGCGCACATTCCCTAGATGTTTGCATCATGGAAATATGACCGCAACCGCTTTTGGAGCCAAGCTGCGTCTGAGTCAGCCCAGGGTTCTGCCTTGATTTCAAAATTTTCAACTTTAAAATACATCTGTTTAATTTTAAAATTGCATGTGTGCTTGTTTACAGATTTTTTCCCTTACATTGCCTATTTTAACCGTAATATATAATATTTAATAATAGTTACATTTTATTAAAGTAAATAAAATGTATATGACACCTATTTGCCCTGCGATGTGTTGGCGACCGCCCAGGGTTGGTTCCCGCCTGCGGCCATTGTTCCCCGGATAGGTTCTGGTCCCCCCGCGACCCCAGTTGTGATTAAGTGGTTTCAGAAAATGGACGGATGGATGTTTGGATGAATGACAGCTAATTGATGGTTTAATTCTAAACAAATCTGTATTCAGATATTAGTATTGGCTTTTGTTTTATTTTCAGCATTTCTCTCACAGGTTAATGTAATGCAGAAACAAGAAAAATGGTCTGTATATTAATATTTATGCATTAATTTTGAGCATGTCAATTGATTTATAAAAATACTTATTTCATTATTTAAATTGCTGTATTCGTATTAATATTCATTCAATTTGTTGAAATTGCCTACTATAGCTGTTTATATGATGCGTTCATCAGTTTGTTTGACTTAAATATATTTTGAAAAAAATAATTGTTACTAAGGTTCTGGAACACCCCATGCGCCCCCTGGTGGTGAGCGTTGAAACATGTTACAAGCTACGACGTTTACTGGACGGTACCCAGCTTCTGCGGAATGTAATAGAACATCAGCTATACTGCCGTCGGGACGTCAGTCCGGACATCACAGATAGCTTTATGATCCTCTCAGAGCATTACGTATGTGTCATGACAATGATATGGGTCTAGCAATTATCTTATATAAAATATGCAAATTTGAGACTGTAAAAACCTGACGTGTCCTAACAATGTCTCTGCTGCCACAGGGCCTCCGCAACTCTCTGGTATCCATGCTACTGACATTTAGGCACATTGAGATGCTCCACCACTGCCCGTGTTCACCTGCATGACCCTCTTGTACCTCCACGATTAATCTACTTGTTGATGTCTCCCTGGCTCTTATCATCCAGAACCTCAACATACTACCTCCTTCTCTTCCATCTGCCTTTTCACTGTGAGAGTCCCTCACCTCTCTTCTCCTCCTCTCTCCTCTCCTCCCTCTGCTGGTTACTAGTCTCTGATTAGGGCCCATTTTATTGACTGCCCAGGAGCACTGACCCACTCGCCAAACCTTCATCTCCCTCCCGGTACTACATTCACCCTGACCCGCACACCCTGCACCTCCTCCTGTGGAGTGCTTCTCTTCAGTAATGGGCCACAGTAAAAGGCCCTGATTGTTCCTCTGGATGGCAGTGCTGAAATTTCTGTATTTTGTAGCTGATGTAGCTATATATAATTTAGGTGTAATGTATGAAATGGAATTTGATTGGCATGGTAATGTGATACATTTTCTGGTCACAGTGTTATGAAATACTAACATGGCTTTTAAAAAAATAAATAAATAAGAAATAGACATATATGGGGCCTTTGGGCAACATTATAAACATAATCCAAATGTAATTGCTTTATGCATCAAACATATCATAAAATAGTCATTAAATTGTCTGTGTAAAAGTGTCAATTTCCAAGAGACACTGATTATTTATGAGGCATGTGTGACAAAATAGCCCATTACTCAGAAATGTTATGTCCTTAGTATCGCATTTTAATGTCTTCTGCATTTTATAATGCGTCTTCATTGTAAGGGAATCAGTGGCATAGACGTAACATATATACTGTATGTACAATACATAGACATAACATACATACTGTATGTACAATACATAGACATAACATACAGTACAATGCAATAAGAACGTTCTGAACGATCTCCAAGCCTGGCCAGCATTTAATGAATGCACCCTTAGCTGCTGTGATCAATATCATCTTTGTACTTAGCAAGTGAAGGTGCATAATTTTGATTACAATTGCTCTTCTTCCCCAGACTAACATTCTATAACATTGCATACCATGCATGCTTTTCATGGGAAAATATGCATTTCACATTGTTGATGATCCTATAAATAGCAGCCTTTATAATGTATATTACACAATGCAGCAATTATTTTCCAATATGGGACGATCCTCAATTATCATAAAGGACACATGGCAAGCCGACGCATAACATGAAACAATGACGTTGCTTTACATTAAATTTAGCTTAGCTGATAGTTGTGAAATTACACCCAGTGGCCAGGTTGATATGCAAACCTGCCTAGTACCAGGTGGAATCCCTTTTTACCCACAGAAAACCCTGAATTCTTTGAGGCGTGGATTCGATAAGGTTTTACAAGCTTTCCTTATGGTGCTTGGTTCGTGACATCTTTGCGCTTCCTGTTATCTTTAACAAGTCAATCTTTCTCGTCAGATCTCTCACCTTAACACAGTGTAATCAGCCTCAGAACTGCCAGTGTCTAGGTGGCACCATTGTGGGAGGGGTGGGTTAGGGTGATTTCAAGGGCCCCTGAGTGACAGAGGGCCCAGAAGATTTGGAAAAAAACTGGACTGCTTTGGACTGGGGGCCCCAATATGATATGCCTACTTGGGGCCCGCAATCTCTGCCAGTGACTGTACCTTTCCTGCTCATTACGCCACTCCCTCTAAACTCTAGACGCTGCTGTGTCTGAAAATCTCCAGAGGGCAGCTGTTTCTGAGACGTAGAAACATGGAACAACCGCGTCTGACACCGGCACTCACACCCTGCTAAGGATTACATTTATTTGCCTGTTCTTAAGGCCTGTCGAACAGTAACTGAGCCTCATAACCCCTTCTGAGTCACAGTCATGTGTTTCTCTGTTTACAGGAACAGTCTGTTCGCCTTCATGAGCAGGTGTACCTAATAAAGTGATCTCAGGGCGCACTTGCGTTGTTTGGTCATTTATAAAGCTCAGTGTTTCATTACGGTGATTCAATTCGAGGCCCCTGCTCAAAGGTACTAACAGCAGTGGTACCCAGAAACAGCATATGCAACTACACTTTCTACAGGCTTCCTTTTGCTCCATCTGCTGTGCCAGACGAAACAGCGTTTTCGTTGCTTTTGTTTCAGATATGTCTATAAACTTTTGGTAATCCACTTGGAAAGGTGTATTAGGGAGACACCTTTGATTCAAGATGCAAATTCTTATATCTCAGCTGTAGAGCATCAGGTCCTAAAATGACTTCTCATCCCAGAAAGAAGATCTCGTGAAAGAAAGTCTTTTTTTGGTGGCTCACTGGCGGCGTGGTACAGGAGCCCTGTTATTCGCGGATCATCAAAGGCAAAAGCATTTTAGCATGATTTTCATTTGCCCGCACGGCACACGTGTTGCATGTGAGCATGCAGGGCACACGGACAATAGCACACACGTTCGGAAAGACAGATGTAATTCTCTGGAGACAAATTCATTTCCTTATCAGCTCCGCTGTTTGAATGGCAGTTAAAGGAAAAGTATTTCATCCAGAATAATGTGTCTACTATACTTCAGTGGAATATTTTTGCGATAAATGTAATTCTCGCTGTATATTATTTTCATTATCTGCAGCCCCTACAGGTTAATTCCCAGCTGAGTTCACAGGCGCATCTGCTTACAGATGAGATGGCTGGTGCTCCAGGCCTTTCTCACTGCAGCTGCAGCCTGTCCGCCGGGGTCCTGATGGGTGTGTCCGCCAACCTGCCTGATTTATGTTTCGCTGCCATTTTAACCCCATTTCCCTGTCATTCATCTTTTGCCTTCATACGCATTCATATGCAAGAGAGTCACTCTTTTATATAATGCCCTTTCGCTGCCATTTTCGACGCCAGTCGGCGACGTTAATTTGAAGGGGAGTAAAACAAAATATTTTGTACCCACTCAAAAAATTCACATGATAAATGAATCAGAGACTGATTGTCTATGGAGGCCTACTAATTAGCAGAATAGTGTCTGGTTAACCTTATTTCTAGTGCCAAGTCCTCTGATGATTGTGGCTTTTTTTAATCTGCGGTACATATACTGATGGAAAATTAGAAGTTTCAGCCTATGAATAGTAAACAGCTACTCTGAATAAATAAAATGATTGCTGGTTTCGCAGACTCGATTCACTTGAATGGATTTGAACTGGCCTTATTGCTCTCTTTGTCGCTAGCTTGAGGGAGTTGTCACTGTCCCGATAATAAAACACAACCGTCGGTCTTATCTAAATGCCCTTTAGTGTGGAAATAAACGACCCCACAGCAGCCAACTGCCCATGGTCATAATGCAGGATAGGTTAGGCTATTTTCAAATATATCATTCATTCTTGATGAATGTGGCTTGGTTGATTGAATTTATATTCCCATTCAAAAAAAAATGTGTGAATAAATTCATTAAAATGTTTTAAAAAGCGTAGCACATCAAAGGATTGAATAATCACTACGTTTCAAAGAGTTTTTAAGTACAATATTCAAACAGATCTCTGGACCATAGAGACAGTAAGTCTGTGACATTTATGAACAACACCAAACCTGCATCAAGCTAGTCTATCAAATAAATGTCCATCTGGATCTGCAACGGCGTGACAATGCTGACCTTCCAAACAGATCAGGTTCATCGTCATCTAGGAATCTATATTCCATATTGAAACAGATAATGTGGAATGACACCAGTTCATTAATTATCCTGTCTTTTCATATGTTGGTTTCTAAAGATACAGAGCTGAAGCTATTTTCTGGAATGTAGCATGCAAAAATATATGCAAGACAGCTCCACTGTCAGCTGAGACCAAGTGTATTGCCAGAGTGACTCAATATTTCATATTTTCTTCTATAGAATAAGTACTATATTTATCTGGCACAGAAGAAAACATTTATTTATGAATACATGCTTAAAATGAAGTGAATCTTCCCAGGGTGCATATTAGGGCATAGAGGGCATTCCATAATGTACAGCCAGAGGAGGGAATAGGCATCTTTCACATTTTTTTGCTCTCAGGTGCATGGAGACCAGAATGACTGTTGGTAAATCCTTTAGGATGTCACAAACATCTCTGCTGTCAATCAAAAGTAGCATAACAACCAAAACTGACAGCTTAGCCACCACTAGGGGCACGTTCATTCTTATTCAAGCCATGCCAAGCACAATGTGGTCTGCCACAAGCTGGGAACCCCAAGAAAATGGAGCTTCCATCGAAATTATGGAACTTGCTTCAGTAAGATATACAGTTGAATACAAGCCGCCCCCCAGGATACAAACAAGATCCGTTCCCCAAGTCTGTGTTTAAGTTGAATTTGTAGGTGAGTCATATGGAACTGCACTCTACCTTGAGCAATGAACTGCTGAAGCCACGTCAAGTTTTCATGAACCATTGGTCTAACCAGATATTTTTAATATAATACACTTTAAGGCAGTCTATTTGTGAGTTTTCACCTGAGAACTGCCTGCAAGCAGAGAACTGAGAAAAGAAATTGGATGAAAGCATTTGACGATGCTGCTGCTGCTGATGATGATGATGCTGCTGCTGATGATGATGTTGATGATGATGCTGCTGCTGCTGATGATGATGATGATGATGATGTTGATGATGATGATGCTGCTGCTGATGATGATGTTGATGATGATGCTGCTGCTGCTGCTGATGATGATGATGATGATGATGATGTTGATGATGGTGATGATGATGATGGTGATGATGATGATGATGATGATGATGATGATGGTGATGATGATGTTGATGATGATGATGCTGCTGCTGATGATGCTGCTGCTGCTGATGATGATGATGATGATGATGATGTTGATGATGATGATGCTGCTGATGCTGCTGCTGATGATGATGATGATGATGATGTAGTGGTGGTGGTGCTGTCCAGTCCAGCATGTGTATAGGATCAGAATCAAAAACAGTAGTTCCAGTGACCTACAAGTCAAGCTCTTTGGACCAGAGGTTTGTCCAGACATCATTCTGAATTGTTTACAGTCTGGCAGCTGATCCCTGTTGATAGGGGATGTCCTGGATGGTGGCCACAGATTTCCTTGCACAATCCATTTCTTGCTTTTTTCTCCCCGTCTGCTTGCAGTAGGGTGCCGCTTCAGGTGACCTCGAGTCACTGGCGAAAGCTGCCAGACACCCGATACTTCTGACATTATCTATTTACATCATAGTTGTGGCCGCTGTTTAAACTTCAGCACTGCTATGCAAAGCAGACGCCACGGAGCTCCAGGTGTCGCAGGCAATGAGCTCCTTCCCGCTTCTGCAGCTTGACTGGAGAGCTAGTAGCGGCCAATGCCCTTCTCACCGCCAGTGCTTCCCAAAACAACGCTAATCCACATCAATTTCATACTCCAATGGGCAACAGCAGAGCGCTTTCCTGAAGCTGCCAGAAAGAACACGGAGAACTCAGGTAAAGTTGTTGCTATCTGTGTGTAGTTAAGTTTTACATAAGGCTTTCTTGTCCCCTTTGAAAAACACATAACATGATTATGCATCAGAGATCTGCCAGAGAGCCAAGAGGGCACCGTCATGAGCATTCTTGTTAACCCAGTCTTCATCGATGACCAGTACTTTTCTGTAATTTTAAAACAATCTCAAACAACTACCATTTACCTACTATTACACCCTGAAATCTGATTTTTAGCAATGATGCCAGTCCCCAAAAATTGATTCAACCATACAATTTATAACAATAGAAGCATTTTAAAGTGAACATAGCCTGATATGTAATGATGAGTATATGACTCTTTGAGACCATTGCTACATTGTCGCTCTTAACATTTAACATAAGTTATTTAGGCATCTGTGCTGAAGTATACACCTCGCCTCTCAGCATTCGAACACATCTCTGCTCCACAAGGTCTCGGTGTCAGACCGGCACTGAGCTCACTTTGCACTGAAGAGTACTAATTTGTCATCAATATGCAGTTTCTCACCCACGATATTTGCATAAGCGAGAGACGACGAGGTGGGATAACGCAGGAGTCAGTGAAATATGCAGAAATTTTGGATCAAAGGCAACTAATTCTTCAGAATGTGGTGGATGTGATGGATTCTACAACTGAGGAATAATGGTAAGAGGCAAAAATTGTGAGGAGAAAAAAAAACCATGAGAGGTCAAACAGCAATGGAATAAGAAAGGATTGAGTGGGTCTCATTCCTGATGCATTCCGAGTCATACCTAGATACCGCAGCACTGCTACAGAAATGTCCAGCTGTGTAAACAGGTTCAGTTGGTAGCTGGCCATCCTGCGAGTACCGTCCTAAGCTCAATTCTTCCCAAATGGGCTCCAGATGTGGCACCACAACCCTGGTAGCAAGTTACTTTGGGTACAAGCATCTGCTAATAAAATAAATAATGAAGGTCTTGGATGAGATCAGTTGGGAATATTGTAGACCAATAAGCATATGGTTCACAAACAAAAGAGTACTTTAGGGATCTTTTAAACCCATGAGGTAGTATTTGTTTACCTGTAACAGAGTATCATTTAGTAAGGAGTACTGGAATGTCCCTCACAGTGAAATGGTTCTGGTTGGAATCATTTCCAAAATTTGAACGCAATGCCTGCGCTGCTTTAAAAGTGGTGACTGTTGCTGATTGTAGGAAATTTGTTACAGATATTACAAATGGCAGATTGTACTGAGTGAAATTACACATGTTTTGAGGAACTTGAAGACTGACATACAAGCAACTTTGGTACGCTTAGGACTTCACCGTGTGACCTGCTGGTAATATGCACTGCAGCTTCCATAAAAAACAAACACAACACAAAAGTAAAACATCCTGGTGCTCAAATGAAGGCCAACGATGTGGTCCTGAGTGCTGGTTTCGTTTAGCCAGATGTGCTGCGGAATTGAAACAGATCTGAAATCTCCTATGTAGATCATAAATGCCGTAATAATACGTAAGTAAATGTGTTAGGGGAAATTAAAATTAGGGTCTGCTAACCACAATATTGCAAAACCTGGTACAGGGGGGTAATTTTTGCATTCATGAATCTGATAATCAAAGATAGGTTTGTTCTATTTATTTTCGCTTAATATTTATAAGGGAAGATAAATTGAAACTTAAACTGAGGGGAAAATAAGAGATTTAAATTGAGCCTTTTAAAGACATAATTAATAAATCACTAATAAAAAAACGGAAAAGATTGCTGAAGTTCGTGATTCCAGTCACGTAATTTCCAATCCGTTCCAAGCTTATGTTGCTTGCATTGGGTCTTGGCAATGATAGATGTGAAAACAGATATCAAGTTCTTATCCTTTCCTTGCAGAAAAAAACACACACAAACAAAAAACACTGTACACACATACAGTACATAATTTTATCCTGCCTACACGCGTCACTAATAAATGAAGGCTTTGACGAATCCTTGTTTATCATGTCTGATAAGATTTCAATAATATTTGTCAGCACCTATATTCATCACGCTATCAATGCATAATTTGTAATCTCAGATGTTTTTGATAAGAATATATAGATATACAGCCTAGACTGCTTACGGCTTGTATACTTTTTGAATGAGTTCTTGATTCGAAGAATTAGGTCCTACCAAACAATATCTTACTGACACAATATGACAGAGAATACCCAATAAGTCTTTCCTATGACAAATATCAGTGCCCCTCTTATATATTACGGCTTGGCTTGGCGTGCGGTTTTCCGCTACATGGTCAATGGCATTTAATTGGTTACTTTGCACTTTACCTCCGCAGATATAGTCGCATTGTAAAGCCTATTAAGACGTGAGGTGCGCTATTGTCATGTCAGACCTTTTTATTGCCCGTTTCCAGGCATCAGGTTGGCAAGTAAGGGGCAGTGACAGTCGGCACTGGTGCGACACAGCGGGGTGACAGCCGGTACATGCGGTGTGTCTTTAAGATTGATAAAGCGCTGCGGTGAGGAGCTGGTCCAGGAGGAGCTCTGTCCTGCCTCCCATTCTGCACAGTGCGCGAAATGCAAGGCGCTTTAGATGCGCTCGGATTACAGTGTAACGGTGCTCAGCATCGATCCTCCGTAATTATTATCCGAAGGTCATATTGATGAAGCGCTTGTAGGGAAGTCGTCTCTGCAAATACTTAGCATCCAGCTCTGCTTTGCGTAATTCTTAGTTTTCCATTAAGTGGACTTGATTCTTTGGGACACGATCAGAAAAAAATAGGCAAAAAAACCGCCAGCTATTAAAATGATTTGAGACGATGGATTTCTGTTGCAGAAGAAACTCTTCGTGGTCTTTCTTCTAGCAAGATAGTTGACCTGCTTCAACTATTAAACTATATCGACATCGGACTGACTGGGGACTTTGACGTTTAAATTATACTAAGGTATGTCGTACAAAATGTGTTATGTTGCAGCTTTATTTCATTTGTAAATGTTTGAATTACTTTTTTGTAGTATTTCTGTAGCACTGCAGATCATGGTGCTTCATGTAGATATTTCTTACTTCTTTTTTTCCAGTATACTGGCTTAGATCTGCCGTTTCCAGCTTAATTGTAGTGGCTTTTCACCCGAAGTCTTCTGATAGCTGGTACTTTTAGATGATTTACGTCCCCGCTGTTTTTCGAGCGATGACAAACCTTCAGCCTCGTTCGGTTACTTAAAATTAAAAATGCTTCTCTGGCCGGAAACCGAGCTGTGATCCTGGATGCGTGGCGACCGGCAGCGCGTAGTTTCGTGGACGCGAAACCTTCGTAATTATGTAGGAGATTTTTTTACATTTAACTGTAAAAAGCGAGGCGGTTGGTTTTAATGTTGTCCTTGTAATAACCGAATCGTTTCCCACAGTTTTACAGACTCCAGAGTGAGTTTTCATTGTAAACGCACATTAACATGAAGGCAGAACCAGTGTCAGTGGTCTTCCAGCATTTTTCTTGTAGCTATTTTCAGCGTAAACATGAAGCTCTGTATGGAATTGCTTATAGAAATGCCATCATTGCCCAGCTAAACGGGAGACGCTAAAAGCACGTTTGTACTATACATTATCTTGATGATCGAAACGCAAAGATTTCCTTGAAATTGACAAATATAATCATTTCAGTTTTCCAGTTTTCCGTTACAGCCATTCGCAAAAATACCTCCAGGAGCTGAATATATATTATACATATACAAACGTTACACACAAGAGACAATCACACATATACAAACCTTATGTATTATATATGACACAATAAACCGCATGTATAGTTCCATATTTGCAACTGTTGTAATACAAATATGAATTCAGCTAAAACAAGAAAAACATTTTTTGTTCTTTTCAGTCCAGCTTGTTCCACTTAATTGTGGGAAGTAAAATTATGTGGTATTTCAGATTTTACTAGCGCAAGCGGCACTGCAAAGCTACGGCCAGATAAGAGCCAACCAGATGTGGAAGAAGGGACGTTTAGGAACCGGGGGCACGTGTGCACTCAATATTTAATTTGACTTCATTCGACCCTCCAAAAACAGAACTTTACATTTAAATTAAGTAGTGTCCACCCCCTCCCCCAATATTAAACTCTTTCCTATACACCATTGTGTGAAGGGTGATGGAGTGGTACATTGATATCACAGCCTAATTTTATACCGTTTATCTAATTTTGCATTATTACATACGATGAAGGATCTCTTTACCATGGTTCGGTAACTTGAAACTTAATCAAAGGAGTATTTTGGAAAATATATTCTTGACTATTTTCTATAAACTTTTCACTATAAGGATTTACTTAATCATTTTAAAGGACGTGCATTCCTATGCATGGTTACTTATTGACTTGGTGCACGCGCACGTTGTAGCGCAGTCCTGAAGCAAGTAATACCACAGGTTCTGGGCAGTTGTAGTATCCTAAATATATCCCGAAATATATCCCCTTTTGTATCTAAGATAAGGAATAATTCGTCAAGCACTGCCTGACTGTTCGGAGCCCACTTCAAATATGTGAAAGAGATATAGTCACATTAGGAAGCGATACTGCAGCATGCTGAAGTACGTGCATGTGTACGCTTCCTGATATTTACTTAATAAAAGTCCAACAGGACAAACACAGTTATTTCTGCGGAAAAAGGATGTTCTTCTGCAGGCTGACGTCAGCGACGTCACCCCCTTTACCACAGCCTTAATTAAACTAATGGCTGATGCATAATTTATCATTACAACCGTGCTGTCGAGGCTTACGACAAGCTTATTGGCGATCGCAACTTCTCACTGCTGTAATGGTTGTGCGCCTCGGTAAGCAGTGCTCGTTACCAGGATAACATTTGGGATAGAAAAAAAAACTTCAGATGTTTTTTTAAAGGAGACTAAATTTAAGCGCAGTCTGGAAATAACTCACCTGCAGAACCAAACCCAGAACACCCATCAACTTTTACTACTGGAACTGCAATTGCGTTCTTTTTTTGCTTTTACATTCATTCTTCTTACATAGTTATCGTTACATTTTTTGTTTGTGAACTACGAATCTTCAACTGATCAACATCAGATTATTAGGCATATTCATTCAGAAACCAAATGCAACAATACGTAAAAAAGGTACCGCGAACTAGCTTTTATTGGTTAAACATTAAATTTAAAGTCTTAAAACTGTGATCTTGTGAACATAAAAATAACATACACTGAAAGGGATCAGGTATACTGCAGACTAAACAGTATAAGGGGATAATAGCACTAAATATATATTAGTGGGCCGGTTATATTACTTAATCTTAAATTTTCAGAAATTCAAGTGCTAAGCATTTCAGCATCAAGATTTTTTCGTCTCGAACAGAAATGTTTGGAAACGGTCACCCTAGTTGACAGTGAAGTGAGATTTTAAGAATGTGCAGTTTACATTCAACTCCGGGTATCAGTAGGTGGAGCTATAATTGTGTGGATCAGCTTGACTTGCTATGTCTGGGTGAAACGTGTCATACTATGCAGGTTCGTGAAGCAATTTTAGTATACCAGTGAAAGTAAATTATTTTAATTGTTATCCATGGTATGTGAAAGCTCATATCAAGGTTTCATAATTAACTCCCGTCTAAAATTGATGTTCTTTACAATTCTCTGTTTTGAATTTTCCGTTATGTTGCCATGAGTCCTGAGCTGAATGTGTATTATATGTTGTTTTGCACGTTCCTGAGTTTAATAGTACATGGTTTATTAAATGCGAAGAACTTAATTTAGGAAATTATTGCTGCGGGTGACAAGATGACGTCTTAATACCGTGTTCAATTAAATTGTTTGTAGCCCTTATTAGAATGCTTAGGCGGTGCGCACAAGAGTGACACGAATACTGTGAGAAATTTTCTGAGAAAGAATGACGGTTTCACTTGAAAACCTTGAAAAGCTTTCATAAAACAGCAGCTCGGTGGAACTAGACATTAATTTGTTTCGCTTTAATCGTCGAATTGAATGTTTTCTCGCACGTCCAACTTTCATCCTTCATTTTGTTCAGTTAATATTCTGCTTTGATATTTTCTCTGTTAAGTCTAAGAATATTTCTAGAATAATTTTGCATGTTTGCATGTAAGTGTCCAGAGTTTCCGTGTCTGCTTATTTATATGTGGGAAGAAATGGTCTAATGAACCAGCTGCAGAAGGAAGAAAATATTATCCCGAAGGAAAATATGAAGAGCCGTTTTGATTAATACGGCTGCATTTCAGGAAGTTGGAATAATATTCAAGCTGCCTTCATGGTCTATGAGAAGGCTGTCTCCACTGACATCCTGTATCTGACTGTCAAGTTCGTCATGTGAGTGAAATTCTAAACAGTGAATTTGTTCCAGCGGCTGTCTCGGTGTCCACGGAGCTGTGATATGTTGTTCTTGTCTCATTCTTGTGATATTTTTCTGAATGTCAACAGTACCTGCATTCATGTCACCAAGCACAGAGAACTGTACTGCATCTTTAAAATATTGTCTTCTTGAGTTTCCAAACCCTACAGATAAACTGTATCCAGTTTGGTAGCACTTTGCATTAACTGCACCTTCAAAACGCATTCTTGGAACATTCATAAGCAGCGTGTGTATAGATCTACCGTAGCACCCTTGCATATATTAACAGCTTTAATATACATTAATAACAGGGGCATTGTTAGGTTTATTTAAGGGGGGCTCTAGCCACCCTAAATGTTTTTAAGCCCCCCCCCCCAAATAAATGTACACTATTTAGTTTAAATAATGTGGCCTATTTCTATCAGACTCCCCAAATAAAGGTTTCACTCCCCTTTCATATATCTCTAGTGACTCTCCTGATTAATAACAAATATCATGCGATTATTATGTTTATTTCAATAATATAATGTTTGTTATTTTGTTATTAATGTATATTAAAGCTGTTAAGGTATGTTAGGATGTGAATGTACAGCTGTTTACATGCTGCTTATGAATGTTCTATGAATGCATTATAATGCATTATGAAAGTGCACTGAAGGTTCTATGAATGTATAATAAACCCATAATGAAGGTGCAGTTAATGTAAAGCGTTACCATAAATTATTATTATTATTATTGTGTGTGTGTGTGTATAGATTATGTTCCCCACAATGTAATAAAAACCTGTCATTTTGACGTTTTTGGGACCATTTTTTCTGCAATCAGAAAACTAAAAATGCCGAAAGTCCTGTATTTTGTTTGGTTACTTATGGTTAAGGTTAGGGCTGGGTAGGGGTTAAGGTCGTTATGTTGAAATTAAAGGTTTCCCCATAGAAATGAACGGAGAGTCCCCACAAAGATGTAATTACAAACCTCTATGTGTGTGTGTGTGCGCGCGCGCGGGGGGGGGGGGGGGGGGGGGGTGAAA
>JABFEB020000045.1:18820458-18859792 GCA_019775895.2 Stomatorhinus ivindoensis | reverse complement strand
GGGTGTGAACACACATTTCATGTAGTTTATAGGACATGTAGTTTTCTGCTACCAGCATGGGATGGTGAGGACCAAATATGACAATGATGGAAAAGCTTCCAACTAACCTCAGCGCTCCAGATTTTCTCCATCGTCCGAGAGGCCAAACGTAACAGATTTAACGCGCATGTCTTCGTAAAAACTGAGGGCCATTTAAACAGAAAAGGCTTCTGTTTATATATGAGTTTATACACCGTGCGCTCCGTAAACGCCCATCTCCAATGTCCTGCTTTATTGCGATCCTGAGGTCCATGAAAAGTTGTTACCTTAAATCAGCCTTAGAACGAGCACTTTCCGTCCTGGCAATGGTCAGCCTGCGCTGTTGCATTTAAGGCCCCTGAATCTTGGGATGCTGTTTGAGGACCCAGCAGGGAACTGTAAAGGACCAATTTAATGGTTTATGTAATACGGCAGGCAGATATCAATCTCTGTTTATTTTATAATTGCTGTCACATTAAACCGCGCAGTAAGAACAGCTATTGATTGACAAAGTCCCGTATATGGCACAGTGAAAGGAGCCGCATTTGTGCCCAGTTGATTTTATATGCGGTCGGAGTCTGCTTTCGGGGCGCATATCATTCCTGTTTTTAACGCTGCTCGTTCTGGGCTGCGAAGCTCCTGCTTCCAGTGTCAGTTTTCCCTCCAGCAAATGCCTTTTCAGCATGCCGCTCGTTTTATGTGGTTATCGTTTTTTTTTTAACTCAAGTTATTTACTTGCTAATTCTGGGATTTCTGTAATGCATAAGACACAGGAGAAATTCTTTGTTTAGACGGAGCTAAATTAAGACTAGAAATGTCTGCGCGCGCAGATAAAGCTGCCGGCTGTCTGCTCTTCGCCGCGAGATTTATAGCGCCGGTGATATATGAGGGATATCAGAATGTGCATCTTCTGTAGGGGAGACGAGAGCTGCTTGGAAGAGCTCTTATCCCCCCTCTGTGGTAATTGAAAGCATACATAAAAGGAATGCAAATGGACTTCAAGGCAATGAGAGGGCCAATTGTTGTCCAAGGCAGAATTATTATTTACAGATGGATTGATATTTTTTGTACAGAAATATACTTATTTCAGCTCTGAATATGATTGGAAACTGATAAGGAATGCTTTTCATTTGGTAAGCTGTGAAGGTCTACGACATGATATTATATTAATATTAAAGAGTAATTCTAACGTATGACGGCCCTTCATTGTATGCCCTTAACGTCCTACTGTTGCCCTCAGTCCACTTTGTGATATTTGTTGGACAACGTGCTGCGCAGATAATGCCCAGAAAGGTCATGGCCGTACATTACATGTGTCTTGGCATTTTAGTTTACCATATAAAAGCGTAAATAAAAGTGATGATCATTTAACCCGTTAAATCAGATGATGCGGCCTTTATATGATCCAATCAGATGGCTAAAATCTGATGGCTCCTATGGAAAAAAATAGGAAACACAAAATTGATCTCTGTAGTACACGCTATACAAATTGCGTACCTGTTCGTACTGTTATATGTGTAGAAATGCCACTTTATTTATGTGAAATAAAGTGAGGGATTAATGCTTCTGTCTATTCAATTTGAAACTGAAATACTGAGATGGTCACCCCCCCCTTTTTAACAAGAGCATAGCAAGATTATCTGCCTTTCCTGTTTACAGTCAGGACAACTTAATGAGAGGTTTCTTAAACTTGCTTTCTCAGGGTTAAATCATGGTGATAATAGTGCTTATTTAGACTGTATAACATGACGCTGTATGATTAAGCCCTACAATACATTATATAAGAGAGCATAACAGTGAGTAATAAAAAGGACTGCAAAAGATTATGCAACAGACGATATACTTGTGTGTAAATAAAGACTATAAAAGTCTATGTAACACACCAAGCCCGTGTGTAAATAAGGATCGCATATGACCATATAAAATAGCATGACTGTGTGAAAATGAAGACTCTGAATCCTGTATAATTGAGAACAGCTGTGTGCAAATAAGGACTGAAAAGGCTATGCAACTGTCATGACTCAACAGGCATGACTCAGACTGCAAAAAAAACAACATAATGCATATCAACAAGCTGGCATTCAGTCATAGTCCAGCACTTGAACAGCCAAATTAGAGAATTTTAATTAATGACATAGTTGTCTTCATTTCACGAACACCCAGGGTGTGTATTGACTATTTCCTCTATGTTTACATGTAATAATGTTATAGAAGGAGGTGAAACAGTTTGCTGCAAAACTCTCTTTGAAAGCTGTAGGGATGATTCACTATGATCCCTGCCTAAGAAACTAAGACCATTCGACCTGTTTCATTATTCAAAAATACTTCATATGAATGATCTAACCTAATCAATGGCCCTGCACAATTTTCAAAAATATATTTGCTAACTTTACATGTGTGCATTTGTTCCTCATTTGTCAGTTTTAAAATAATTTTTATATTAAACTAATATTTGAAATATGACTAATCAAAGAGTGCCATAGCAGTTTACTTCCTAGAAAAGCATTAGGAGTTGCTCATTAATAGGATTGGTAGCTGTAGGCCAATTTGAACCTGATTGAACTTTCGCCTAAATGGTTGCTAGAAGCCTGCCGTGGTAACCAAGCTCTCAGGTTTGGTCCCTGCAGTGAACACATGGTATTCCTGTCCTAAATGTTTTTAACGCTCTGGCAGCTACACATTCAAATTTGGCCATTAACAGAGATTGGCTGTCCAGTGAGGCAAATTTATACCCCCATTCGGTGCTTCCATGATGTGCCGACAGCAGGAGAGACATAAAAGTCTAGAAGAAACAAATATTAACAGATCAATTAATATCTAAACAAATAATATCTAAGTAAAAAGTTTTACAATGGGAAAAACAATTACGTTTTCTTTCCCCTTTGTTCAGTATCATTTTACACACTTTTAATGTCATCTTAAATCATTGACTTTTTAGTCCACACCTGCTAGATAAAAGTGCCCTTTCTCTCATGGTTCTGTACACAAAGGGATCATTTTTTCCTTTCTTCAAAGCAAACAGAAGAAATTAGGGATGTATTGTTTGTTGGGTGGCCATGCCTGATACGGTGATCTGTTAAGTCACATGGTCCAAATGAAACGGTGAACAAAATGGCTTTAACTGTTAATCTGCTAGTTCACATGCAGGGTAGTAGTTCCCTCCACCTCGAGATTTTACCGTTGCAGCCACTGTTCTTAGTAGCATACATTTGACACATCTCAATACTTCAGTTTACTGCATGCGTGCAAGTGAATTGTATCCATGCACTGCTCCAAAAATACTGTGCATTGGTTATTTGAGAAATAACTTTTATTTAAAAAAACCAATCAAAATTTCAGTTTCCAGAAAGCCAAACATTTCTGTAACATCATTGAAGGCAATCCTGTTCCTAACAAATTTAGAACATGAAAGCTTTTATTTTATGCCAGCTTTAACCCGAAGACAAAATAAGCCTTATTTACCCGGCACGTGCTTTTGTATGGGACAGCATAAAACCTGGAAATTCACCAACTGAACATCTGGAGTCCCTCTGGTAGAACCTTTGGTGAAAGAAGGCGAAGGGAGCGGATTGAGGTATCCCGTGACCTCAGATACAATTGCATCATTTACGAAGATGAGCTGGTCTTGGGACATCACACTTGCCCTTGGCGTTAATTCCAACCACAGCAAGGAATTTCCGGTCTGATTCAGCCATTCCAAGTGCCCAGGCTTTGCACATAGATGCCGATTAATTATTCTGAGCAACATCAAGAAGTCAGCATTCCAAGAAATTAAGAATTTAGATTCTCAGTGTTAATGGATGTGTTGGGATGCCACACATGGCACAGGGAAAATATTTTCATACATTAGGGAAATTATGTCGGGCCGTCACTGGTACACAGATCTTGTGTCTCACACATAATTCCATGACACTGCAGCTGTAAGATGCCAAACCATCTGTCCTCAGCCAGCTCTTACAGCAACAGCATGAAATGTTCTGTGCACCCACACACAGATATATACACACACACAAACACACACACACACACACACACACACACAATTTAAAAATTAAAAGCACATAAAAGTAAAAAAAATGCTAAAAGTTGCAACAAAAACAAAGGGAGTGGTTGGGATTTGCAAACAAAAAAATGTTGGATGTTTGTACTTTTCTGCTAGCAGAGATCTTCAAGGCCAGCCATTGGTCCGTTTCAGTAGAATTCAGTCAGTCTTGAAATGCACTTCAGATTTCTCTGGCTTACATATATATTGTGTATTAGAGTAAAATAAAAAGGTCTTATGCTCTTCTGGAGTCATGCACAACGCCCTAACTTTGGAGTGGTTCCGATGCATGTGTGCATGTTTTTTTAATTCAGCTTTTCAAATTTGCTCCAAAACATGTTACTTAGTGCGCATGCTATTTCGTAATGCAATTAACGGGGGCCGACCGGATGTGTTGCAAGCGCGCTGTGCATTAACAGAAAAGCCCTCACAATTTGGCCGCTGTCAGACTGGCCTAAAACCCTGTTTTGGAGCACCAGCAAAGCGGATTTGCAGCCATAGTGAACTAATTGACTTGGGGAAACATCAACGGAACAGAAAATTGATAACATTCAGTTCTAGTGGAGTCCTGCCAGGGTTGGCTTCATTATTCCCATCATGTTCTTATGGTAATACTGGGAGACCAGTTTCAAATATCACGTTTGAGAGGCAGGTCTTTACTGCTTATTACTATGTGAAATAATCTTACAGCAACTTTTAATGGCTCTACAGCCTTTTAAAAAATGATATACAAGGATATAGAAATCAGAAGGGTTTATTTGATTATAAATATAAAATTAAATTTCCTCCTTGGAAATCTACACACCAGTGCATGAATAGTCAGTTCCATGCACCGTAAGACCTTAGTGACACCTGAATCCCTGAATGAAGGTACATCCCTGCCTCTTTTAGCCATCATGCTAACTGCTGTCCTTGCATCGCATTGCTCAGGATTATTTAGAATGAGTAAGTGATTCCTGAAATGTCTCACGTTTATCTGCCTTAAATGGTCATTTATCTAGTTCAGTGTCCCTTTTGACTTTTATCTACTTTCATTTATTGTCTGGTTCCTGTATACACACTCACCCACACACACACACACACACCTACAGTGCCCTCAGCTACAGAGAGCAACTTAGGGGAGGCGTAAAACCAATTTCCCCACGGGGATCAATAAAGTATCAATTATATATATTTGCGTGTGAGATTATCATCATCATCATCATCATCATTTATTCATTGGTCTGACCCTTCATCACAACCCAGTCCAGAATTCATACACAGGAAGCAGGTTTAAACGTTTGGGACCACAAGTCCCAAAACGGGCTTCATTGTTTTGATTCCCTGAATATTTCTACATAAGTAGATCTACAAAGAGGAAGACATTTAGAAAAGAAAAGAAGAATCTTGATCCTTCCATCCATCCATCCTACAATCGCTTCTCCAGCAGAGGATCTGGCGCCTGTTCCAGGTACCAGAAGAGAGAATGCAGGGGACACCCTGGTGGGGACTGCGGTCCATTTCAGGGAGTAATTCCATAATAGTGTAATATCTTGAAGCTGAGAATATGGGTATATTTGTCAACATAATTGGGTAGAGTTCCTCAGCATTATATTTTTCTACTGAGATAGATCTCTGGTGTTTTTAAAGTCAGACTTTGTTTTTATGACTTATTCAGCCTTTCTGCACAGCACAGAGGTCACACCCCTCCCAGGTATCAGTGACAGGTACTCAGCCCTGACCATAAGAACATGGCCTCAGTGATTCAGCATGCTAACGGTGTGACTGCAAGTGGCTGACGCGGAAGAATCCCAAATGTGACGGTCGGAAAAAACAACACCCTAAACAGTGTGATATTTCTAAAAGCTAAGGGATCAGTTTCTGTGGAACAACATGAACTATGAACAGAATTCTCATTTAGGTTTTAACATCTGAAATAGCCTAGCATAGTTCAACATTTAATAGCACTTGCACACATGTAGTATTACTATTAAAAGTGCTCAGATTTTACCTTGATGCTATCTTGGGTGAAACGTACTTATTTTAAATAAATGGAGAATTCAAATAACACAATGACGGGATTCTATTCCAGTTCTTTTCTCCCCTGACCTATAAAGAATAGTTAATTTTATGACCGGCTATGGCATTTGTGGAAAGGTGCAACTCTTAGGTCCCCCACTAATATTTCAGCTTGAGAGGATTCAAAGTCAATCCTGGTGCTTAGAAGACAACTTTTTTTTTCAATCTCTCTTTAGAACCAAATGGTGTGCATAGTTTGTCCCTTTGAGGCCATCTGTTCTCATAAAGAAACAAACACACGCACACACACATGGAGGATTTGGCAGTCAGGCTGGCAAAAGACACATACAGTAAGCAGTTTAACACGAAGCAGAGCTTGAAAATGATATCTGACACTTATGGTGAAAACTGCAGGACTGCTCTCCTGAGGGCGGGAATCGTAATTTTCCCATTCACAGATCATACAGTAGTACTCAACACGGACTCTTATAGTTCAGTTTCTGTAGGAGACGTCTTGTAGTGCAGTTCAAAGCAACATCTCTGAGTATGGTGAGTACTCCTCTCGTTAATGAAGCCCCAGAGTGCTTGTGTTAAATCTGTCCTTGGGGCTTCTGTGTGACGCGGCACCATATGGAGTATGTGCCGTTTCGAGCGCGTCCCTCATACTGCCCCTGTTCTTAAAGCCGAATCACGAACTTCATTTCCTTAAATTGCCGCAAAGAACTGTGCAGTGATTTCCATGAAAGTAATTTCTTTAGAAAAGAAAAGCACAAATATCCCAGAAATGGACGGTGTAGAGTCCTGTTACTCATTAGCTATATACCCATTGAGGGGTTTCGTTTACCCTCAAAAATCAAGTTTTTGACACGTTTTGTCACACTGACATGAAATACCCAGATTTTGATGGTTATTGATAAAATTGATAGTAAATTTCAAGTGTTGCATTGTATTGTATAAAGACAATTTAACTTAGTTCTCTCCTATAATAAAATATGCAGTAGAAAGGGATTAGCTTATTATAAATTCTTATTTTTGGAATGCCTATAATACTATGTCTGATGAAAGGACCTAACAACATTACCCGAAACCGTATTTGTTATGTACCATCTATTTATTAAATTGGAAAGATTTTACAAACACTTCAAATGGCAGTCAATTAAATTAAAATCAAATTCATAAACGTACGCGAATAATGAACTCCAAAGGAAATGGAAACTGGAGTTGAGCAATTGATTAAATGATTTTGTCCATTCGAAGGACGTTGGTGGATATGATGAAGAACGCATGACTGCAGTAAACATGCGGCAAAACATCACAGAGCATTATTACACTTTGGATTAGGCACCTGACTGCCCATGTGAGTGGTTACAGCCTTCAAATGTCAATATGCAGTAAATCACATCTTCATAAACACAGAGACATAAGGCAAGAGGCATTTTTCACCTTTTTTTAATGAGGAAGTGCATGAGCGTGCTTTGATAATGCGACAGGCAACACAGCGATGAATGCAGGCGACTTTCAAAAGATTTACCGTTAATTTGCTTTTCCCCTTCGTTTTATTATTTTTTTTTGTTACCAGTATGCCTGTCCGTTGCCCTGGCGACAGCTGTGACACACGTAGGATGCCTTCATGCGTGTCTCCCCACTGAGATGGATTACTTGAAAATCCGACTTGCCACAATGCAAAAATCCATTTGGGCCAGAGTTATAAGTCTAGGAAACTTGCAAAGAATGGGAATGAGAATGGAAAGGTGCAGGATTCCCAAGGGTAATTTTGAGGAAATACACAAGAGCATTGAGCTTACACACAGTGGCATTCTTCCTGGTTAATTACCTGCCACGACTGGAGCATTTATGTCCTAAATGTGGATTCAGTGTTGAGCCACGCAACAGTGTGACATCCAAGACACAGCAAATTCTTTCTGTTGTTTTGCATATTTTTGATCTTGGTTCCTTTTATAATGATTAGGGGCATTTCTAGGCTCCCTTTTCATACTGAAAATGCTTGTGTTCTTAATTCTCATGAGCTTCCTGTGCCTAAAAATACTGACCAATAAAACTTTACAAGGTTTACATAATGTGAATGCATTCTGCAAACAGAGCTTCAGAGGTGAACTCTAAACAAAGCCCAGAGGCAGGCTTATAAACCACTTATAACCAGGTATAGGTTATGATAGCATAGAGTAAAATGTGCAAAATACAGCGGTAGCATTCTGGCGTAAGAAGACACAGGTGTACTTTGAGAACAAGACAATTTTGTAACAAAGAATAAAGCAATTTTATAGTTATATGCAATTAAATTTGTGTGTTATTCATTGCGCTGTCAATCTCCAAAGGATGTTATATGGACAAAGGAGTTTGAACAATAAATTCTGATGTTCGATGCAGATTTGTGTTTTGAATTAAATAAAAAACAATACAATTAACAAAAATATGTGACAGAACATCAAGCTGGATTATTAACGAACAGCTATAATGCAGTGATCCCACTGTACTAATGTCACTGGGCACCTGATCTCTTCGTGCTGGCAGACAGGCAGCTAATGTGCTAATCCTGCGATTACGGTGCATAAACCTACCACATCTGAAAACAATAAGAAACTAAAGCGCAGTGTATCAATTGTGCAAAACCAGCCAAAGAGATGGCACAAAAGCAGCTTTCCAAGCTGTAGAACGTTTCTGTGCCACCCACAGCCATACGGATGGTACATAGCATGATGCAGGATGACATCAATCAGATTTTATTGTCATTTTTAATTATGTTGCTTTACGAATGGGGCAAATGAGAGAGAGAGAGAGCGAGAGAGAGAGAGAGAATTCCAGATTTCCATGGTTGTATGTAGCCACATTGTGTCATTGTGTGCAAATGCGTGAAATACAGCATTTAAAAAATTGGCTGATATAACATTTATGAAGTGTCTCGAAATAATTACCCCTATTGTCTAGTACAACATTGAGCCTGCTGCTGTTATGGTGTATTTTAGATTACCCAAACCTTGGTCTTTCAGTGCCAAGGTAATCTGCTGTACAAGTGAGGGTATTAGAAATATGTGGATCTGGGAAGTCACTGCCAGACTAACCAGTACCATCAGCAGAGGTGGATAGTTCTGGTCTAGAAAGTAACAATTCAGATCAAGATTTTGTTCCAGCCAATCAGTTTAGCACTGTGACAGTGTTTCTTTAACTTATTGGTTGAAATACTATCTTAGTCTGGATTTTTACTTCCTGGACCTGAACTTCTCACCTCTGATCACCTTCCTGGGTTATTCTGCTCCTTGACTTGGATGTAAGAGAAGAATGAATGTGGAATCACAATATTTCCTAAGCCATTTGAAGGCCAGTGCTCGTATTCTTTCTTAAGAGCCTAAAAGGCTAAGGAGGAGGACAAATCGCATCGAAAGTAAATATGTCGAGCTAAGTAAAGGCATATAAGTCCTCATTGTTGTGGCAAGGTTGAATGACCAAAGAGGATTATTTAACTTGAACATTATAAACAATATTCACTCCAGACCCTAAAGAGGAACCTTTTCTTTCTTCTGATTCATTCCCAGCACTGAAACCATCAATAAGCTGCACACTTTATATAGAGATTAGTGTGGCTAGTTTTTTATGCTCAGATGCAAATGTTTCTGTGCCAATTTGATCAGTTTTGCTTTGATTTTGTGATTTAATCTGATTTTCCTTTTTATATTTGCAGATGAACATGGGATTTACCAAAATGAAATTAAAAAGTACACACTGGCTTTTGATACCATTCATACTGGTAAGTCTAACCATTACATAACATGTACCAGTTATTGGATAACCCAGTTCTTAAATGGAAAATTAACTATGTGCCTTTCATTCTTATAATAAAGAGACACCTGGCCACGGCATATTTAACAGCTTTTAATACCTTGGAATTTAGGGATGATAATTTGTTTTTAATAACTGTTTTCTTGGTAGCAGTCCTTTGAAGGTTTCTGTAAAGTGGAGATAGTGTCACTCTGCATCAGGTCTCTGTTTGAAGTAAGGTCTAGCCTTTTTTTGATTATCTAAAAGGTTGGAGAAATTAAGATTAATTTGATGTGGTTCACTAATCTGTTAGCCAGTAATTAGCTCACATTGGTAATTAAAAGCATCAGTGACCTAAAAAGGACGATCTTTGAGCCATTCAGTCTAATGCTCTGAAATGCCAGTTTGTATCAGTGATGGGCAAGGCCATGAAATCCAGCTCCAAGCTTTAATCTCTGTCTTTCTAAGTATAAAATTCCTCTGCCAGGTCTGGTGGACAGCAAGTGAATACCATGTGTTTGATAGAGTATTAATTAAGCAGCCATCTTGTTACTGCAGAGTGATTATGTGGGAATTTTGCTCACATGATATTTCAGGACACATTATATTGTCCCTGGCTCTGATTTAAAACCTTCGAAAAAGTCTGATTTTCAGGCTCTTCGCCATGAAAATTATTACAGTGATAACTGGCATGATGATGAAATTGTGATATTATGTAAGCACACGTTTTTTGGTAAGTTCTCACTTAAACTCTGGACCTTGCTTTCTTTCTGAATGAGAAGTCGCAGAGTGCTCTTTATCAAGGATACTGGAAATGGAGGAAAGACATTTTTTCCAAGCCGGTGCAACTGAAATGCGTGGTGGCCTAGTGGTCGTATGTATGACGTCATTTACTTCAGTGTTTGGAGTGACATCATATGTACGGCTGCTAAACTGCTACATGGGACGTCCGTGTGCTGAAATGTTCCCCTCAGCTGAAATTTGATCTTAAAAAAAATCTTTTGCGTTGAAGTATAAAGTTGTCAGGTAAGAATAACACATTACTTAGGATCTAAAAAAGATGCCTAAAAAACTGCTGAGGTCTGCCTAACCGTAAGATTAAAATAGTAAAATGACATTGGACTGTTTTCTCAGTATCCGTGTGTTATTAATTAAGGCTTTATAACAAAGAAAGGGGTGTTTTCAGTCGACAATTACCTGTGCAATTGATAAGGACATTATTAACACCCTCAGTCACGTGGACATCCATGTTTTTTTTTTTATAAATTAAAAAAAATATTCCCGCAAAGCCATTTATTAAACTTATGAAACATCCATTCACAAGCTTATTCGGTACTGAAAGGAAGTGCAATCTTTGAATTTAATGAGAACCGACCCTTAATGGAATTTCCCAAAAAGCATGAAAATTGCTTTCCCAATGAAACGATCAAACCGGCAGTCAAACGGTACGAAGTGTAGGTTTACAATCAAGGGCATCCTAACATCCAATCGTTAGTTTAGTATCGTTGTGTTTAATCTGTGAATGCCCATCCCAGGACCGTGCCGTTTGCGTTCCTTTTACAGATTAGAGCCAGTGACGCAACGGAAACAAATGAGCCCCCGCGGGAAACGACTCAGAAACCGGCGCCGATCCACACAAAAGTGCAAGAAATAAGTGACGCTCAATATAAATGTTTGCAGCAGAACAGCGACACACCAGGCAACAGGACAGGTACAATAACGATTCCATTATGCACTTACTGGGACAAGGAGAGCTTTCTTGGTACAGTATATTGAGGCTAGAATTTGACCAGCAGACTGGGGGATGAAGTCACCTCATCCAGAATGAAAGGCTTTTACTTCATTTGATTACTGTATGGGCCCGACGGTATATCTGGTAATTGATTCAAAAGTGACTACAGAAATGCATACAGCTCCTACAAACAGAAGTGTATGTCACCCAATGACCGCGGAAGTACAGGTAATTGCCATGAAGAGTTCTGTCGCAAGTTATCCTTGGAATAATCATAATAATAAAAATGCAATAGTAATATTGATTGCCATATATTATCTTACAAAACACGTATCTATTCCCCCAGATCA
Organism: Stomatorhinus ivindoensis; assembly: GCA_019775895.2. Lineage (NCBI taxonomy): Eukaryota > Metazoa > Chordata > Actinopteri > Osteoglossiformes > Mormyridae > Stomatorhinus > Stomatorhinus ivindoensis. The sequence goes on along the minus strand of JABFEB020000045.1, from coordinate 18,847,878 downwards.
TTCAGCAACTGAAATCATTAATATGTTAACGTGTTATTTACCTACGTTTAAAGGGACGTTCTGCAATCAAACATGGGACGGGTGGTTTTGCTGGAAGGACACGCCGGCAGGAACTTACGCGCATCTGGACTGCCCGACTGTGCGAGGTGAGGGGCGGACGGGGTCAGACACGCCCCCAGAGAGACAAGAGTTTTGGCACCATTCTGTATTTCACATCAAATAAAATAACAGACCACTCGATCAGTTGCGAAATGGTTTCCTGAAATCATGCAGGAGGCACCAATAAACGTTCTTTTTGTTTGTTTCCTGAACGCTACATTGAGAATTGGAAACCATCTTCATTTAAAAATACAGTTTATCGCTTGATTATCGGAGCCTGAAGAACTGCGTTTCTAGTAAAATAACCTCGATGTTAAACTGCCCTTTTTATATTATTATTATTATTATTATTATTATTATTATTATTATTATTATTATTATTATTACTTTATTAAGCAACTGGGGTATTTAAATGGCTCAGAGTCTGAATTCTACTAAACTGCAAGAAATGATTTTTTTTCATGTTTCACTTCTCTCGGAAAACTCCCGTAATTGTTGTTTTGTGTCAATATAGTCCCCTTAGCAAGAAGGAAGTGAACACATTTAATCAGTAAAACTCTGAAGCTAGATTAAGGATAATTAACAGAAATAAGCATGAATCAGTAAATTCTGAACATTACCTCATTATGTCAGTATAATTTAGCACACACCCTGCCCATTAATGAGCACCACAGCCCGGAATTTTCCATTATTATGAAAACGCTAATTCAGTCGGCTTATTCATTTTGTTATAATTACAGCATTAGTAATTAAGCATTTCTTTTTGCAGAAAAAGTGACAAAATATTGTGATGAATCAGGCAATTGGTTCCAAGATCCCATATATAATAAAACCTGGGTGAACTGCGTTGCTCAGTCCAAGGACATATTAAAGGTAACTCAGTGAACCATTTTTCTTGTTGATGAATGAGTTGCAATTTGGTGTTTAAAAACGTCAGCGGAAAGTCAAGTGCTCTCGAGGATGCAGTATTGGGGGAAGCTGTCGAATGAGCATGTTTTGGCTTTATGTGGCTTTTAAAAACTGAATAAGAGGCCCTGCAACTTTTAAATCTCATACAGAAGCTTTTATTTCCTTTAACTCATTAATCCACTTCAGTGAAATACCATTTTAACGCATTACCCTGTGTGTATTCACATATGTTTAGGTTCCCGCCTTTTTTTTTGTTCTGCGTAGAGAGTGATGATGCACGGCTCATCAGGAAGGAACGCGGAGCCCACCATCGAATCGCTCGTCAGCCCTGTTGTCACGCAGAAGGTCGAGGAAAGGAAAAAAATCACCGATGGCCAGTACAAGTGCTTCGAGAAAATGCACAGGGATCAGCCCTATAACAAATCAGGTAACAGGATGACCATGCTGAGTGTTTGCGTGTACATGACAGGGTACGGTGCACTGTACTACGGATTTAAGGTGAGCCCCTAGTCACTACAGCAAATACTGTTATTACGACTGTAAATAAACACTGTAAATCTTACTAAATAAGTAGTAGCAATAAATAAATAGTATAAGTAGTTCTTACTAAGGTGTCTAAATTAAATGTTTCCAGCGTGGTAATGTTTGACACTGTACATTTGGAGCTCAAAGGTTATTTGTTAACTGTATGGTCTTGAAGAGCTTCAACTACAGTTTATTGAGAATGGTCTCCTCCTGCTTAATTAAGGTATGTACTGCAATCGAACCTGGGATGGATGGCTCTGCTGGGACGACACAGCCGCCGGGACATACGCGTCACAGAACTGCCCCAATTATTTCCCAGATTTTGACTCCACCGGTAAGGTTTGGGGAGAATGTATCTTCGCAACATTTGGTGTTGATTTTATAAGGACGTTGTTGTAAGTGTTCTGCTTCATTTTTCTGCCAGAAAAAGTAACAAAATATTGTGATGAGGCAGGAAACTGGTTTCGACACCCCGAGACTAACAGAACATGGTCCAATTACACCCTCTGTGTTTTACACACAAAAGAGAAAGTAAAGGTAAGAAGAAACTGAAAATATTTCTTGCACATTTTTACATCTTTTGAACCTGACCAGGATTGATGGATGGACGGATGGATGCTAACAGCTTAGACATGACACCCATGCACATCAGAGTGATTATAATATTTAGTAATTACAATACTCAGGATGTGTACTCACAGCAGGAAGGACAAGCAACCATTATCATACTGGAATGAGTAAATTCAATCTGATGATGGTTTAGTTATGCATAATTTATGGATTGATTTGCATTTCGTTATAGCTTCTTTCTAAGGCATGAAATGTAATCCCATTTTTATGCAACATAAGTACAGTTCACTGACAGCGGCATAATTAGTGGTATATGTTGCATGCGTAAACATGCTAATATACCGCTACATTTGTATATGCTCCGCTGGTCGCGATTATGATACAAAACTTCCCCAGGCAGTAGTGCTTGCATTAATCCTGTCATGCCACCTCTGGGATTGGAAAAAAAAACATGTTTACAAGGGAAAACAGAAATATTTTAAATCTAGCCTGTCTCAGCCTAATGATGTCATACCTTATAGCGCTCTCTGTTGACGTAAGGCCTGAGACAGATACAAAATGAAGTTGTGTGCTGGGCCGGGCTTGTTGTTTCTGGGACTTGCTCAGAAAGTGACTTTGGTTCTGTAGCAACTGGTTGTGGCCAAGACGGGCGCCCAATCCTTAGGGGACCATGCAGATGTGTGGTTTGTGGGCTGTAAACACTGCAGCTGTTTGTGTGGCCTGTCCGGAAGAAGAGGTGTGCAAAACGGCACCTTTACACTGCCAAATAGTTGTAAGCCGCCCACTGGAACAGTGATTCTGAGAGCAGATCAATGCAAAAGTGAAACCTCCTGTCATGCGGGCGGGTTGCAGCGTGCCTGGATGTCGGCGGAGTGGAGCAGACAAGGCGCTGAGGCGAGTAAATCCAGGAAATACAGGTTTATTTAAACAAATAGACGGGTATACTCCACGAAACATCACAATGACAGACCTAGGGAGACTAACTCAGACGCGGACTAAATACAAAAGACTAACAGGAAACCAACAGGAAACAGAGGATCACAATCAGACGAATGAACGACACTTGGTTTCCATCAGGGATTGAACACGAGGAGTGAGGGGGTGTGGCACACACGGGGCTCGTACGGGCGGAGCATGACACCCCCCATGTTACTTTGTTAATGGAACTGAGCTGGAAAGCAATCAGCAAAAAGTGAACTCCGGAACTTAAAAAGTGGAAGACGCTAGCTAGTCTGGGGAAAATAGACATAATTAAAAATGTTCTCTGTAATTAAAAACCAAAAAATAACAAATATGACTAGTGCTGTTTTATATATGATAGATGTGCAGAGGGTATGGAAGATGTATTGAAATTTTGATCTTTTGTTTGTTAACAGTATTTTTGTGCTAGCAGTCACTTGTGTTGACAGTAATTAGTGTAAATGATATTGATATAAAAAAATCATAATATTCAACATTCATCTTCAACACTAATGACCATAAATACAATTTATCTATCTTCAAAGTCTATATCCCAGGCTGCGCAGGGACAGCCTGGTCTAGAGGTTTATCTGTCTTGTCATCTGTCTTCCAAACACTTAGTACGGGGTCATGGGGTAAAGACATTTTAATGTCATATTAAATTTGTTTCTTTAGTATGAACTGCAGATAGAATAACTTCATGATTGAAGCTCTGTCATAATAATACACTGAAATGTAAGATGCTGAAACTAACAATTTACAGTTATTTCATTTTATTTATTTCTGCATAATACTGGGGCCTGTATCACGAAGCAGGATTTCTTGCTTAGCCGGATAACTTGCTGGGTTAAATGTCCATGAACAGAGATAAAGTCTATTTAATCTGGGGTACCTTAAATCCGACAAGTTATCCTGCTAAGCAACAAATCCAGCTTTGTGATACAGGCCCCTGGCCTAGTCTGTTTACTGCTTTGTTACTTTCAAAGACAAATTTCTGAATATATATATATCTTTCTGACATTTCTCTTTGAAAAACAGCTGCGCTCATAAATTCTATAATATTGAAATGTCTGTGTCATTCAAGGCTGCCGGTATCTGCATCTGTCTTCCTTCCTGTCACTTCACACACAAACCCTAATAAACACAAGTGCATATTTTCACTTCTTGTCAATGCTGTTTATATGCAACTGTGCTGACCTGTGCACTGCAAACCCAAAATGATGCATTAACGTGTCCAGAACCCCATCCATTTTGTCGATACCTTGGTATATGACTCATGCTATGACTATATATTTAAAAAGTGATTTTAAATGTGTGTTTGTTTTTTCAGATGGCATTTATACTCTACTACATGGCCATAGCTGGTCATACCTTATCCATTGCATCACTTCTTGTTTCCCTAGCAATATTCTTCTACTTCAGGTAATTATTACTTTTATAATGACGCCAAGTGATGCATGACTATCAATGGGAAAAAGCTTACCTGTGTGCTAAACCAATGGATTGGTTCTAGCCAGTATATACAAAGATGGGGTTTCATGAACCACTTACAGAGGCAAAGCCAGTTATTTTAATATTTTCCAATGTGTTTGACTCAGGCAAACTGTAAATCTCTCCGATACATTGTCATATTTCTAAATTATGATTCAGTTAAATCATAAGGTTGGTAGGAAAACTATTTTAGAGGGAGGTTAGATGAACAGTGTGGTATTGTTCAAAGGTTGGTGGGAAATAGGTGTCAGTTTTAAGTCTGCTTTCCACTGCATGCTTATATTGTACTCATGAATGTTCACGCCAAATGATTTTGCTGAAGGTGCCTTTTGAAAATAAGTGATCTAAAGTAAAATTTCCATGTGGTTCTCTGGGTATATGGCAAACTCATAGGTTATTGTTATTATTATTATTATTATTATTATTAGTAGTAGTAGTGCTAGTGGTAGTAGTAGTAGTAGTAGGAGTAGTAATAGAAGTAGTAGCATTTGTAATATATGATTAATAATAATTTACTTAATTGAAACTGTTAGTAAATCCTACTCTTTGTTTAGCTTAATAATGACATCCGTTCTTTTAAATAGTTTGAAGGTCTGTGTTACTATTAAGATTCAAAATATACAAGATAATTGTCTTACTAAATGTGTTAACAACATGCGTTTTAAATTCACTTGGCTAAGACTGCAATTTTTTTCACTTATTTAATATGCACACAAGATTCTTTTCCTTAATAAAATATGAAAGATTTTTTCTGTCTTGGCACTGAAATAAGGGAAACAATGTGGTATTCTCTATAGAGTCTAAGTACAAACATGTTGCCTTGCATTGAGAAACATCACATGTTAACATAATTGAATAATACATATTGTTTATATTTCTTCTGTAAATAATTTACATATATATTAAGTTCAAACACTTGAACCCAAGATGGGTTTAGTGCAAATACATTATGACTTTACAGACCCACCTCAAAACATATACTATGGATACTCCTAGTAAAGTTTAACCTGTCTCTGAAGAGTGTGTTTTATAGTAATGTTGTAGTATTTATAGCCTGATCTCTTTAAACGTCAAGGTCTCAGGATTGCTTTATTGAATCCAGATGTGGAGTTTACAGAGGTATTTCATGGTGTCGAATAGCAGTATCATCTTATTTACAGTGCTCCGCTAACCTGAAACGTTAGCTGAAGGTCGCTGCCGGTGTTACGCCAACTGTCCACAGACTATCAGCTCACATGTTTGTCTCAGATAGAACTGAACCACTTTGAAAGACTCTTGACAATGACTCTGAGCTTTCGGAACACTAAATGTTCCTTAAGAGATTCACCTTGTTTAAGTCACATGTTCAAACGCAGCCTCGTGTGAAGAATTGTGATTGGTGAGGGCTTGTAAGAATATGCAGTTGATCTCACCCAATCAAAATGTCTGTCATGCAGCAGTCCATGTGTTATTTATACACATTATTGGCTTTAATTGGGAAGACAACAGGTGTTATTTTGGCCTGTTTAATGCAATAACCACATATATCCTTCAAAATGAACTGAATTAATTAATAAAGAAATGGAATTTAAAAGTCATAAATCAGTGGCCAGTTTATTAACTCATAGATTATGTTTATAAACCGTAATAATAATCACTGAATTAATGCAAGATGTGTATAATATTAAACAGCACATGAGAATTGGCATCAAGGCAGATGAATTTAGTCTTTTGACCTGTTTATATTTTATTTATAGTCCATTCATTGCGCGGTTTAAAAATAACGGATAACACTTGTTTATTCCGAATGCTGTTTTAATTTCTTTTAGGTAAAACCTTATGTTTCAAACATATTTTATTGTTCAGTGTTTAATTTACTTCACCAGAGATGAAACAAAACACTTTTACAGGCAAGCCTTTTCTGTTTTTTTTTTTTAACCATCGGAAGAAAATAATATTTTTCCAGTCTACTTTCCAGTCTTTCCAGTTTAATCTGTTTAAAATAGGGAAAACATGCACTTTCCTTGAAGGAACTTTTTTGCAAAGTGCTTTTTGAGTTATGGCTAATTTAATTTTAACCTCTCCTCAAGGATCCCTCTCCCTGCATGTTCTCTCTGGAACACTGAATATGGGCAGCTACAGTTTGTCCAAACACTGTGAAGAACATCACTCTCGAAGGCTGGCACAAGACTACCGAATGTTATAAATCGGTGTGCTGCAAGTGAGCGTACGGATTAACCGATGCAAGTGTTAGGGTTCATGCAAATTTTGCTCTTATTTTCCACAGAAGCCTGAGTTGCCAAAGGATAACACTGCACAAGAACTTATTTTGCTCCTATGTCCTGAACTCGGCATTTACCATCGTGAACCTTGTCGCGGTCGTCGGAAACCCTAAGCTGGTAGAGAGCAATCCTGTGAGTCCTGACTGCTTATGCATGATGTTAACACTGTACATGTACAACTGCACCTTCATAATGCCTTTATAATGCAGTCCTAGAACATTCATAAGACGCATATAAGTAGATCTTAACTTTCTAATAAACATTAACAGCTTTAAATATACAGTAATAAGGAACATTATACCATTATATGATTATATTGTTTGTTATTATCATATAATGTTTGTAATTAATGTACATTAAAGCAGTTAAAGTATGGTAGGATGTTAAGGTAAACTACATACATGTTCCTTATGAATGCATTATGAATGTGTACTGAACGGTCTATGAATAAATTATGTGCATTTAATGTAAAGCTTACCTATATAAATCATGCTGAGCTCATTAAAACGACTTAAATCTGCTGTATTATTCTACAATATTCTATTCTTTTTAAAAAGTATTCTGCTGTTTCCAAAATGATTCCACCAAACAGATTTGACTCCACAATTCTGCTTAACGAGGATGATGTTCCAGACATTATAGTAACATTTGAAGATACTCTGAAGTAAATCACCTCACTGCAAATCAGTGCTGATCAACCAATCAGGAGACACAGGCAGCCCCAGGATACTATTACCATCATTTAACTACTTCCAGGTTTTTAAAACAAATGTTGTGATTTTCTTCAGTTAATAATTACGATTACAGTAAGGTTTACTATCTGTATATACATGTCAAATAGCAGTCGGCCTCTTGACCTTGGTAGCGTCATACGTGCTACTGGTATGTTTGCAGGAGACAAATGTTTTGCATACCTTTCACATATGTTCACCTGATATGGGTTTGAAATGCAGTCCTTGGACTATAGATCCTGGAGTTTTTATACTCCAGGTACTAAATAAAGCTGCCATTTTGGAATGTTACTTTATCAAGGTCCAGGCTGATGCTTAAATATTTTTTCCCTGACATGCTTTCTACTTGTTTTTCTTTCTAGGAAATCATTTAGATGATCTTTTTTAAACTGAAAATGACATGGCCCCGGTGAATTAGTAGCAGGATTATAGCTGTCCCCCATCCTGAATAAACTGAGATATTTCTTCAGAACACAAATCACTGGGCTGTGGTTTTGAGAAACTCTGCATGCTGGTCATTAATTTGCTCTGTCAGATGCAAGAGGAGCTTTAAAACCAAGAAGTTTACTGCCTGAAGTAGACAGAAGTGGTATGGGTGCTCTACTTATCTGTTTGAGTGGCAGGATCAATTGATCACCATGGAAACAAACAATATGGGAATTAACAAGATGTCAGTGAGGACTGTTACAGTGAGCTGATTAACTTATGGTCAGGTTCCACATTTCTTCCAAGGGAAACTGTATAGAACAACAGCAACAACAATAATAATCCATCCATCCATCCATCCATCACCGTATTCACTTAATCCCAACTGGGGTCACAGGGGGGACGGGAGCCTATCCCAGGTACAACTGGTGCAGGCAGGAACCAACCCTGAGCAGTCGCCCCCACACCGCAGGGCGCACACACTCACACACACACCACACACTCACACACACACGCACAGAGACACCACACACTCACACACACACACACACACAGACAGACATTCACACACACAGACACTCACACAGACACACACACATTCACACAGATACTCACACACACAAACTTAGTGTCTTAGCTTTTGGACTGGGGGAGGAAACCGGAGCCCCCGGCGGAAACCCACGTGAACACGGGGAGAGTGTGTGAACTCCACACTGAAAGGTCCTACACCCACCCCGGGGACTGAACCCAGAACCTTCTTGCTGTGAGGCAGCAGCGTCACGGTGCTGCCAATAATAACAATAATAATAATAATAATAGCAACTAGATGCTGTCAGAATGACAACAGTGAATTCACCAGTCACCCCCCCCCCACCCCACCCATCAACGCCCTACTTCACCCACACCCTCCAACCTCTACAATCACTCCTACACCCTGAAGTTTAAGAATCACTGACTCATAAAATGTTCCTGAGAAATCTGGATAAGATGCACTAAGCAATTTTACCATGTTCATTAATTTTACCGCGTTCGTTAATTTTACCTTACTGTTGCCACCTTCCTCTGATGCCTCAGTTTTGCGGTGATTTGTCTCGGAATTAAATCAGGCAAAGATTTTCATCCATATTATGTTTTTTTTTCATGTGGTAATACGATCCATCAAAGATCAAATGGAGTAAACAGAGTAATAAGATCAAATACTGTCATTCTGTTCACAAGGTTAAGTTTCTTCTTCAGTCACCCTCCCCCTGCTGCCACTAAGTGTTGTTGCTTCAGTAAATTTGATGAGTTCCAGGTGACTGTTTCACAAAGCAGGATTTCTTGCTGAACCAAATACCTTGTCATATTTAAGGTATACCAGTTTAAATAGACTGTGTTCACATTTATCCCGGACTACAAATCTAAAATCTGACATGTTACCTGGCTAAGCAAGAAATCCTGCTTTGTGGAACAGGCCACAGATCTTCATTAATACGATATGTCTGCAAAGTTTGAAAAAGATCGGTCAAATACTTTTTGAGTTATCACACCAATGAGAATGTGTCTGTGTCCTAAAACAATAAGTACTTACATAGCAGTGTAGTATACATAAGGAATGTAACAAGACTAATAAAAACACAAATTAAGGTAAAAACATTAGACATAAAAGATGACGTGAAAGTGAAGTTGCAAAAACACATACAGTAACAGTAACTGCGATGAGGGCTTGTTGTCCAGAAAAATATAGTTTAATTGAAACCAAAAGTAAATATGTTTTCTGAGTAACAGCCCCATAAAGCTTTTTGATCTCACTTCAGCTGTTCCCACTTTCCTGATCATCCCTCTCTTCCAAGTTCATCATGTCCTGTGGGGGGGGGGGGGGGTATCAATGAAATCAACCAAAAGCAAGTAACACCACCCTGCACTTTGCAAGTGGTAAAGTACAATATCAGTATTGCTAAATAAGCTCAAACCCACTGCTTAGATTATGGAATATGGTTTCCAGAGAATTGTTGCTGAAATTTCCTCAAGGGTATTTTCTAGGCCTTTTTCGTGTATAAAGCTTGTTTTAGCTATTTTGTGACAGGATCACGGGGTGGTTTACATGAACAAAGTGAACTAGTGCCCCAACCCTGTCCTGTAACCTAGATACCCTGATTTTGTGGCTATCTAGACAGCTATTACATTAGCTTACAACCATCTGGAAAAGAGAATATGAAGGAGATTAAAAACCTAGGGGCCTGAGATCCTCGAAGCACTTAATTATTCAGCTCAGTGAATAAATTATATGAGTTATTCACATCAAAAGAAAAAAGAGAGGCCAATATTCTGCATCCTAATTCAAAGAAGCGTTTATGCTCTGGTGAGTGCCATAATTCAACTGAATTGAAGTGAATTGAATGAAAACATCAGCACAGCCACCTTGTTCATTGTTACAGATCAGGAAACATTCCGTTTCAATGCATACGCTTTATTTATTATTAATAGCACAGCTTATCAGTAATGTATTTAAAGACACAGTCTTCAGGTTACAAATGAGACATGTTCCCAGAGTTTAGTCGAATTTGTAGGTAAATTGGAATAGATAGATACGGATTCTTATTTAGCGACAATTAGTGAAATGTTTGTCTTAGTATATTTAGCTTTCTTTGCAATAAAACACTTATGAAACACTTCCAAATACACTAAAACATCTTAAACATAATAATACACTTCATGTTAATAGTATTACAGTAATAATAAAACAAGCTACATACGGTACCATACAGTATTTGAAGCCAACGAACTACTTAAGCAGGGCAATATTTTCACAGTCATGCGTGTGCTTTTTATTACGAACCATTGTATTGAACTCAAATGCTTTATGGCAGTCCATAAGTACGAGTTTTCCAGAAGTCAGCCGTTCTTAACCTGCAAATTGCCTGTACACATTAGCATAGTTCGTTTTTTCTTTCGTAAGATCAGGATCATTATTGGTAGTCTGTTTCCCAGATAATGTGTTTGCCTGGGGAGAGACTATAATAAGACTTTGCGTGGACCTAAAATAAAAATAAAATAAAAAAAATTCAGTCAGTACACACCCTGTGAGGATTTACACACTCAGACAGGATCTAGTACCTTCTAATAGTGCTGTCTCAACATTAATACCGATGGAGAAGAATATCTAACTTCTCGATTTTAGACAAGATTAGGAAGTATTTGCTATTTTAAAAAATGGGGGTGGAGGCTAAAATATGCCTGGTTACCTGGCAATATGAAGCTGAGTCCGGGATGTGTGTTGATTGGTCACCCAGCAGGCAGAGGTGGGAACGGAGATGGGTAGGAAGATAGGAAACTGCAATCACCAGTGACAGCATGAGGAAGCAATCTTATCCGCAAAGGGCCGGCGTGTATTGCTACTAGAGACCTGCATGGGCCTGAAGTGTCAGTCTGAACCTGGTACAGGCCAGTGGCAATTAAACCTGACCCCAACTGAGCCCAAATAGTAACATAATTTCCCACCCTGAGCCACCAGGTGTCACAATCATGTTGCATAGCTTCAAACATGCAAACATGCACGTACAGTCAGGACTATAAATATTTATAATATAAAATTATATAATTGTATATAATTATATGTGGGGTGACATGGTGGTGCAGTGGTTAGCACTGTTGCCTCTCACCTCTGGGACCTGGGTTCAAGTGTCCACCTGGGTTCCATGTGTGTGGAGTTTGCATGTTCTTCCTGTGCTGTCGTGGGGTTTCCTCCGGGTACTCCGGTTTCCCCCCACAGTCCAAAGACATGCTGAGGCTGATTGGAGTTACTAAATTGCCCGTGTGTGTGGGTGTGCCCTGCAATGGGCTGGCCCCCCGTCCAGGGTTGTGCCCATTGCTTCCGGGTAGGCTCCGGACCCCCCGTGACCCAGAAGGATAAAGCGGGTATAGAAAATGGATGGATGGATGGATATAATTATATTATATAAAATTATTATAATTATGTTTTATTAAATTATATATAAAAATTATAAATTATTTTATATTATAAATGTATAATATAAAAAGTTTTACTATTTTACCTGTTTACTGAAATATATTCCAACTGAATATATTCGGATTTTTGCAATTGCAATCACACTTTTCTGCCATGATAGAGATGAAACAGATAAGACTATATAAGAGCATCCTTCATTATAAATCCATGCGTTTCTGAAGCCACGTCGCTGCACATTCAGATCACGAGGACAAAACATATATCTAACCAAAATTGCAGTGCTGCATAAGATAAATTCATTCTAACATATGGATCAGTTTTGTCTAGTTGTGAAACTGGACTCAACTCTTAACAGTGTGAGCTCTAAATACTAAAATCTTGATAAATTATTTTGAAATATTTCTGACATTGCATTCTTTCATAGTATCACTTGCATGGGTGCCTTTATGATGTCACAATACCCCCCCCCACCCACCTCCAGGGCAAATTCTGCCCCCTGCAATGTGAAATTCCTTCCAATGCCACTGTGAATAAATAAACTCCAATACAAGACAGGGGGATAGACTCAAGGTTGTTCATTCATAGTCAAATAGTGTTCAAATACTCGAATTGTGTTGGTTAAATCGGGTGAGAGCAGGACATTTATGACTGCTGAGGCTAAGGCACAGGGAATACAGAATTTGATATTGATTTGATTTCCTTTCACAGGTTGGCTGCAAGGTGTTGCACTACTTCCACATGTACATGCTGGGGTGTAACTACTTCTGGATGCTGTGTGAGGGCATTTACCTGCACACCCTCATCGTAGTGGCCGTGTTTGCAGAGGAGCAGCACTTACACTGGTACTACCTTCTAGGCTGGGGTGAGTCTGCCGGGGCGCTCAATAAGAACAAATAAAACCCACGTCAACGTGTAGTGGGCGAGTCTCATAAGCAACCCGGACCAAAAACAAAGGACTGTGCATTGAGGGACCGTTAATCTGCGAACAGCTTGTGTTCTGAGAGGCGGCGCCGTTGTGGTGAATTACAAGACAGTACCGGATGTTTCTGTCGGTGGAAAAACACAGAGGGTGCACAGGTGCCAGACTGCTATCAGATCTCAGGGGAAATTACTGCATTCTTCCCTGTATCTGTAAAAGAGGTCTAGTTTGCCATCCGTACAGCTAGGCCAACAACTGCTCCCAGTCGCCGCCACGCTCATGAATATTTATGAGGAGACGTCTCCGAAGTGTGTCTCAATTCAGCAAGATTGGTGCCTGTAAACATTCATGCATATCTATAGGATGGACCGAAGAGGCAAATGTCTTACCACTAGTAAATATTGACAAGTGTTTGCCTTTGCCAAATTTCTGCGAATTTTACGGGCGAAAGACTGAGATCATCATGTTGATGTAATACAAGGTTGGTCTTTACTTTACAGTGATGAAGCACCAGCCAAATCATTACAGCGATGGTTCTTTTACAGAAATGTTGCCCTTTTACACTAAGATAGCGCCGTTCTGTGACCGTGTACACCGGTCACATTTCTGGTGTATTTCATGGTTGCTGCGTTTTTGTGATTGCCTTGAAAGCATTAGAGTGGGTCAGACATACATCACTACGCTGAGCAGCCTTTCAGTAATCACACGTACTTCACAATCAGAGTGTTTGGGTTGATAAGTTAATAACACGGTTAGTTTCATGTGTATTATGCCCTCAATTTGCCCACTGATATTAATTGCATTATGCAAAAATATGATTATAACATGGTTAGTCTCACTCCAACCAACCATTAAATGGACACGAATGCCCGTTTCACTCTAAAACACTTCAGTATATTAGGCGATGCTTTAGTAGATTTAGAAAGCAATACAAATTACTATAAATATTGCAAGTTTATACTCAACATTATTATCACTGTGACAGTAATGTGTAATATTGCATTCCATTGCCCTTTTAAACCAAATTAGCAAGTTCATGAGCTGTAGTTTCAGTTCTTCCAAAAAGGAGACATTTGCTTGTGCAATAAGTTATACCTTCAAGAGGTTCGTCACACAGGTATCCACCATTGCAGGACATATCAAGCCGTACTGGATCAGTGATTTGGCGTTTCAAATGGGAAAAAACCCTTCTTTATCAAAATAAAACATACAGAGTTAATGCTTGTTTTATATTAAATGCATAATTTATACACTGAAACGTTTATTAAGCTTCAGTTTGAAGATCCATGATTTACGTTTGGATTCTGCAATCATCAGATGACAGATATAGACTAATTAGTCAGTTGAAAAGAATCTCTGAAAAGCTGGTTGTTATTAAAGATAAACTGATAGCTGTAACAGTCATATAATAATTACCAGACGAACGGACAAGAGCTGTTAATGGCCCAGGCTTCATTCCCTGTAGAGCAGCTTGGATGCTTTGGTGTTACGGCCTGTCAGAATAAAAAATATGACTGCAATTTATGTATGTGGTCTGCCTTTAGGTCAGAGGTCTCCAACTCCGGTCCTCGAGAACCCAGTAGGTTTTCTATCCTACCCGGCTTCTGATGAGCCACACCTGTTCTCAGGTAAATACCAGGAGCAGGTGTGGCTCATCAGAAGCCAAGTAGGATATAAAACCTACTGGATAGTAGCTAGATAGGGTTAGAGACCCCAGCTTTAGGTTTTGGTTCAGTAAATGTGACATTTTGTTAAGTGAAACTTGTATGACGTGTTGTAATATATTTTTAAAGAAAAAGAATATCAATCATACAATACAGGCCAGAAGTTTGAGCCCACCCTAAGATTAAAAAATAAATAAATGATACACTGCTTTGTCAAATGTTTATTACAAGGAAATATCAGAAATACTTAAAACAAATGTAACTGACTGGTTTTGAAGGGTAATGTAACATTTCACTGTGCATTGCAAGTGCAATTTAATGAATTTGAGTGCCCACTCCCTGCCTCTATCACAGCAGCACAGATTCACGGCCTCCTTTCCAGCAATTTTTGGCAATAACTTGTATTCAAACCCTCGTGGCACTTTGTGCACGCAAACAGCTCTCTCTCATTTGCTAGACGCTCATTTTAAACCCGTTGGTCCAACTCGCCCCATGTATGCACGTTCGTCTGTCTACACACAGAACCGTGTGAGCAATCTTAAGTAGCTCAAAGTATCCTCCCTGACATGGATTATCTGCTCACGCTGCTGCAACCAGATACACGAAGTATACAGACAGTGTCAAGATGTTCACTTACCGTGTGACTGAGCATTACAATTAGTGGTTTTGAATGTGGTGTGATTGGAGATTCCAGGCGCTCAGAAACAGCCGCCCTCTTAGGATTCACGCACTACAGTACCTAGGGTTCATAGAAAATAGCTTGGTGCCATTCATTCTGGTTTCTCTGTGGCTGAAGACGCCTATGAGCACCTAGCACTAATGAGAGCGGTTAGGGGAGAATGGCAAGGCTCGTTAAAGATAACAGGAAGTGCAAAAATAACCGCTCAGTACCATAGTGGTGTGGAGAGAGACGTCTCTGATTGCTCATCTAGCAGTTCTGGAGGGAAGATTGGGCAGTAGGAGTATCTGATAAAGCAGCCAAAAGATATAAATTATAATTGTGAATTTACAATGGTATATTATTTTAATTCTTTGTATGAATTAATTTAGCTTTTAGTTGAACAATGTATCACACAGAAATTGACTCCTCGCCATGATTTATTAGTGTTTAAAGTACAGTATGCTCTGCTTTAAGGTTTTCCTTTGGTGCCTGCATCCATCCATGCTGTCGCAAGGAAAAAATATTTCGACGACAAGTAAGTCTTTTTCAAGTCTTCTGAAAAAGGCGGAGAAGTACAAACCAAAAAGGATGGAAAATCTAACCACGAAATCTTGACTGTCCAATAGCTGCTGGATGAGTGTGGAGACGCATTTGCCCTACATAATACACGGGCCCATCATGGCAGCCCTGTTGGTGAGTCAACACTGTATCACTCAGTCCTCTAGTGTTGCAGCAATGCATGCTGGGAAGGTGTCTATGACTATGGCAATGGGCGCCTTTTCACCGGCCTTCCAGGTCAACCTGTTCTTTCTGCTGAACATCGTGAGGGTTCTTGTGACCAAGCTGCGAGACACCCACCGGGCCGAGTCCAACATGTACATGAAGGCTGTGAGGGCCACGCTGATCCTGGTGCCATTATTGGGGATTCAGTTCGTCATCATACCCTGGAGACCAGAGAACAGGCTTGCTGGCGAGGTGTTTGACTACATAATGCACATACTGATGAATTACCAGGTACTAATAGCACCCGCTAGCACTGCTGCATGTTCACCGAATACTTTATTACTGTTAATCGTAAATATTTGCTTTTCAGGGGTTATTGGTGGCGACGATATTTTGCTTTTTCAATGGGGAAGTAAGTATGTCTCCTGCTTACATCGCTTCAGTCTGTCTGCCTCTGCTGTCATCCTGATCGATTGCACATGTAGAAAAGTGTTGGCAGTGCTGGCTGTTGTTTAATCTCATGGCTTCATTAACCTCCCCGCGGAAGGCAGTGTGATCCTCATGGCACATGGCGTCAGGGTTCAGGGTGGTGAAGAGGATCCAAATCATGTGACTCAGATGCATTATGGGAGGAGACAATGTAGCAACTCTGTCAGGCAATGGACCCTCGGAGACAAGGGAAGACACGTGTCGTTCAACATCGTAAACTGGAAATGTCATCACATCACAGCGTATCAGTGCCTGATCACACAAAATCCCAGTGGCAGCTCTCTTTAAATACGCACCTATCGAATGATCACTGGGACGTGCCCGCGATTGTTTATTACTTTGGCAGCTTCACAGGCTTGAGAGAAAGACGTAACTCTGCGCTGTAAGACTCTTGCTTTTCAGAAGCTGCCTCTGGTCCAGCCCTCGTAAAATCAGCACGTCAAATGTTACAAGAGCAGGGCGGTTTCCTTATGGTTGGCTCCCGGGCCGAAAAAAGAAAAGCGATTAAACAGTAGGGACGTCTCGGTCCTCCTAAGTGTGCGTGAGTCCGATGACAGTTAGCAGTCCATCACGTGACATTAGGAGATGAGTTAATAGCCCGGCCTTTCAGCGCGAGAGACCCCGAACAATGCTGCAGCGGAAATGAGACACGTTGGAGTACTGATGTGGTTCTGCCCAGGGAACTGTGAATTACCAGCTTTTACAGGCCTAAGATGTATTATGTTTTATATGTAGAAAATTGTTACGGGTTTGAAAATAGGTGAGATACTAGCTCGTCCCTGCCACCAAGCTAGGTGTTCAGGACAGATCCAGCGTCCAAGAGATAGAAGGGGCACTGCCAAGTTATTCGTGGGAATGTTTGATTGTTCCACATAGATTCATCCTACTTAACTTGTTGGCATTTCTGCGTTTTTTCCCCACTCTCAGTGGCTCTCTGCCCAGTTTCCTCTCCTTCTGGCCGCCGTAACAGGCCTCGTCAGTGAACCATTCAGGACAAAGCACAGGGTGCCCCTCGGAGTTGTTCAGAAATAAATCATCCCAGTGGATATTTGAAAATGCGTGGATATCAAGCATGCTCAGTTCCATTCGATCAAATGAAATGAATACCATTCTTGTGTAATATTTTTGCAGCTACATTTGCCAGTCTCTACAAAATAAGAAAATACTTGTTCTATGTATCACAGATGGGGGAAATTAAACTATTACAAGTAGTCTGCTAACAATTTCAACCCTAATAATTCCTCTTAAAATAATTTGCTGCATCCTATGTTTAACATACTCCTGCTTACATACACATATGAAATTTCGCCCATATTAAGATACCAATATAGCTATGCTAATGCTAATAATACTGCCTGTGCATCGCATTGTGTTTCTGCCCATGGAGAACACATCAGGCGCCGCCATAATGACCCTAACATTCATTCTAAATAGGAACGTCAGCTAACTAATTCAATTAAAATAAATCCCACATTCAATAAAAACCCAGCAATCCCCAAATCAAAGCCCATGTGGCACCCTACAGTAGGTGAGCTTCGCCTTGGGCCCCCACCACTGCCAATTTGGCCCTCCCCCAGAAGATGGCGCCCTAGGCAGCCGCCTGTGTCACCTAATGGTTTGACCGGCACCGCCTGCAGTGAATGAATCCTTCATCCCTCCATCTTCAGTTGTCACACACACGAGGAGGGCTGCTGACACGTGGAGCCTATCCGGCCAGTAAGGCAGTCTGTACCCGGCATAGGATGCCAGCAAGGCAGTCTGTACCCTACATAGGATGCCAGTATATCACAGGAGCAAGTAATTCCAATGATTTATTTAGCCGGACGGTTAAACAATTGGCGATTCAGCTGGAAATCAAACGGCAATCAGTCATCCGTGTCCAACAGGACTCAAGGTGTGCAGCTGGGGTACGTTTTGACAAAGTGCTGCAGGGAACTAAATGCGATTGTCATCCAGTCTTCTGACGTGAAGCTGACAGCTCCCACAAAGACTAACGCAGAGGCTGATTGGATGCGGGTGCCGCATTTCTCTTCATGATTTTCAGTTTATCCCAGTTCCCTCCTGGGCCGGCTGAAGGATCTCTGTCCTTTCTGAGCCCTGCTGCCCACAGTCGGCCAAAAAAAAAAAAAAAAAAGAGGCGGCCAGTGATTGAAGCTGTAGAACGCCTCTTCCGGCGACTAACTTTTTCCCAGAATGGTCTCAAAGTGTCTTTCGACATCCCGTTGCACTCATTGCGCTATGTTTCTTGTCAAGGCCGGGCATGCTTGCGTTTCTGTTAGCGTCATGCGCTAGTGTGTGTTTCAGGTGCAGTCTGTGCTGAAAAGGCAGTGGATGCAGTACAAGGCGCAGTGGGGGCAGCGCCGGCGTGAGCACTGCTCCATGCGCTCCACTTCCTACACCACCACCTCCATCACCGAGATGCCTGCCTTCGTGTTCCACCACGACTGCACCAGCGAACACTTGAACGGGAGACACTCAGAGGACTCGGAGCTGGTGGCGCTCAAATCTGGGGAGGCGTATGCCTGACGGGGATGATCGTGCCTGGGGAGATGATAATGATGGTGAAGAAGGGACGCGGCTCTGGCGAAGCCCCGCATCGCTAACGAAAAGGCCCATTCCACACCCAAGCTGTTATGTTAGGTGTCCCGCGCCTGTGACTCCTCAACCCAGGGGAGATTAACGTAACGCTTCATTACATTGCTGCTGCTTTCCAAAATAGGTGCTACATGCTAAGTGTAGCCTATCTTTAGCTGCTAGTCCCAGGCCCTCGTGGGCTGATCATGCATCAGTGCTACTGCCGTGCAGATACCAAAGTGCGTGATGATCGCTAGACTGGGACGTCGTTTGTCGGTACTGAGCCAAACAAGGAAAGGAATCGCAGCATGATGGATCATGCTGCTTTCCATTGATGAGGAGGTCACCTTCTCCGGTGCCTAAGCTCTCGGGTCTTCAACCTGATCATCCAGCATATATGTTCACTGATATTCTTTTTAACGCCGATTACGTTGCTTTCTAACGATTGTCGTCTATGTCACGAAGGCTTTTTGCTGCTTCATTGTTTCAGCACACGGTTCTCCTGTCACGTAAGGGGCATGGCAGCGGAAAGAAAGATTTTGAGGAACATTTTAGATTTAAAAAAAAAACACTACTGATTAAAAAATATCCGAGTAAACAAAATAGCACAGGAATGAGTTAGCTGTACATTTATATTGAATAGGCATTTGTTATTCATTTGAAACTACAGTTCAGTTTTTGCATTTCTTTTGGAATTTTGTTTTCATAAATGTTATTGTTGTGGTTTAATGAATGGAGACATTTGTGATTGTGCTTGTATGTTTTCTTGCATTTTTTTGTATGAGTTATTTTCTTTTGGCTGGCAATTTCTAAATAAGCTAGCTGTGATGTATATTCACATCTCCATTATTTAATTTCTAAATAAGCTAGCTGTGATGTATATTCACATCTCCATTATTTGTCATCTGAGATTCATTCTTTGTAAAGACTCTTAAGTATTCCAGAAATCTAAAGGCAAAAAAGAACAACAAGACTGAGTTTGAATGGCTGCAGTGTATTTTTCCATATCTTTGTAAAATGAATTGTTAATTTAATAGTTATAGCTTGAAACCACTTGAGTTATAGACTAAAACGTCTACTAAAATTACGGAAGATTTCAATGATATGTCGAAGATATTTGTTGCATAGGAGCTTTATACAAGCAGGCCTTTTAGATATAACTTTGCACTGGATTACATCCTGTTTTGCTTAGAGTATAGGAACTACAATTTCTTTTAAAGTGTACAGCCTTCACAAAAATGGATGAATATTAGTTATTATGCTTAATAATCTTTTATTTTTAATAATTCTGATATTCAATTAGTAACCTTTACCAAATTCTGCAAAATTTCTGAAACAGGATAAACTGCAAAGTATAAAATCTTGTTTGATGGGATGATGTGAAAGCTGCAGTCTCATTACATAATGTCGCAATGACTTCCTTTCAGGCGGCTTCTCTCTTTTTCCCAGTGGATTTGCAAAGGCCATATCTTCCCAAACACGAAGCATCAATCCCTTTTTTAAAACAGAAGAATGATTGCACAGAGGTGTGAGTTTGGATAAAATACGTTTTAATCCATTCATTATTACAAAGAAAAAACATCATCACTCAGAAGAGCCTTTAGATAAAAAAAGTATAATGTAACTGTAACAGTTATGTAATACCTTAAAAAATACAATGAAATCTCTAAAGAGATCAATATTGCCACCAACCTGCCTAAGGGCAGGGTACCAAACTTTTGGTCCAAAAAAATCAGTACTGCCCTTTTTCTATTAATTTCCAACCCAGTTCAAAGTACCAAACCAGCAGGGGAACATGTTCAGTACTTTGGGGCAAGACTAGCAAACATGTTTATTGTAAAAATACACAAAATACAACCATCATCTTGAAAAAGTGTATTTCAGAGCCAAAAAACAATGATTAACAAAGAAAAAAGATAAGCAATGACAATAGATGTATGGACAAAGGAGGGGTCCCAAGCTTAAATTGTGACCTGTTTGGATGGCAGGACAAGAACAGAAAGTTATTTGCTAAAATAGCCGACTCTATGGAATAAATGGGACAAACGCAAAACTGTGCTGCTTGACAATTTAAACATTCAAGCAGGATTACTGTAAGCCATAGAGAAATTAAAGGCCATAATAACAAATAGGGCACCAGTGACTGATGATGTCATTCTGTGCCAATACCGGCTGAGACTAACACAAAGAGTACCATGGAATTGGTACTGCTTTGAATTACCAAAAGCTCAGTAGCAGTGGAAGACCATCCTAAGTGTCTCAAGTTAAACTCTTTTTGTATATTGATTGCTGACTAAGACACATTTTCATCAATCAGTAAACCAATCAATCCATTGCACTCACTAACTCTCCCACTGACTGGACACTCCAGCAGATGTTGTGCTCCTGGGGGTGAGTTAAAATTCGAATGTCATGTAGACATTTATTATAAGCAGAGTTATGAGGACCGCAGAATCCCAGTAAAAACACCACTGCTGGCACAATGTATGTGACACTAAGACGCTTCCATCGTGCTATGTTTCTTTTTCAAATTGACCGACATGGTTCGAAGCACTGGATGGAAAAATAATGAAAGGTCCTATGAGTTAGCGATTAAACTTACATACTACACGCCCGAAGTGAACACTTAATGAATGCAAAATGCCTTAGCACCGTGTTTATATATAGGCCTATATTTTAAATCCATCTGGTAGCCGACAGCATAAGGACAAGAATAAATGATGGCAGCTTAATGAACACAAATCCCACTACCGGCACAGTGCCCGGTGCGGACACCTTCGTGGGTCACACTCTGCTCTGATGGCACTTCTAACGACATAACAGTGATATTTTTGGTACTTCTGTCGAATCTGTTCACCATTACTTCCTACAGGTGCAAGGCTAAACAAACGGCCCTTGTCTATCCTGTGTCATCTCTGTACGTTCCCCGAAAACACAACCCTGTTCTTAAAATATTTAAACAGGGCAGAACCTGTCAGTGTTTCACACTTAGTCTAAGTATTTAATTAGATGTGTGACATGGGGCATTCTTACGTAAATACCTTCGCTATTTTTTCCCAAGAAAAGATGAAGGCATTACACATAAACATCCATCCATCCATCTATCCATCCCTTATCCTGGTCAAGGTTGCAAATTCTTCAGAAACATCCAAACTAAAAATGCCATGCATTTCTACATCTGTGTCTAGAACTCAGATAAGATGCCAACTGATATAATCATTGCAGTATCACAGTAATATATGAAGCATTAATTTACAGAGAGATTCAAAGTCACTTTTTGGTTTGATAATCATTCAAATGCAAAATAAACTCAAACACACACACAACATGACCACCTTAACCTCTACCCAGCCCTAAAAAAAATTAAGAGACCACAGCACACCTTTTTGTTTCACTCATTTTTCAATATATGGATGTACATCTGTGAGTAATATATATATATATTTTTTTTAATAAACTCCAACAGGACTCTGCTTCTCATTAATGAAGGGCTTCTTCCTTGCTTTATGGGACTTCAGCCCTGCTCCTAGGAGCCTGATACACACTGTCCTAGCAGTGCACTTCACACCTGCACTAAACGTTTCCCATTCCTGTTGAAGGTCACTTGATGTCACGCTCCGATTCATGAGAAACTGTCGGATTACCTGACGGTCATCTCTGCCACAAGAAATTTGCTTCTGCCTTCTACATGGCTGGTTGTTTTGGTCGCTCCCAGTGTCTCCAGTTTCACCTTGTTCTTTTGTACTGCTGCCTTAGAAACCCTGAGCCTGGAAGCAGCCTGCCGCTCAGTGCAGCCTTTTGCCAGCAGAACCAGGATCTAGGATTAAACCAGCATTTAAAAATGCATTTTTTTAAATATGGAATGGTCTCATTATTTTCCAGAGCTGTATTAGTAAGTGGTGACTTAAATATGGTTAAACTTAAGTTAATTTAAGTAACTTGACAGAACTAAGAAAATATTTAACATTTTCAAAACACATTGGAGAAAAAAAATGATATATATATATATAATAGATATAATATAATATATAAATAAATAAAATTATATATATATATATATCAAAGAAATCTTTCATTACATATTACTACCGATATCCGGTATAACCTCACTAATTAGTTTAACTGAAATGATGTGGCTGGGCAATTTGACCAGGATACCAGTGATACATGAGTATGGCATCTACAAAAGTGGTCAAATGTCAGAATCAAAAACTAGGTACCGGGTCTTCAAATGTTTTTGCAGATTTGTACAGTTTGTAGCCTGTGGATATATGTTTAGTGCTTTGAAAGTTAGTTTCAAAATGTATATTTTTATATAAATTCTTGTCTTGTGACTAGACCTGTTCTGTTTTAGACTTCCAGACAATCAAACAGTATACGTTCAGTCTCCATTTTCTTTGTTTGACTCAACTCCTTAACACAAGTGGTGATGCCTACAGAAACCATCCTCACATTTCTTTCCCTCCCCCCTGTACATTTATAAAGTTTCAGCTTTGTGAAACGCTTTTTCAATCGATAATATATCCGTGATAGACAGTGTGTAGTATGTCTTGCTTATACAACTAATATTGAAAGCAAACAGGGATATGAAATAAGATGACTTACTGTTGCTGTCAGCGATGCGATAATGATCTGTACAGTTTATACTATCGAACCTACCCCGCAAAGCCAGCCATTACCTGGAACGGAGCCGTCAGCCACTTGTCATTTTCAAGCATCTCGCTTTGTAAAAATTGTTGTTTTCGTTTTTACAGAGGCAAATGAGGGAAAAAAATGGTCTGTTTATCTGCTAATAAAGATTACGGAGCTCAACGTTGCAAAGTTGCATGCGTCTTTGTCCTTTAGCACTTGTCAGTTTTACCTGTTTATAGAGTGGAATGTATTACAAAACAATTACAGTTCAGTATCTTTCATTGAATGTATTACAAAGCAATTACAGTTCAGTATCTTTCATTCTCAAAGGTCCATCACCAGATCCTGAACCTGAATCTACGCAAATCAAAATTTTTATTTGTAAAACAAACAGAATTAAGTTGTATGCAACAATGAGCCTATTAATAACACCAAGGATGATGGATTTCCTACATTATTCAGTAAAATTACTGGTGACAGACAGTTCAACGAGCATGCAAACTGCGGACAGAATATTATTTATTACAATAAATTTTCTTCCAATGTATAATGACCAGGGTCACCATTTTACAGATTTTCAGTAAGAAAGTGAATCTAATTTAGAATTATATTATCAACAAATATTTGGTGCTGGATATTTTCTCCGTTGTCCCCAACCACCTACGCCTAAGAACATACAGTAGAACACGTTTTCATTCTATGCCAATTGCCAGGTTTGAGAATTTCTAGGAGGTGCAGGATGGTACAGCGCTTTTCTTAGAAATATGCTACAGGGGTTTTCAAATGTGAATGCACAAATGCGTTTCAATATAAAGCAATACATCTCAGTATACTGTCAAACAACAAATTGCTTAGAAAATTGAACAGGATCTCAAGCCGATATTTACTAAACAGGAAACCAAAATGGTGTCCTTTTACCATATTTTATGTACACCAGCAAAAAGGTCATGCCATATTAAGGCGAGATGAATAACTCAATGTGACTTTCATTTTCAATTGCGGGCAGTTTCAGTTCAGAAGGCTGTCCATTTAGAAAATATCCATTATCATTTACAGAATACAGAAGATATCACTGGCAAGATATGTATGAGAACATTGGCGAACATTCGAGAAAAAAAAACATCATAATCCATATGTTGTCATGTTTCCATGTTCCTGGAACTTCTTAAGGACACCTTTGAAATAATATTTCTTTTTTTTACTTATCTTGTTATATGGGTAGAGGGAAAAAGAAATAGTGTTTTACTAGTAAGGCTGCTGAACCCAAATGAATCTGAGATCCTGGACTCCATTTTGGTTTATACTGTTTTTCACCTCAGGGGGAAATTATCAAGACAGCTCTGATGAGACTGGGCTCAGTCAGTCACTCGCTCCGCAATACCTGCTGGATCTCAACCTCCACTGAGCAAATGTGGCACCTTCTGCTCATAAATCCATATTTCCCTCTCACCCTTATCTCTTGGCCATATTTCTGCTATTTTCCCCAACCCCAGCATGATATACCAGGGGGGGCCCAACCTGTCGCTCCATCTCAGCGGATTTCAGGACTCTGGGTGATTGCGATCAGCATAATATACCGCTTAGCCCCCAGTCAGCAGCAAATTTCCAGCTTGCTTTTTACCGCCAGACCACATCTGTATATGAAAAACATTGATTTACATGAAGACAAATGGCACACTTATGCATATTGAGTCTTTTGAATGGTCTCAGGGGTAATAACAGTATTATTATGAAGATGTGGATTTTTTTGGGAAATCTCACCCTGTTGGAAAGTTCCACCCTCTTGTCGCACGAAGAAGAGGAACAACCACACCGTTAATACCGACCATTATTCTTGGAATCTGTTCATTTATCCATCACCATATTCTCCAGGAAATAACATTTGCAGCATCAGGTCAGTCGTTGCCGTATTCAGCGGGAAAACCAATCACCTGGACGGAGATTTCGGAAAAGGCCCACGAGGAAAATAACCGTTACAAATTAGCATCAGGTATCTAGGTAAAAGATTCATATGATAAACCAAGAAAAGAGCAGGACCCTGATGTTAACTGTCAGGCTTCTCTTATTGGGGCGGCGTGTGGCTGTGTGTCCATGGCCAGAATGTTGCAGGTGCAGATGCCACGGTTCACAGAGTTATTTCAGCGTTAGGCACTAGAGTAAAAACCCAAACCCGCTGTTCTAGAATGACTGACCCTGCTTTCTCACTTGTACCTCACTTCAGGTAAAAGCATCTGCTAAATGAAATAATAATAATAATAAAAATAATAATAATAATAATGATAGCTCACATGCATTGCTAAGTGGCATTCAGCATAATGTGCCATTTTGTATTATCCAGGTAATAGTGATTTAACTAGTTAAACTCCATGCTGTGATTCCATTATTATTTCTGCTTCCTGATACATGTACGTACGCTAGTGGTCAAAACTGTGGCAACACCTAACCATTTTGGCATTACAGTTTAAAAATTACTACACAGATATTGGCAGTAGTGCTTCTAAACAATCAAAGAATGTTACAAATATCATACACGGATTTTATAAGTAACTGGAGTAACAGGAATAAAGTTTTGCAGTCTCCAGAAATTGAAAGTGTTTCCACAATTTTGGCCACTGGTGTACATATTATTGCTAATAGCTTAAATGCTCAGATGTAAGAGGTCCAGCCCTGTGGCGGCTTGGGCCTGTAATCACGCTCTCGGCATCCTGCCCGGCTGAGCCGGTGCCAAAAATGTTAGCGACGAGGAAATGAAATGACCCGCCCGAGTCACCATGCTAGCAGACAGGGGCTGGGCCGTGTCACTTCCTGGCTATTCGACTGCCAGCCAATCACAAACAGGAAGAAAACAATGCTCAGATAAGGGGACACCTGCCAACTGTCCATCAGAAGAGAGGTCTAGCAAGCCGGTCCATAACCCCACATCACTGTTATCACCCTTCAGCACAATAACAATAGCATTTTGTTAATATAGAGAATCTTTTGATAAAATGCTGTGAAATATGATTTAATGTGATGCAGCACTGACATCATTCCAAACCCAAGGACACCGGATCTGTAGCCTCCGATGTGCTTAGGTGGAATCAGAGAATTTGGATTCAATCTGAATCGTGTTCAGGCTCGCAGCTAAGCGTGTCATGACCACGGCTGACTCATTCACTATCTGCAATATGGTGGCTGTCTAATTAAATGTGCCATCTCCACCTCCGGTCACTGCAACATCTGCTGTCCTCTCGACAGCATCACAGATTGCTAATACATTAGTGGTGGCTCAGTAACGCTGAGCCTCACCTCTTTGTGGTTAGGGGTTTGAATCCCATCTCTAGCTGCACAGCACATGTGGATGTTGCACGACCCTCTTGTGTTTGCACAGTGTGTCCCTGTGTTCCAAACACGAGGCATCAGGGCATGATACATTTCCAATAGTGTGTATGTCATCTGCAACACACCACAAAGAAAACGGCACCCTGTCCAGAATGCTCCTTCCCTTGTACCCTGTGACAGGCTCCATGCTTGGCACCACCATGTAGGCTACTGGATGACTGATTATGGAAGATTCATAAATAGAGAGTGACTGTGGTGTGTCCAGAGAAGGAGATTTCCAGAGACGAGCATGCTCACCCATGGTTGCCAGGGTAGCGGTTTTCCCGCACAATTGGGCTATTTTAGAAAAGGAGTTGCGGGAAAAAATACGGAGTTGCGGGTTGCGGTTTTTTGGGCTACATTTATAATGTACCGCGGCCGCAAAAAAATACAACACAACAGACAAACAACAACAAAAACAAAGGGAAAAGTGTTCAAGTTCACCCAGTAAGCATATTTGTAATAATATTGATAAAA